>CM034146.1:985314393-985914393 GCA_019776745.2 Taxus chinensis
ATCATGTTAGAAGGGCAGTAGTATGTCAAAGCGTGTATAGATCAATGAAAAGTGAAAGTGACTATAATGAGAAGTAGTAAAGAAGTGGCAAAGAACATGTGAGTATGAAGTATAAGAGTTAGCAAAGGTTAGGATGTCCCCTAAACCTCCATGGGACTGGTAAAAGGTTGAGTGGCGAGCATCATGCATCCATGTATAAATTTGATAGGGCTTGAATTCATATCAAGATACCAAGTGCATGCGTAGTGTCTATTATAACAAAAGAAATGACGTATAAGAAACCGGTCTTCTATGGTCATAGTAAAGTAAAAGTGAACATGTAAGTAGTATAGCGAACAGAGGAACTAATTTTGTAAACACATTATCGCAATGCTTGGTCGGTGGTGTTTGCTATGGTTTATTTTTGTGAATGTAATATGTGTGATGATGAGTAGTGTTTTTTCACTACCCCCATAAGATGTGTGTGAGGTGAGGTTCATTTAGAAATGCCCACCTCAACAACAAGATGGACAAGAACAAGAGTGAGTGTGTCATAGAAATGAGTGTATCGTGTGAGGTAGAGCTTTTGAACATATGTATTATGAAGTTCAAAGAGCTGAAGCATAGATGATGTGAATTCATTGATGAAGTGTGCCCTTAATAGTCAAGTGTGAAACCATAGACTTAAAGTGCGTCATTGGTGGTAATGACGGTCAATGTGTTTCCGTACCAAAGCGTTGTAGGCAGGGGTGAGAAAGATTGTACAAGAGAATGGAGGTGTGAAGTGTAGTAGTAGACATTAAAGACCAACTAACAATGATGGAATTAGGGGCGGCGACGAAGTGCATTGGCCCCCCAAGTGTGTCATAAGGCGATAAGACTATCGATGATAGTAAAGGCGCAAAGACCACCCACTCGATATCTGAGGAGACAAAGGATGTGACAATGATCTAGGTCAGTGGTACGTAGGAGACGTAATTAGGTGCACGTGAGCATGAGGACCGATGTGGTGAAGGACGATGGAGAGCCCGCCACTATAGGAAGGGGCCCTCTGACAAAGTAGGGGAATTAGGGCAACGAGGTGGACTAATGACAGACAAGGATGACAAGTCGTGATGTAGGCATGTGTTAACACTAACCCCGAGCAACTAGGTGCAGAGTAGCTTGAGAAATTGAGCGATGGGAAGGTCTTCTATAGTCATGACAGGTGCATAAGCTATCAGCAAGAGTGGACTAAGAACGGTGTATGTGGTGGAATACTCCCTCTTATCAGTGACAAACTTGTTTGTTATGAATGAACTGAGACAAAAGGATGCAATAGAAAGGGCTATCCTGTAGAGTTGCAAGAGCCAGGACCAGACTTCAAGACGAATGTCACAAAACCGATGATTTCAAGACCCCGCCCCCTTCCCCGGCCAACAAGGAATGGTGTAAACATAGTAAGAGACCAAACAATAATAAGAAGAATGACACAACCATAAGAATTAGGAACTAGAAATGTGATTAGAGATGTTGGACATTTGCTAGCTAATATAAGTGCCACGAAGCATGCATTAGTGAAATCCGATGGATAGACCATGGTATTGTTGATGGTATAAGTGCCAATAGAAGAATTAATATGTAATGAATTAGAAGAAAATGCAGCGTGATAATCATGATATGAGAATGTGATAACTGGCTCTGGTACATCAATAGAAGCAACAAGAAATTCAAGATGCCCCGATGAAGGAGGAGACACAACATGATATGTATTATTTAGAGAAGAATCAGTAGGTTGCTTGTCATATTTTGGTAAAGGTTCATTAAATATTTTTAGCTTTTAGTTATTGTTGACCAGTTTGGAAGTAGATAGTTCAAGGAGCTCGATTGCATTGTTGTCAATAAGATCTTGAATTAGATGTTTAAGATTAAAGTAGTGATCAATAGAATGCCCAATGCATTGGTAGTAGTCACAGTGTGCATTTTCATCATAGTTATAGTCACAAGGATGAGAAGGATCAAGATTGAGTGGTGGAGGAAGAGTAATAATATTACTTTCAATAAGTTGCAGTAATAGAAGCCGAGGTGCATAAGGTAGTTTAGTAAAAGTATGCCTCGTGGGTTGTAATTAAAGTTTGTTAGGTGTAGAAACAACGTTAAAAATGGCCTTAGCTTCAGTGGGCTTAGGAGATGGTTTGGAAGTATATTTATCTTGAAACCTGTTAGAAGATGAGGTGGAAGAAGTATCATAGTATTTCAATTTTCCCATAGATAAAAGATTGCCTTCGTGCAATTTGAGTGTATGACACAATTGATCAAAGGAAAAAGAGTTCTTAAAGATGAAACTTTATTGAAGTGGAGGTAAGAGACTTTGAATAAAGATATCTTGCAATTTAGAATCAACAAGTATATTAGTCATCTTAGCAAGTTTGTTCTTATAGCGTAAAACATAGTAAGGGTAGACATTAGTTGGATTCTTGTCTTATTTGAGCTAATTATGCGTAGGATATTTTAGTACCGATATTGATAGAAAAATGTGCAAGGAAAACATTAGATAAGTATGTAAAAGAGGTTACCGAGTGAACAAGTAGATCATAGAACCAATGCATACCATAATCTTTTAAACTTCTAGGAAACAATTTAGCCAATAATGTAGGGTCATCTGCATAGTGAAGACATGCCACATGAAAAGATCAAAGATGCTCCTAAGGGTTACCATGGCCATTGAAGGTAGGAATATTGGGTGCAATGAAGTTAGGAGGACATGTATAAGATGATATGGTGGGTGAAAAATGGATATGAAGGAGTAGTGAGGAATATAGGGATGGAGAAGAATGAGAAGTAGCTTGCTGTAGTTGACAGATTTGGAGTTGTAGATCCTGAAATAAAGAAGTTAGGTTATGGGTGCCTAAAGAGGAGACTTGTGTGTGAGAGGTAATAGGTGGGGTGAAATGATTGGTAGGAGTAGGAATAGAAACCAAAATAGTGGAGGTGGGTGGAAGGGTAGAATTAGGAGGTTGTGAGGAAATAGGAAGAGAAGTATTATTAGAGACTGAAAGGTTGAACACATCTAGGTTAGTGTCTTCCTCATGAACAATGAATAATAAGATGTCTAATTCTCGAGGATCTTCAACAATATGGGCCTAGAGGTCACTGATATATTCATCGATAAAGGGTTCTGTAGACTCAAAATCACGCACTTTGGGTAATTATCTAGTCCTAGTTACATATTATTCATATGATTTTGATGTTAGAAAAGTACTAACTAATCCATGTCCTTGGCCAATTTACTTTCCTTTCAGTTGGTACTTCCAGTCTTGCAATTCTACTTGTTCAGTTTGTACTTTGACCCTTCGTCCTTTGTCACCCCAGACACCAATTCCTAGCTAAGATGCCATCACCAGGTTTCCTCATCCCCTCTGGGCACTCATGTCCCCTTTATACTTTACTCTTATCTTTTTGGGTCCTTTCTAGCTGTTTGAACATTTTATCTTTTCGTAGTCGAAATTTTCGGGGTTAATTGAAAAATTCAAAGCAAAGGAGTCCTATAAATATAAATTTATGTGACCATAATAAAGGACCAAGCACTAAGCACTATATATCACCATCTAAGGTTGCATCTATCAAAGGCATATATAGCTACATTTGCATCCATCTAGTTCCATCACAAGGGACAAAGGTTGGTTCATCCACATCACACTTCATAGGAGGGGAGTTTATTCTAGTCCATGCACACATTATTTACATTCTACATCTAGCTATTTTCTCACTACTTCCAAGTGCGACATGCACAAGAGTAACCTAGGGCACAATTATGCACATACACAAAACTACGTTGGGTATGAGATGTAGTGCAGTGCTCAGTTGTAAGTCCACCATTATGGAGATTAAGGACAATATGACCCCTTCATATGCATATTTCTTTTTTAGGGTTTTGATGCTTTGTTTGGGGTTTTGTCGGCGATTCATTCATTTTAGATCCACTACGACATTTGACATAATTTAGTGATAAACAATGAGGGTTTCACATTATCTAGCGACCCTGTGAAATTGGATTCCATAGCTCCTACACAGACCAGGGTGCCCAGAACTCAGAACAAAGCACCCTAGGTGCCCCCATCCTTCTCTAGGCACCCTAGTCCTACCAAGTCACCCAGATCTACATTTTCCTAGGCTTCTGTGCAAGGGTCTTACACTCATATTCAACTGATCTCCACTGCGACATAGTCCAACAACCTCTTCGAATCAGCTAAGGCCCTTTTAACCCTCTTTGCACATTAGGGTTTCCTATTTTCATAACTTAGTTGCTTAGATATTATTTCAATATTTAATTGTTCCATTATTTAGTTATTTTATAGTTGTTATATCATTTAGATTAGGATGCATTATGTACAATTTAGTTTAATCATTTTGGTGAACCCAACCTTGGATTCCTTCTTGCTTTTTCACTTTTTCATCATGAGTATCTCCATCAATGATTTCTTGCTTGCCAATTCTAACTTAAGGCATAGAGCTAAGCATCTCCTTACTACTACTCACATTCTAGCTGATAGCATCCAGACTCTGTTTATCAATCCTTTGTTGATGCATTTTCTCAACATATTGCTTTCGCATCTAATCCTCATGTTGATCTTTCCCATTTTGACAATGATCCAGCCTTGCATATCATGTTTCACATTTATAATATGGGTATCAAGTATAATTTAATTGACAATGTATCTGAACTTAATCTATGCCCTATGTCATTCCTTGAAAAGATAGGTCTCTCTGTTGTTGACGCCAGTCCATCATGTCTGTCTCTTTGTGCATATGATGGCTCTTTTCATCCATGTTTAGGTCACATTACTTTACCTATCAGAGTTGGCCCTAAAACTATCAACATAGTCTTTTTTGTCATTGAATTTCTAGTTTCATATAACTATTTACTTGGTAGGTCATGGCTCCATGCCATGCAATTTGTTGCCTCTACAGTACACCATTGTGTCATTTTCTACATGAGGGTACCAAGTATAGTGTTCTTCATGACCTTCATCCATGCAAATATTGTGACAATGATCCCAACACCACCCTTCCTCTTCCAAGGTCTGATACTACTAATGAGTCTGAACCCATTAATGAGATACCACATTTACAACCACTTGAAGGTGTCATTTGCATAATAGATGATGTACCAAATACATTTATGCCTCCCCCTACTACTACTACTGATATGATTGTTTATTAAGGGACTCTTCCTATATCAGACGTCACTTTAGCTCCTCCACCTTCTCATGTGTCACCTCCATCAGTATGACCTCCTTTCACATGCACACTTTTCATGAATGATTTTTATTGGCAACATATTCCATTCGATCCTACTTGTGATGACACTGTATATACAAATGATGGCTTGACTCGTCTAGGATTTTCTTTTGAGGATCTCTACTCTCCACCACATGATTCACATCTTTATCATGGGTTTGTTCACATCACTTCCACCTATGACCTATGTGTTTTTCATCTCATAGTCCTTCTTGCACGAGGTCCTCACTCTTCACCACTTACATTAGGACAATAATGGCTTGAGTACGTCGGGGGTACTCTAGACCCTGATCATATTAATATCTCATTTCCTATGCCTTTTGGTCACGTGTTCATTTGCAATAGTTCATTTTTGGGACATAATAAGAACTTCACTCATTGGCATGTACATGGGTGTCCATTACCAACCTTTATTGATGAGGAGTATGCCATGGGTATGTACAACTTACGCCTCAATGGCTCATTATGTGATCAACCCAACACTATTGCTTACAAAGTCTCTAATGCTTATCCACTTGGATTTGACCCTAATACTGATGACATTACCTGATTGAATTCTTCATCTTACAAACTTGGGGGACGCATCTTTATTCCCCCTTTCACCTCGACGCATGTCTTATACTCACCTTGTTTACATACTTATCATCTTGCATATACATCTTAACATACATCGTCATTACCTGAGGAAACACTATTGTGCTTCGGTTCACACTTGACTATTCAGGGCATCCTATACACATGAACCTCACACACTACACAATAGACACTACACATTGCGCATCTTCACACATCTTGTACTTTACATCCTAAATTTTACACCTTGTGCTACATACATTATAGACATTCTACACATACCTCACACCTTTTACATTGCATACTACACACCTTACACCACACATTTTACACATCTACTTCTACGCGCTGCACTCACTACCTTATGACACATTCTAGTCTCATGGTCCATACTCAACTATTGAGGGTATACACCTCCAATGGACCACATCACAAACACATAGTCAACCATTCAATCTTTTTCTCATGCGACATCCATAGAATTAGTGACATACGCTTTAGGCTACATCGTCACTTATTCTAGCATCATTTAGTGGTATGCATCGTAGGATAGATCATCACTCCTTTAGTGATATACACTTTAGGCTAAATCATCACTTCTTCTACTCATCTTGTGATATACACTTTAGGCTAAATCATTACGCATTATCACACCTCATATTTATGTCTCATATCATCACTACACATTTACCACACTAGGGTACACACAACTCATACTTTGATCATTTCCTGATGACGCACTCTCATTTACAGTTCATTCTTGACTGATGAGGGAATATAAACAAATGAGCCTCACTGCATACAATTCCTTTCACTTGGGAGACACACGAATCCTATCATTCACACTACATTCCATTCCATCCATCCACAACATACTACATTTCCTGGTTACATTTACTCTTGTTTGCATTTACTTGTATATGTTCAATTTATTACACATGCTAGATATATATCTTGTATGTCATTATCTTTATCATACACATGTGTGTGTTCACTTTCATTTCTAGTTGTGATCATAGACTATACAAGACCATTACATGAAACATGGATGCTTGGTGCACTACCTAGTACTAGTCCCACAATGGCTCCTGGGGGCTTCCAACATTTGTACACTACATATGCTATTGTTTCATTTTTTCATAGCACACCACTTTATTAGTTCATACACACTTTGACATACTTTTTATCTTTCTAACATGCTAATGGGTGCTTCATGTGCAACAATTTTTATGTAATAATATTTGCTCCCATACTTGTTTGTTACATTGTTTACTCTTGTTTGCGGGCTTTGCCTTTTATCTTGTATGTAAACTTGTTTGTTTGTGGCCACTACGGCCTTGAGTATCTTGCAACACCGTGAGTGGTGTCCCATGTTTACAACTTTATTTTCACGGTATATATTAGTTTCTTGCGTGTTCACTTGCATCCTAGCTTATACATTGTCTTCTTAGCTTACACTTGTCTTCTACATGCATGTTTGTTTATACTAACACTTGTTTCCTAGCCATTTGTTTACATGTGCCTTGGTTTCTACCAAGCACATTACTTTCCCCCTATAGGGCACAATTTTAGTCACAATGGTTAGTCCTCCTTTGGGCCGTATACTCTTATAGCGACGTCGCATATGCCCCAAACAAGGGGGGCATCATTTGGGTGAATCAGCCACCCTATATAGGGTATACACATCACAACACAATACTTGTACAATATAATTTTCAGTTTTTTTCATGAGACAATGATGCCTTTCCTAGAGCGCCTATAACCAGGGGGCAGTTACACAATGATTGGGTTCAACACAGTCTACAAAACTCTACACAACAACTTTTACAGGGTAGGTTATCCTTAACACATGTGTTGGTACACATCATCTATAGTGGTGTTTAGGGAGTAGTTAAAGGTTAGAGGATAACACCATACCTTCCTCTCTCTATACTACTTATGTCGTGGCATCAAATTGCCAAAAAAAACTAGACAATACAAAGATCTCTACAGTTTCAGGAAGCATTTACAGGTTGGAGGATAAATTAAACTTTCCTCCCTACACTTCTTCAGCCAATGGTATGAGATCACCCAAAAAACTCGCACTTCATCGACATTTATAGGATCCTTTCTACACTCTTTCCTTTTCACGGATCAGATGCACATGTTCCTTTTTTATTTTCATACTTTTTTTGCACACTTTTCTTTTACATATTTTGATTTTATACATGCATTTTAGACATATCAATGCATATTTGACTACTTGATTGTCTTCTCTTTTATAGGTCAGTCTGTATGGGAAGTAAGTAGTCAACATCACTCAACATCACACATATCAATACTAATAATAGGTACATCACACACATTGACATTTACATACACACTTTCACCCTAGGTTCATTTTCATCAATTTTTAAACTTTTAGCATCTTTAGTCTCCACACTCCATATTTTTATCACTCCACACTTTTTTATAGTCCTTCAGCATGCTATCTACATTGATCTACATGGATATCAGGTACACATCTCTATCTATTTTATGTTACCAAGCTTTTCGCTCGCCAACATAAAGTGGGGGCAAATGTAGACACATAATTATGCACTTTGGGTAACTATCTAGTCCTAGTTACATACTACTATTCATATGATTATGATGTTAGAAAAATACTAATTAACCCATGTACTTGGCCAATTTTCTTTCCTTTTAGTTGGTAATTTCAATCTTACACTTCTACTTGTTTAGTTTGTACTTTAACCCTTCATCATTTGTCACCCCGAATACCAGTGCCCAACTAGGATGCCAGTTTCAGGTACCCTCGTCCCCTCTGAGTGCTCTTGTCCCCTTTATACTTTACTCTTATCTTTTTGGATCCTTTCTAGTTGTTTGAACACTTTATCTTTTAGTAGTCAACATTTTAGAGGCTAGTTATGAAATTCAAAGCAAATGAATCATATAAATATAAAGTTATGTGACCATAATAAAGGACCAAACATTAAGCACTATCTATTACCATCATAAGGGACAAAGGTTGGTTCATTTGCATCACACTTCATAGGAGGGGATTTTATTCTATTCCATGCACACATTATTTACATTCTACATCCATCTATTTTCCCACTACTTCCAAGTGTGACACACACAAGAGCAACCTAGGGAACAATCCTGCACACACACAGAGAAATACATTGGGTTTGAGATATAGTGCAATGCTCAATTGCAAGTCCACCATTGTGGTGGCTGAGGACAGTCTGACCCCTTCTTATGCATCTTTATTTTTTAGAGTTTTTATGCTTTGCTTGGGGTTTTTTAGGTGATTAATTCATTCTAGATCCACAACAACATTCAACATAATTCAATGACACAATAGTGGAAAACAACGATGGTTTCACATCATATGATGACCGTGTGTAATTGGATTTTGTACCTCTTGCACAGACCAGGGTGCCCAAAACTTAGACTAGAGTGCCCCAGGTGTCCCCATCCTTCTTCAGGCACCCCAGTCCAGCCAAGTTACCTGAATCTACATTTTCCAGGCTTTTGTGTGATGGTCTTACACTCCTATTCAATCGGTCTCCACTGTGACATAGTCCAACAACCTCTTAAAATCAGCTAAGGCCCTTCTAACTCTCTTTGCACATTAGGGTTTCTTATTTTCATAGCTTAGTCACTTGTATATTATTTCAACATTTCATTATTCCATTATTCAGTTATTTTACTATTGCTATACAATCCAGATTAAGTTGCATTATTTATAATTTAGTTTAATCAGGATCATAAGTCTCAACCATGGGAAAAATCAGAAGAATGCCTAGAAGTAAGGTAGGGTTCGAGCGAGCAGGTTCACTAAATGATTTAATATAAATTGAATTAAATATTACTTTCAGAGTAACTATTGTAGTGTATGATGTACAAATGATACAATATTGTAAATAGACAAGCAACAAGCATGTACAATATGAAAGCCTAAGCAAGAGGAGGAGATACAGTGACTTAGTTTTTTTTTAGCAGTTTGGAAGTGATTTGGGTAGGTGAATTGCTGAAATAGAGTGGAAGAAACTTCATTAAGGCTCATTAGAGGTTCCGAGACCCAGAACTATACAGGACAGGAGCACCCACAAGAGGAAATGAGTGCTCAGGAACTAGTGACCTGATCTGGGCACTAGTGTACACCCAAATGCTCAGGTTTTGATCTCTTCTATGTAAGAGGAGCTTCATTGTTGATCCCTATTTGTCACTATGGTTTCACTTAAATGTCTTTGATTGTACCTATAACCTACAAAATAAATGTCTAGCTGCACATAGCCATAAACCACATCAAATCTTGAAAATAAAGGTGCAGTGTGTGTAGTCGGACTAACCCTGATGGTCACCCAAAAAGTGAACTTAGTACCGAGTATTGCACTATAGTTCAAACTCCATGTTTTTCTATGTGTAAGTGTGTGTAATGAGGCCCTAGGATTCCCTTGTGTAAGTTACACAATGATAGCAGGCTAGATGTAGAATATAGCAAATGTATAGAATGTGTGAGATGAAATAGAATAAACTTCGCCTCCTATGTTATGTATGTAGAGTGATGCAACCTTTGTTCCTTGTATAGATGTTCTAGATGGATTCTTTGTAATGCTCTTGTGCCATTGGATGCAAGCTTAGGTGATAATAGATAATACTAGTGCTCAGCCCCTGATTTAGTAGAAATAACTAAGTATATATATGATTCCCTTGTTTTAATTTTGTAATTGACAACTAGTAGGCCGACCCAAAAGTGTAAAAGATGCCCAAGAAGTAAAAGAGACCCAAAAGAGTGAGAAAAGGGTAGAAAGGGTCAAGAGCGAATAAGAGGGACAAGAGTGCATGGGCACTAGTGTCTGAGGCCATAAAAGATAAATAAATCAAATACTGATAGGGTTGTAGGGTGTGTAAGGTCAATAAAAGTACAAGAATCAAAGAAAAAGGCCCAAAAGATATTGTCAATTACTAGTTTTCTTGCTTAGGAGTCATGTATATATTAGTATGCTTTAGGACCTAGAAATGTACCCAAGTGCATAAATTTTGTGTCTATAGGGGGCATCTAGTCTCAATGTTTCCATTCATATGTCTACTATTCATTTTTATTCTCCTCTGATCTCTCATATTCAACCTACTTCATATTTTGGAACTCATGCCTTAGAGTCCTTGGTGTATAACCTAAAAGCCCATGTTCTTTAATCAACAAGGTATCATCATCAATTCTTCTTATATGAATTCTTCACTTCTTCTACACAGTCCTCTTACACTTAAGGTTATCTCTTATCCTCTTCCTCTTGGTTTTATTTCACCTAAGCTTCATATTTTCACAAGTAGAGTAGATCCATGAGAACATATTATATCATTTCATATTACATGCTTAGATTATACTTTCGATGATACGTTAAGGTTACGTGATTATGCATTGCAATGGTTTTATGATTTTCCTATTCAGTTTGTGTGATATTTTACTCCATTAGAAAATTGGTTTTTAGTACATTTTTCTATTAATAAAGGAACTAAATTCTCCTATGCACAAATGGCTAAAATGAAACAAATCCCTAATGAGCACCTTAGTGTCTATGTTTTGTATTATAAGACTAATCTTACTAAAATGAATAATATCCTAGTTGTTTATGAATTACAAGACCTATTTATACATAGTATTTTAGCTCTTATCCAATAGTCAATCATCTTCGATACCTTTCATTCCTTTGATCATTTATGTCATATCCTCAAAGACTGTGAAGGCAAGCTAATTTCCATGGGAAAACTTAAATGTCATGATCATGATTCTAGCCAATTTAATGCCAAATTCCCAAGTAAATATACCTTCAAGAGAAAACCTACTGAGCCCTGAGATGAGGCTAGAGCCATTGTTAATGCAGTGTCCCAACCAACAAAGCTCCAAATCCAACCTTCTCAACGACATTTTACTAAATTACCAATCTCACCTCGAGTAGTGTTGTAATAGCTCCTTTATAGCAACCTTGTATCTCTTCCTCCACCTCTCGAGTTTGATTCTAGTCATCCTTAAGGAAAGAAACTTGATGAAAAGGCATATTATGAATATCAATGTTGTAATGGCCACTCTACCGACGCTTCTTCAAACTTAAACATGTAATTCAACTTCTAATTAATTTTGATGTAATTGAATGGGGCAAGATTCCCATATCCAAAACTACAAACGATAATGATAAGCTTAAGATATTCAATGAATCACTTCCTAAACATGAAACATATACATCTGAAGTAACTACTAATCATACTTACCATACAGTTCCACCTTCGTAATCTACCAGTAATCCTATAGACTTTCTTTTTGTAATACTACTCTACTACCAACCATTGCTTTTATTGATGCAAAATTCCATGATTCTTTCACATATTCTAGGATTCACATTAATACATCCATTGATAATCAAGATCTCAATAATGTCATGATAAATCCTAATTTCAATCATAATGCATGTTTTCTTCCCTTCTTACATGATATTGGACTTCCATTATCTCAAATCAAGTGTAAGTCTTCTACTTTATATGGGAGTATCACTCTTTCAATCATTGTTGGGCTTCTTATTTTCTACCTACCATTTTTTTATAGCATATGGAATCAAGAATTGTGACATGATCTTAGGCCTACCTTGGATTAAGGCCACTAGGGTTATTTCATATATTGTACATCAATGTGTCAAATTCATACATGAGATTTAGGTCATCAAAATTCAAGGTATCCCACCTCAGACCCCTTTACCTATTGTCTCTCAACTTTCATAGGTTCCTACCACTAGTGCACCACTTTCCTCAATTAACATTACTCCTAGTCCACTTGTTCTTACAATCAATCTTACCATTAGTGATGTTCCTCTTACGGTTTTTTCACACTCTCCTAGTGATAGTCCCACACTTTCACCATTGGATACTAGCCTGTATAGGTCTCCTCAACCTTCATCTCCCATCACTCACTCTCAGTCTCTAGGTATCATAGTCCACCACATTAGACTAGGCCGTCACACAAGGTTCATAATACACACTACACATCTTAGTCTTCCAATAGGTATATTTTACATCATACATAAACCTACATACACATTTATGCAACTAGTCTCATATGACACTCATCCCTTGATTCATGATGTAGACACAAAATCACGCACTTGGGTATGTTTGTAGGTCTTAAAATCATACTAGCATTTACATGATTCCTTAACAATAAAACTAGTGGTTGTCAACTACCTTTGGCCTCTTTTATTTGTCTCTTGTTTGCTATTTGGTCTTACATAGGCTAGAACACAGTAAAAAATTTACTTATTTATCTTTCATAGCTTCAGACACCAACACCCAACTAGGATAAAAGAACCCAAGTGCCCCTATCCCCTCTGGGCACCTCATAACATTTCTCACCTTACTCACTTCTTTTGGGGCTCTTTTATCTTTTAAGAATTTTTTTTCACTTATGGATCGACCTTCTAGTTATCAATTACAAAATTCAAACAAGGGAATCATATAAATACATAGTTATGTGTTCAAAATCAAGGGACCAAGCACTACGTATTTCTATCATCACCTAAGCTAGCATTCCAAAGACACTAAAGTACTATAAAGGCATACATATAGAACCCATTCAAGGGAAAGGGTTACATACTTCTGCATACATAGCATAGGAAGGGGAAGTTCATTCTATTCCATCCACACATTCTACTACATTGCTATATTCTAGCTACAACTCGCTATCAAATGCAACTTACACAAGGGCATCCTAGGGCACACTCTATCCACACACTCATAAGAACTACATAGAGTTTGGGATGTAGTACAATGCTTGGTCATAAGTTGACTCTTGGGGGTGAGCATTAGGGTCAGTCCGAATCCCCATTCTACATTTTCCTTTTTTTAGGTTTGATGTTGTTTGTGGGCTTATGTAGGTGAATTTCTATTTTACAGGTTATAGGTGGCGATCTAAGAGCAACTACTAGGTGATTAATGGGAAATAATTGTGACACCCTTGTGACATAATAGAAACCAAATCTAGAGATTTTATGTAGTCATGGGTGCCTAGATTCAGTCATCAGTGCCTAGGCACCCCTATCCTACTACAGGTGCCCATGTCTAACCTTGTTTGTGAGCTCCATAATTTATAGAGGTCAAATAAGATGTTGCTTACATCCTGTTCAACACTTCTCTCTACACAGATCACTCTAGATTGCACATATACTAGCTAAGTAATCCTATCTCTCTTTATTTCTTAGGGTTTCATACTTTAGATGTTTATTTACTTGTGTCATTTATGTATTCTATCATTTATAAATTAGTTACTTCGTAATTAGATTTAATTCAAAATAAATTAAATCATTTGGTGAACCCATTACTCGAATCCAACCTTCTTTCTAGGATTTTCCTTCTATACCCATCACCCATAGTGGTTGTTTTGGTTCCTTTGAGTACAACGAGCTTCCTCCCTCTATTTGTAAGTCCTCTAAGTCAATGGATGGATCTGATAACCCCTTTTCTAACTCACATAATGTTCCTGTTATCCAAAATTCACCCCCCCAGGGTAATTTTGATAACATGCATCAGAATATCCAAATCCCAAGAAAATTGATTGATTCAGAGCAAAAATCAGGTTTGCAGGGTCCCTTCAGGTAATTTTCTAACTCCCCAGGCCGAAGAAGGAAGGAGCAAGCTTTGAGAAAGTGCGGAGAAGGTTGCAGAAAGCAAGTAGTTTGGGCCAGGAAAAATTGTGAAAATCGGCTAAGTCCTAGTCCAGCACAAGGTGGGACGAATGGGACAAAGGTACGCGAACCGCCCGAACCAGCCGAAATGAGTCCAGTCGGCCCACTAAGCATTTGGGACAAGTGGGACGAAAGTACGCGGTGGGCGCGAAATGCCGGTTCGACTGAGAGAGAAAATCGACTAACTGCTGAGAGGGGCAGTTCGGGACGAGTGGGACAAATGGACGCGAAATGCCCGAACCGGCCGGTTCGCGCGAAATCAGCACAAGGAGCCCAAAAGCAATTGGGACAAGCGGGCCAGAAATACCCGAACTGGCCGAATCGGCCGAAATTGTCCCAAAGGGTCCAAAATCAAAATGGGACGTCCGGGGACGAATGGACGCGAAGTACGCGGAAGACCCGGCAGGCCCGAGAACCATATAGAAATTGCCACGTGTCTCAGAGGAAAAGTCCAAAAGTCAAAGGGGCAAGGTTTGAAGCACTGGCCCGAGCCAATAGGAATTGGGCACATGTCCAATGGAGCAGGGAAGTGTGGAATTCGGGGAGGACTTAGAAATTTTGAAGAAGTCTTGGGCCCAAAGTTTAAAAGACAAGGTTGACCCCGCGCCCTGTCCTCCAACCAGATCATGCCACGTATCTTCCAAGTGGCGGGGAAGCGGGAAAAAAGTGGAATTTAAAATCATCAAAAAGGTCAAATTTCAAGAGACAGCCCACCGAAAAATAGAAGGAGAGAGAATCACGTGACCAATCAGAGCGTGCCACGTGTCATCCAAGTGGCAGAGCGCGGGAAATATTTCAAAATCCGTTTTGGTCTGTTCCGTGCCCTAAATCTTCAGATCGCCATATCTTTTGATCTAGAGCTCGGATTTCCACGTTCTATATATCAACGGAAAGCTTGTGAGATGCTCTACATGATTCTGGGATCAATCTCGAGTTTTGGTGTAGTCTGAAGAGAGAAAATGGAGAAAACGGCGCTGACGTGTGATAATGGCCAGAAGCGACCTTTCAACAACCTGTTTTAATGCTAATGGGTCGCATTCTTCTTCTGCACGGCCAGAAGTGACATTTTAGCGGCCCAGTTAATGCAAATGGGTCGCATTCTCCTCAAAATCGCTCAAAGTGACAGGGTATGGGTTGACAAAGATCCCCCATGCTGATTTAATGCATCTGCAGTAAATGAGGGAGGGGCTTGCACGTTTTTTTCACGTTTCTGTCCCCTGGGCTCGACCCATGCAATGTAAAAAGCCAGATTTGGCTCATTTGAAAAGGGTTGTTCATTCTTTCTTCTCTGCTCTCCTTTCTTTTCTTCTCTAGGGTTAAAAATGGAGTTAGAACCTCCTCCCTTGCTCTGTAATGGGTTTTTTGCCTTTTACTAATGGAATGATGTTCTGTGCAAACTTCTGGAGCAACAAAATGTGTTCTGTGATGCATCTGTCCATCCTCTCTCATTTTTGCTTGTCTTCTTCTTGCCTCTCTTCATTGCAGGTGTCTGTGCATGTTTGAATGTTCATTGCAGGTTCAGAGCTATGTTCATGGAGTTTTGGGACATTTTCTGTGTGAAATCGATCCTTGGGTATGTGATGCATCTATCCATCCTTCCCATTGCTCACCTCTCCTTGTCCCATGGCAGTTTTGATAGATGTCCAACATTCTCCTTCTCTGGTGTATCACCGTTTTAGTGTAGGCTTTTGCTGTTTTTTCCCTTCTCTCTCTCTCTCTGTCTCCTTGGCATGGTTAGATTAGGATTAGATTAGCTAGCCTGCACTGGAATAGCTTGTGGCAGGTAGTTTAGGAGCAGGAACCAGCCTTCTCTGGAGATTCTTCTCTCGGTTTTACAAGTCCCACGCTTGGAGAGAGGTTTCCATGTTGTGCAATCACACTGGATGCCTGAACATCAACCTAGAAGCCTGATGTGCGTCCAGGGGTGCTGTGATTTTGCACTAACAGTTCCTCTAGAAAACATTGAAACCTTTGATAACGAGCAATCATACGACGAGGACACTAATGTTGATCAAGAACAACTAGACAAGCTTACTAATTTCTGTCAAGCTTTAAGCACTAACCTTTTGCATATTTCACATATTCTCAATGCCTTACTATTAAACACTCTCATGATGCTGATTTTGTGCCTCTTATATTTTATTATTTTGTTGTCATGGCCTCCACCCAATGCCTTAACAATCCTATTTCCATTGCTACTAATACCGCTCCCCTCCTTCATCCTAATGCTTCTAATACATAACCTGGTTCTCCTTTCAAAACCCATGACGTAACTTCTCTATACCAGGACATGCAAGTTCAAATCTGTCAATTACATTAAGCTACTTTGTGCTCCTCTCCATCTCCTTATGCCTCATTACTCTTGCATACTCCTTTCGCACCCACCATTTTTGCTTATCCTCTTCCTCCCAACTTTGTAAATCTTAAGTTTCCCACCTTCAATGGCCATGGTGACTTTTAAGAGCATCTTTGATATTTTCATGTGGTATTTCTTGACTATGTAAATGATCATACATTAATAACTAAACTATTTCTTAGGAGCCTTTAAGATTACACCTTGTGTTGGTTTTGTTGAACCGTGGTGCATTAGTGTTGTCATTGATGTCAGGTGGTATTGATGGAAAATGTGTGAATGGAAAAGTGAGGATAAATCAAGGGTATAAAGGTTGATTGGTAGTGCCTTCTCAATGGTGGTTGGTCTTCATGGAGTGGTTTTAGGATGATTTCTGGGTGCTATAAGCTTGGTCAGTAAGGTTAGTGCCCACCAGAGGTATGAAGAAGCTTAGTGTACTATTCTTAGGTGTCCCACAAGTCTGACATGGTGTCTTAAGGATGTGCAAGATATTTTAGGGTGATCTTTAGGTAAGGTGTTGCAAGTCACAGTTGGAACTAGCCCATTTAGGCATAGCTCTAGAGCCTAATGAGGTGTAAGAGCTCAAATTAGACCATAAAAAGCCTATGTAAGAATGGTAGGTGCCTAGGAACACTTCCTAGAGAATTTATTAACATCTAGAGGGCATAATTTAACTCTTGGAGGTAAATTTGTAGTTTTCCCTAAAATTTCCCTTGAGAACTAATAGTGGAAGCATGGACATATGAGATTGGTATAGACCATAAATTATCATTTATGAGAAATAAATCCATGGAGCATGTAAAGGGAGGTGTTATAGTGCTCTGGCTCAAGTTTCATCAAATTTTGAAGAGGATTGTTGAAGATATTGAAGTTTTACCAAAACTAGGTAAAGTGAGAAGGGCTAAAACAATGCCCTATCTTGTTAGCTCTCAAACAAAATTATCAAGACTCATTTAGATAAATCATAAGAGTAATTTTTGAAGATAACTCCAAGACTAAATTTTTTTAAACAGTTTGAGGCCAAATTGTAAAGGAATAAAAAAGTTATATTCATGTTTCTATCAATGTTCCTCTCTCCAAACCTCCTTCTTAAAGCGATAGGCATAAAATGGGAAGATTTGTCTCCAAATCATGTTTTCAAGTTAGTACAACATCTCAAGAGTGTAGAATAATTCCTTATAAGTCAAAATGGTGGGATTTTTGTTTCTCATGGTTGATTGTACCATACCTATCTATCTCAGTCTTTGTAAAGTTTGTGTATGATGTTTGATGTGAAGGGCTTCATGTTGAAAACTGTGACATGGAAGGTCATCCGAGTCACTCTCTTTTTTTATATGAATATATTTAGGGGAGCCATGTTGAATAATTGAACAAGGTATGTCTATCTTAGTCACAACTTTAAAGAGCAGGTCTTGACAAGAACTAACTCTTGATCTAGGTGAACTTGTTGATGTAAAATGCTTGTGTCCAAGAGGTAAATATGACCCTGAACATGGTACATGAGTCCTAATAAACACATTCAAACCAAGTTCATGATCAAATAGAATGTTGTGATGAAAAATCCCTAAAAGGATACCTTAGTCAACTCAAGACAGTCATAATGGAATATACTTTGAGCATGAAAACTAGACTTCTCTCCTTTAATCCATCCAAGAGAAGACTAATCATGTTGAATATATTCTTAGTGAAGGATAAGTACAATGCGTAATTGTGTGAGTGAAGGTTTGATGAGAAATAAGTCTCAAACTCAAGACTGTACCATGGTGGTTTAAGTACAAGTTCTCACAATCCTGAAAAATTCATGTTTTTTCATGTCTATACTCCTTGAAGTGATGGTTGTTTCTTAGTAGGGTAAGTTGTACAGTGGTTAGGAGCTATCCCACTCAAAACATTGCTTTAGAAGCTTTGAGGTAGAGGCTTAGACAAGTAAAACATCCTCCCTTCTCAAAAACTAGGACTTAACTGTTGTATGGCTGACTAAAAGGATAAATGAAAGTGATCTTAAAATCTTGAAGTTGTTCTAACTTCAATGATATGCAAAGGAAGTCTTGAGATCCTATAGTAATAATCTTTGATAAAGTGTTCATGATAGTCATATTGACACAAAAGTGAAGAATTAGGGTGTTCAAATAGGGCTCAAATACATATGACTATGGTTTGGTGTGTTAAAACCCTAACTGAGTCTTTTCATTTGAAGATCAAACATAGTTGACCTGTAGTGAACATAATAGTGAAGCTTAAATCTATAGACATGAGTAAGTATATTATTTCATCCTCAACTTGCTTGAAATGTGTTCTTGAAGTCATACACTTATCTGAGTACAAGGTATGACTTTGATCATACTCTTGGAAGGTACACCTTTGTGCTTGCAAACTTTGCATAACATGTCCTATCTAAGTGCATATATCATGAAGAAGGATCAAGTGGTATACTTGTGTCCTTGATAGTGAGAAGATTATCCATGGCTTGTCAAGTCATCCCTTCCTAAGACTGAGAAATCACTTGAAGATATTGATTCACTATTAGCTTATCAAGCAAACTCCAAGTTTGTGACTATGAAAATATGTTGGGACTGTAGAAGCAAAAGTAGTGAGAAATGATTCTTAGCTCTATTTTGAAGTGAGATCTGCAAGCTCCTAAGTATTCCATGATATGCAAGACCTTTGTAAATCCTGGTGTCCACTGAAGTTCAAGCTTGATGTACTCTAGTTTCTAATGCCTCTTCAAACACTTCTTGATTCAAAATGGATATGGCCTGCAGCTCTTGGCTTCTAATGTCACTCCTATGTGTTCAAATGAAGGTTTGAAGTCAAATTTTCAAGTGAATGAAAGTATGAAGAGACCATAATGAGTATATCAAAGGATATTAAGGTAACATTCCATAATGTGTTTTCATAATGACAACCCTTGGTAAAAAACTCTATTATGTTATCTTCAAGACATGTTTATTTGGTAGAATAATTATGATAAATCAGTCTGAGCATGACAGTTACAAAGCAACTGAGATCACAAGTCTGAATGAAATGTGGATAGTTATGGAAGATCTAATTAGCAGTTCAAGGAATTTGATAGCCTCATTTTACTGAAAAATGTATTTTTGAAAGAGCCTAGACTGTACATGAAAGGTATAGAGACTGAAGCATATATCAGTTGTCAACAATGATTGCAATCTCTAAGGCAGTTTCACTTTTGAAATGTTTATTCATCTACTTGTACGTAATTTTCCGAGTGTGTCAATATGAAAATTCACTTCCTTTTGAAGTGGAAAGGTCATGTAAGGCATGTCTAAAATATATGTGTTCAAATAGACTAATTTTGTGTAAGCTTGATACAGGAGTTGAAGATTTGAAGATATTTGTTAATTCACATTGAAGGTACAATGAGGTATATGGAAGAGGTAGGTGTTCTTGATGGGTGAAGAAAAGAGATGAACATCAGCTATGAGATGAGCTATGAGCAAGGTTGAGAGGATCATCTTCATGAAGTAGAATGCAATGGGATTTAGAGTGTAAAACTCTCATAAATAAGGGTGCAAGACCTAATGTTAGATGTATGATCCTTGAAGTCCTGATAGGTAAATATGCGAAACCGAGGGTAGGTAGGAGATTGAATGCAGAGTTTTTGAAGACCTGATGATCTGTTGATGTAGAGTGCTAATATGTTGTGAAGAGGAACTTAATAGCATAGGAGTAATGGAAATTAAGGATCACCATGACTACATGATAGGACCTTAGAGGACATGTAAAATCTCAATGAGTTATGTATTCTTGGCTGAGTTAGGTGCAACAACATGTACATGTGAAAGAGTGAGTGTTTGAAAGGGTGGCTCAAAGAGAGTATCATGAAGAAAATGAGAGTGTGAAGGAAAACTTGTATGAATAGATATTTGATGCTGAGTGGGGTGAATAGAAGAGAGGTGAAGTAGGAGGAGTAAACTGAGAAGAATAATGAGCTGATTTAGTTATCATAATTTGTTCCTGCGAGACAACAAATTTTAGAGTGATCAAAACCTTATAGGAAAGTCTACAGTAGCAACTTAGATAAATGGGGAGTTCAAGCTTCCTTGTAAGTTGAAGCTTACAGAAGGTCAATAGGTGCTTGACTAAATCTGTGAGTGGAGGATTCCATGCAAGTAGAAGCTTGCTAAAGATCAAGTAGTTTCTTGGTTGAATTTTGGAGTTGTAGCTCCATGTTAAGTTGAAGCTCAACTATGAGATCATTGTAATATTTACATGAAGTTCTTATCCAAGTTAGTGCTTTGATATCAGTGGGTTTTTCTCCCTTGAAGGGTTTCTCACATTAAATCCTATCTATCTGTGTGTACTCTCATATGGAATTCTTGTGAATGTTGGTTTGGCTTTACTATCACAGTTAAGTGAATTGAATTATTTGTTAAGGTTTGAATAGACACTAATTCACCCCCCTCTTAGTGTCCTAATTTTGAACAATTGGTATCAGATCCTGGTCCTCTTTAATAAAGTCTAATAGCTTGGAGGATATACTACAGGCACAAGCATGAGAACACTAGATGAATCAATTCTAAAAAGGAAGTATGAGATTGGGAAATCTCTAATTGATGGAATAAAGAAGAAAATCAAGTGCATGGAAGCTGACCATGGCCAAACACTCAAGGAGATGGAGTCCTTTGTTGATAATGTGTCAAAATATCTGTAAGATAAGGAAGATGCTTGTCTTAAACATGAAGAAGAATTGAGAATCTTGAAGGTTGAACTAGAGGAAGAAAATAACAAGCTGAAGATGTATGATAAACTTGAAAAGAGCTCCAAAGCTCTGGATGGAATTATGGATAGAGAAAAAGAAGTAGGAGAAAAAATAGGACTAGGTTTCAAAGGAGAACCTATGGAAAAGAGAGCAGATGACAAGGTTTGTCTAAACATGCAAACATGCATAATGATAATAAAGGAGACAAGTACAAGAAATCCTAAGTCAGTTAGGCAACCAAATGCATCCACGTATGAAAGGAATTTTAATGGATATTGTTTTTCTTGTCATAAATATGGATGCAAGGCTAAGGAATTGTTATCTTGTAAAATTGACAAGGGCAATTTTGTAGGTAACCATACCAAATTTTTGTTTTTGTTCCTCGTTGAGGTCCCTTAATGTTCGGAATGGCTTAAAATCCCTTTTCGGAAAATCTGGTTTTTCGAACTTAGTCGTTTGTTCTTTTTTTTGGTTGGGCACAGTTTTTATTCATGCAACATCAAATGAATTTTTGCCCCTTTCTATTCCTTTGGCACATCCTTTGGAGTGCCGACATTCCAAATGTTGTGCCTTCCCATGATGTGCCTTTCAAGCCTACGCTGAGGCGCATGCGCCATCTTGTCGACATTAAAAATGTTGCGCCCCTGAATGGTGTGCTAAAGCGCTGAAAAAGTAATGTTGACAATCCCAAATTCACGCCAAGGGTGCAAATATTTTCATGTTGGTGTCTACCTAGGTGCACCTTACAAAAAGTTGGTGGCACATTTATTACACCTTTTGCTATAAATAGGCGCATCCGACTTGTCATTTTCACGATTGAAAAAACGTGAAAAAGTTGATTCCTCTGCACCTGTCAATGCTCCTCTCAGCCCCGTGTGTTGCTTTTTGTCATATTCGTGGACTCCGCATCATTTCCTCCATCGTATATATTCCTGGTAAGTGGTCCTTACTCTTCTTGTGTTTTTTTTGAGATGTTGTTATTATTAAAAACAAAGAAAATGAACCTAAGAAGTAATACAACCCCTGCCCGTTTTACAAATAAACCTACCTTTTAAAATGGCTTTACCCTCCTTCCAGATCTACTTGCCTGGAGGGCCTTGTCTCAAAATGAATCCCTGACCCTCTTTTCTTTGTTCCCCTCACTGAAAATCTTAGTTGAAAGAGGCAAACGACCCCAAACCTGTCCAAAAAGGGTAAAAAATCTAAAGTTATTACAATCCTGAAACCATGGTTTTTCTTTGGCGTAAACACCATCACTGTTACACTAAACACAATCATGACAAAGGGGTGCACTATCCCTGCCTGCAACATGCACCTTTCCCGTGCCTTATAAAAATTCCCAAAACCTAACATAGGCACAAGCACAACTCTGTCTACACCACATTTGAATGTCGTGTAGACCCTTCCCGCGCCACGCCAAAAGCTCCAACCTTGGTGCACCTTAACTCAATGATGCACCCTTTGAGCCTGCGCCCTTTGGCAAACCATAATGTTTTGCAACATGTACCAAATCTATGCCAAATGGCGCATCTTGAATCCTTGCAACACCATAATAATCTGTGCCCAGTAAACAACCTTCATATGGCGCAGACACACATACATTGACACCAACATCTGAATGTTGTGTGTAGTATTTCTACACCCTACACCCCTTTTGTGTTCTTTTCTTCCATGCAACACTCTCCAGAGGTGTGCCTTGCTTTTCTAACCCTGCAGCCTGCAATAGAATTGCACCTTGCGCCCAGAGGATTGTAAATTGATAACTGTTCATTCTGTAAAGATTTGATGGACGACTTAACAACTAACATGGCTCTTCTGTGGTGGACTTCCCTACTTCTTCTTGCAGATCAGCAACTGAACTTAGATTCGCACATGTCTTCATCAAGTAAGAAGCCAACCAAGTCTAAGGGTAAGGCCAAACTCACAGAAGAAGAAATGAAGTACAAATACCAAAGGGTTAGGATGCCTGAATCCCTTGCAGAGTGTGAGCTGGACATCAGGGATTCAGAACTTGGTCACATTGATATGGAGGACTTCTGGGCCAGAACCAGGAAGGTCACAGGAAGTCTATGGATGGACAAATTGGTTGGCAGTGGTTTACATTTCGCTGCAAGAATACCCGTGAGTGCAGTAAAAAATGAGTTCATGATCGTGGTGGGATCGCTGTTACAATAAGGACACAAGATGTGTCGAGAATGAGAAGGGTGAGGTAATAATCAACCTCACTACCCGACACTTCAAGATTATGTTGGGTATCCCCCACCACTGGCATTTTGTGGTAATAAGCCAAGAAGATTGCATAAAGGCATGAGATGAAAATGAAGACAAATGCATGCAGTTGATGAATGAAGTATACCTGAAAAACAAGAAAGTGATAACCAGGTGGCCGTAAGTTATTCATCGTAGCTACTTCTTAGAGGAGCTGAGTGACACCATCACCTTCCTGAGCAGGGTCTTTGGGCTTCTTGATGCCCATTACTTTCATAAATGGATGCTCATATACTTGGAAACAATGAGCAAAAATGTTCCTGATCAACATTTTGAATGGGCGGAGATCATCAACAGCACTATCTCCGAGCAGCTTCAACAACACTCAAAAACAGGGAGGTTCTACATGAACTCCTACGTGGTATACATTGCTGCCTCTGAAAGATACTACCCAGTACTAAGTTGATGTAGGGTGTGGCCCCAAGTAAAAATATATGAGTATTATCTAGAGTTGAGACTAGAAAATAGCATCGCACAATTCAGCAAGATCAATGATGCCTTCTTCTACGGCATCATCTACCTCTCGAGGCCCAATATGACTCACGGTTGGACAACCAAGAGTGTAGTTACTACCACAGAGAAGTAGGGGGTGATATTTAGGCAATTCCCCACTTTCACCTATCTCAGAGCCGCCAACTTCTTGGGGGAGCCCACCAAGTTACCGAGGTATGTGGGACCCAAGTTGATCCTATTGGAGCTGTCTAGATAGCTTATCACATACCACAAGAAGTTTCTGAAAAGAAATAAGGGTGGAACTCCATTCCCCCTCACAGTGGGCAAGTATACCTGCACTTCTCATACCAAATCCTGGGAAATGTTTATAGAGTTGGAGTTGCTCAACTTGAAACACAATTTCCCGGCAAGGCCGACCTTTGATCCTCGCAATTACCTTCCAAGGGAAAAGATTGATCCGATTCACATCCCATAGATCGAGGATGTCTATATCGATCTGTACCATGAGGTCGAGCTCTAAAGAAAGGATCACTCCCGCCTGGTTCTAGTAGAAATCACCCAATATGGTGTGGCCATTGTCCCGAAAGGTTTCCAAGCAACTGAGCAAGAAGTTGATCAGGTCTATCTAGACACGGACGGGGACACTTGGCCATTTGCTAAGATTGATAGAACAAAGGCACCTCAAACTATTGAGGAAAGGGTTAAAGGTACTCTGCAACACATAAAGCATTAGTGTAGGAAAAATGGTCTCATCTACCTTGGGGTGGACTTTACCACGTCTCCCTTGGGAAATGCACCCACCAGGTTGAAGCACTTGCCAAAAGGGAAAAGGGAAAGACAAAGATGGAGAATCAAGCACTACTCAGGAAAAGGCTCCTGAGAGCCCGCCTTCTGCCACCCAGGAGTATGTAGTAAGCTTGGTCTCCTCGAAAGAAGAATAGGTGGTAAGTGTTCCAATGGGCACATCCACTCAGGGTGTTGCCACTGCTATAACCATTGAAGTTCCCACCATCCCATCTTCCACTTCTCCTTCTCCTCCTTACGTCACTCAAACAACCACTCTTCTAGTTGTGTCTTCTCCCCCATCTTCTACTGTTCCCCCTTCATCTTCCTCCATCTTCTCTTCCCTCGTGGATCATTCCCCCAACATTTCTTCCCTCATCTCTCAGATCCATTCCACCCCCACGGTTTCCTCTCCTACAGTGACTCCTACCCCTATGAGCATTGGAGAGTTGGCTTCTTTTTCAATGCCGTCACCAAGTGTCTTGACGCATTTCCCCATGTCCACTGTGGCTACTCCTTCTTCCACCTCCGTTCCCTCTTCTCCCTTTGGTCCCACTCCCTTAATTCCAGAATGGATCTCCAAGCACTTGAGTTAGCACAAGAGGAAAGTCCCCATTGCACCTATGGACTTCTCCGTCATCCCAGAAAAAGGAGCTAAGAAGAAAAAGCCAATAACTTGCTTCTCTCATAGTGCTTCAGGTGAAAGGGTTATGAAGATTTCATACCCTGATCCCACAAAGGATAAAAAAGATCTGTCTCCTACAGATTATATAGTGACACAGGTCACAATGGGAACATCCTCAAAAATCCTGCAGGAGAGGCCCTATCCGCAATGGATGCCCTTTGCAAAAAGCTTCATGAAGCAAAGGAAGATAAGAGGATACTGAAAGAACAGAACAACCATCTTCTCCAAGCCCTGCAAAAAATGGGTAGTGCACCTCCTGTAGCTGCCACCGAAACTCCTGAGGCCCTTAGTTAGGAAAAGATAAATGAATACACCAAGATTGGCTAGGAAGGTATGGTAGTATCCACCTGGAGAGACCAGATCCTCAAGGATAGTGGGGAAGTAATTATAAATTTCACAGAGCTGTATCAGAATATTGATCAGGCTAATAAGGAACTCCAGGTGATTGTAGGACCTATCTCCAAAGAGTCAGACCATGCCAGGTTACAACATGAGACTTTCCAGAAGATGCTCGACTACCCAGTCGATGACTTAGTAAAATTTGGCATCTTCGATCACCCAAGAGCACCCAACAAAGTCCTTACTGCTTTGGACTATCAGGTTGACCAGATGGAATTTGTCTTGGAGAAGATTGACAAAATCAAGGAGGAGGCCTTGGACGTGATGCATCAAATGGAACAGATCATCCTAAGGATGTCTCTGGGTTTGCTCACCCCATCATATGCCTTGAGGAAGGAAGATGACACTATTTGGCTCTTCAAGGAGATTGTGTTGCAAGGTTTAGGGTCAGAAGCCACTTTTGACGCAGAATCTATCAACAACCTTCTGGCTTGCCGTGATTTTGTTGGATACCTGATGGAGGTAGGTAATGAATACTTCAAACTCCCAGAGAGACTCCGAGATCAAGCGAGGTCATCGGTGATCACACCAAGGGTCCCGCTCAGGATCAACTTCAACTGATGATTAGCAAGTTCATGGAGTATCGCGCTCAATTTCACATTTCCTCTCCTGAGCAGAAGCAGGATACTCCTTTCCATCCATGGGACAACAACGAATAGGCTCCTTCCCTTCATTCCTTTTTATTCACAGTCAGAAATACCCCTACTGGGACGAAATCCCAAACCCCTGAAGGCATAATACTATAGGAATTGCGCAGATTCCTGTTGGTAGAATAGCAATAAACCAATTTCACTTTTCTATCTCAAAGAGGGGCTATGCCATGCACACTGTTGGCTCATCTATCCATAGATCTATCCTCCCGACAGATTTTTGAACCTTCAGTTTCTGGCGACTTTTCGCTGGGGATCGACCCATATACTATGAGAGTACTTGTTTTAGTTCAAGACACTGAACAATTTTTTAGGATGCTAAGGTAAATAAGAAGTAGGATAGGATAAAAGGCTATAAAAAATCACTACCTGTTTGTAAATCAGAAAAATATTAATACTTAGAAATTCAAGACTTTGTGATCAATGGATGATGTTATGTGCATTAGATATTTCTTCAGAGATCCATAGATTTGTGTTGCTTTTTTGTTAGATCTTTAGTTTGCTAATTTTTTGTACATTTTCTCACCAATATTTCCGTTTTTTTTCATTTATGCAAGTAGGTTTACAATTTGTTTACAAACCAGCTTGCAAAACATCTAACCTCTATGATCCAAAAATCTTCTTACTGGAAGTTAACCATTTCTTTTCTCCCTTCAGATCTGATCGTATCTCCTCTCCACCGCAATCGGTTCCTTCAAAAGAGGGATAAAATCACATATTCAGAAAAGTACATGCTACTGGGATTTTTGTCAGAAAAATAAAAAAACCAGCCTGTACAGGCAAAGAGATATTATAGGATCTACTGCTAATAGTATTACCTATCTGAAAGATAGAATAGCGGGTAAACCAGTTTCACCTATAGCAGTTGATCTCATGGAGAAGTTGATCCTATTTTCGATCTACTGCACAATGCATGGCTTTCGTATTATGCCATAGCATGCTTCCCATCACTGAGTTCAGATTTTTGGTCAGCCAGATAGTTTTTGGTGACTCTACTAGGAATAGAGCCAGTTTTCGCAAGGAGCCTCTACATCCCTGTGCAGTGCTTTGTTGCTCAGCGGAACCAAATTTTAAGGTTGCTAAGGTAACTAAGCTTTTCAAATGGTAATAAAATTTTAAAAATCACTATGGGCCCTCTCGTGTTGCCAAATCTTATTCACGCTCTCCCTCATGGAAAATGAAATAATTTCCCAAGATTTCCAAGGGAGTGGAATCCAAAGCACGGATTCACATATATCTTCATTCATTATGTCCATGCAACATCCTAGATGTGACTAGTTAGAGATCTGTCAGTACGTCTCTTTCTAGAGTTTTTACAAGGGAACCGCAGCATAGTGGTTCCATAGATTTGCCTGCCGGATTCTATCACCAGTTGGGCCACATTACGAAATATAATTCAAGACAGGGTATAAGCCTTTAAAAGTCAACGTCTAGCGTTACTCTCAAAAATCAGCTTACCTAAAGAAGGAAGTCAATGAAAACTGTGCTTCATTTTATCACTTGTTGATCTTCACTCATTAACCGTGTGCCGCCACAATAGATGCCTTCACCAAAGAAGGATCAAAAAATGTAAATATTTAGTGAAAGTACATGAGCTGCGAGAGTAAGTTGTCAGAAAAATTAGAAGAATCAGCAAGTACAACTAAAAAGAGTTTTTAAAATCATGCTCTAAAAGCATTGCAGATTTGAAAGATACACTGATGGGTGATCCATCTGGTGAGTTGTAGCAAGAGAGCGTCCATGCCTAGAAGCTTCAACTCCTATTTTCTAGACTACTTCATCAGATCACAACATTCCAAAAGTATGGTGAACGACTAGCACACATTCCCATCACTAAGTAATTAGCCGATCAAGCTTCAGCCTAAAAGTGCCTCACCGGGATATTCCACGAAAGAACCATTTCACTTCCATAGGGATGCCTCCACAAAGGCCACATTTACAGTAACTTCTGTTGCTCAGTGGAATTTGATGCCCCTCCGGTCAATGCCTTGTGTCCTGATTTCGAAGAAGACTTTTCAAATTGTGCAGTACCTTTGTGGAAATGCGAAGATGATCCCTCTTGTCCTTGAACCGACATCCTGACTCTACACACTCCCTACATGGAAACTGCAAGAATTTCTCAAGAATTTGATGAAGAAGAGTGGAAACCAAAGCATGGTATGTCAGCATATAGTCTACATGTCATTATGTCACTGCAGCATCCTAGATGTGACCCATGAAGTATGTATCAGTTACGTGCTCAGGATTCAAAAGAGAAGGTTGTGTCAAATACGCCTCCAACCATGTAGCTAAAAGTGGTAATCCAGCATTCCTTCCTAACCAGGTCATATTCACCTTTTATGAAGCCATCATTACGAACTCCCATCTCTCCTGAAGATAGGTACAAGCCTTCTAGAAGATGTGTTTGCATAAAGACTATTAAAGATACACTACCACCGCGAAGTGAAGGACTCATTCCTTCATCATGACAACCCTTGGTCGCATTTGATATAATTGATCACTCGTTTCAATTCACTAGATTCAACCATGTCTGCCGCCTACCATATTTAGTCCAACACATGAGAAAATCAGAAGATGTTTCTTTGTGATATGCCATGAGCTCAAGCTACCGTAACCTTTCATTCCTCTTACGAAAGGAATCAAATCCACTCACTCCTGGTTCTTGCACTCAGGCTGTTGCCATTTGAATTCTATGTCAGGACAACTTGAACCTTAATATCTAGAGAGTCCTAATCAATGAGATCACAATCCAAGCAATTACATAATTGATTCTGGGGCTTCAAATAATGTCATGCTCGGTAAAGGTCACCCACTGCTTTGGACCTCACTCTTACCAAGAATTTTGGCAGATGTTAATCTATGGAAACCAAATAGGCTCCATTGATCGGTTAGATCAAAGATGCATAGTTTGCATTTGCAGCATTCCTAGAGAAAAGAGTAAAGATGACCATCCTCGTTGCTGATATCCTAACACCATATGGAATTCTGCTAGGAAGAAGATTTTGTAGAGAAGTTGGTGGAGAGATCCGTATGGATTGGTCCAAGGCCAAGAATCCCCGTCAAGGATGTAATGTATACATTTGGAGCTTGAATCACAAAAGAATTACTTGGTCACCAATTCCGATGACCCCAAAGCCCAAATTCTCTTCGAATCATTAGGGATGGGGAACTACTTCTTATCTAATGAATCTGATAAAATCGACATTCTCATCCAAGAGGAGGACCTTAACAAGGATATGGACACTGCAGTTTGACGGTAGTTGTGCAACTAGTAGATTAGGTGCTAGGAGATGTGCTCATATCCCCTAAAGAGGAGATATTTCCTCTCTCTTTCAAATTGACAATTTTTCAATATAAATAATACCACTGAATATGAATCTTTGCTACTTGGCATGTAAGCTGTACCAAATAAAGAGGCAATCAAGAACCTAAAAGTATAGGGTGATGTCGAGATAATCGTAAATCAAGTGAAAAGAATATACCAAGTAAAGAATGAAAGAATTAGAATATTACCGCAACGTGCAGTATGGGACATCATTGAGGAATTTGTTGCCTTATCAATAAAATTCATTCCAAGAGCTCAGAATGACATGGCCAATTCATTAGTCATGTCTCAGCATCTCTTATGCTCCCTCACCCAAGGTTGAAGATGGACACATATACCATTGAGGTAGTCTTCCGCCCAAGCGTGCCAGACAATTCGCAGCACTGAAAGGTATTCAACAATGAAAATCAGCTTATTGCCTTTCTAGAGAAAGCAGAAAATTTTAGTGAGCTTCATTTTGAAGGATCTACTTCTACATGTCATGAATCTGTCACTGATCAAGTAAACGAATCAAAAGAAGGTGATGGCATATGTCAGCTCAAGGGAAATAAAATTCCAGAAGGTTTAGTCTCTCTGGAACGATTTCTTTGACAAACATGATCATTTTTTCAAAAAGAAGTGACAAGATGATCCCAACTCCTCTCCAGAAATCGAACCAGTCAACTTGGGTTCTATGGAACATCCACAATTTATGAACATCGGGAAATGTTGCACACCCAAAGAAAAGTGAAAGTTTGTCAAATTTCTAAAGAAATATATGGATGTATTGGCATGGTCTTATGCTGATCTAAAGTCTTTCAAGCCGAAGGATGTTCAACATGACATCCCATTAAAAGAAGATGTCAAACCCTTTCACCAGAAACAGAGGCACTACAATCCCAAGATCTCGGGTACCATCCAGGAAGAAATATAGAAGATGCTGGATGCAAGGATTATCTTTCCTATACATCACAGTACCTAGGTTGCAAATATCGTGCCCATATGAAAGAAGAATGATGAGATACACATATGTGTAGATTTTCACAACCTGAATCAGGCGTCCTTGAAGGACAACTACCCGCTGCCCATAATGGATCAAGTTCTGTAAGGCAGTAACTAGTTTAGAAATGTTGTCCATGCTTGATGGTTTTTCAGGCTATAATCAGATTGAGGTCTCACCTGAAGACTGATTCAAAACAACATTCACTACTCCCTGGGGCACATTCACCTATAGCAGGATGCCTTTTGGCTTGACCAATGCTGGTGCCACCTTTCAGCAAGCAATAGACTTCGCATTCAAAGGTATGATGGGAAAAGGTCATCATAGTTTATTTAGATGACTTAACTGTGTTCTCTAAACAGTGAAATGATCATTGTGATCATTTGGAGCAAGTATTGATTAGATGCCGAGAACACGGGATCTCCTTAAATCTAAAAAAGTCTATTTTCAGGGTCACTGAAGGAAAGTTGCTGGGACACGTTGTCAGCAAGGAAGGAACAAAGATAGATGTCGAAAGGGTTAAGGCTATTCAGAACCTTACCTTACCCACAAGCAAGACCAGTGTTCACTCTTTCTTCGGAAAAGTGAATTTTCTCAGACGCTTTGTTCCTGACTTTGCTGAAAAGACTCGTCACATATCAAATATGATGAAAGGGTCACAAAATTTCTAGTGGAGTGAAGAAGGGAAAGGTGTCATTCGAGGATATAAAAGCCTCTATTGCTCATGCACCAGTCCTGGTATGTCCTGACTTCTCCAAGGATTTTATCATGTACAATTATGCATCTGAGCATATTGTATCAGCCATCTTAATGCAAAAGAATTCTGAGGATGTTGAATCTCCAATCATGTTCATGAGCTCTCCTCTCAAGCCTCATGAATTGAAGATGTCTCAGTTAGAAAAGCATGCATTCACCATTGTCAAAGAAGTCAAGAACTTCTAGTATTACATCCTAAACTCTCATACAGTAGTGCTGGTTCCCTGACACGGCAGTCAAGTCTATCTTAACTCAACAAGAGTTAGGAAGCTTACGAGGGAATTGGATTGCAAAGGTCCAAGAGTATGATCTAGACATAAAACCAACCAAGTTGGTAAGAGGCAAGGGCCTATGTCAGCTTATGGCTGAAAACAAAGAGTCAGAGGTCCCTAAAGAGGAAATTGATTGCATTGACGGAGCGCAGGGTAAACTAAAGAAAGGCTGATTCTCTACCTATGGTTCTATTTGTTGCGACTAGCGATGAGTGGTATTTCGATATCACTTTCTTTCTCACTTACGGTGAGTGTCCAGCTCATCTAACTTCAAAGGAGAAGTGTACTGTAAAGCTCAGGGCAGCCAGATATGTCATATGGGATGACGGTTTATACAAACGTGGTATTGATGGCGTCTTCTTGCAATGTGTTGACAAACTGCAACAGATCAAATTACTTGAAATTTTTCATGACTCATCCTATGGTGGTCACTTCTCCTCATCTGTGACAACACATAAGATCATCTGGGCCAGGTATTACTGGCCAACGCTATTTCAGGATACAACCACCTGGGTAGCAAAATGTGAGCTCTGCCAACAGTTTGTTGGCAAACCAAAATTGGCTGCTTTTCCCCTCAGGCCCGTCATTATTGATGAACCATTCAGGCAATGGGGAATTGAATTTATCGGAGCACTACATCCCCAATCAAGTTCTGGACATAGTTATGTCCTAACAGCAATAGATTACTTCACCAAATGGGTGGAGGCCATACCTGTTAAGAATGCCACCTCTGAAGTTGTTTACAACTTCATCAAAGAAAATATCATTGTGAGGTTTGGCATCCCACACAAGATCATTGCTGATAATGCTTCCAACTTCTCCTCATGGGAAGTTATCAGTTTTTGCTATGAATACGGGATAACCTTGGCCCATGCCTCAGATTATTACCCCCAAGGAAATGGTCAAGAAGAATCCAGTAATAAGAACTTAGTAACCATCATACGGAAGCTAGTTGATGAGAATCAGCAGTCCTGGCACAAGTCATTGTATGATGCTTTGTGGGTAGACCATATTACTCCAAAGAGGTCTCTCATTATGTCACCTTTTCAAGTATTATATGGAATCGATGCTGAGCTCCCCATTTCTATGGAGCTTCCTGCCCTACGCTTGGCACGAGCGATCGAAGATGAGACTTTCTAGAATTCTCTTGAAAAGAGGGTCATGTATCTAACAGAACTTGAAGAAAAGAGAGTAAGAGTGGTCGACAGGATCACCAAACATCAGAATCAAGTCAAGAGACTATTCGATAAAAAGGCTAAGTAGAGGGATTTCCAGGTGGGAGATCTCGTCCTTTTATGGGACAAGCGAAGAGAGCCAAAGGGCATGCATGGAAAATTCGACTCCCTTTGGAAAGGGCCTTTCAAGATAAAAAAGCTCAATGGAGAGAATAGCTTCTATCTCTCATATCTAGACGGAATTGAGCTCCCACTTCCCTATAGCAGGCAACATCTCAAAATATTTAGGAAGTAGAGATTTGCTCTTTTCTTTGTATAAGTTTACTTTAGTTGTGTGTTTTCTTTTGTCGTGTGTTTTCTTTTGTTGGTTGTGTGTTTTCATTTTTTGTCACCCTTGTTTTTGACTCTGTAACCCAATGGATAGGCACATGTAGATCTGGGATTCTCTACCCTTAAGCTTCACTCAAAGATAGTCCCCAGAAAGAGCCAGCTGTTATCCTGTAAAATTGACAAGGGAAATTTTATAGGTAACCATACCAAATTTTTGTTTTGGTTCCCCGTTGAGGTCCCTTAACGTTCAGAATGGCATAAAATCCCTTTCCAGAAAATCTAGTTTTTCAAACTTAGTCATTTGGTCCTTTTTTGGTTGGGCGCAGTTTTTATTCATGCAACATCAAATGAATTTGCACCCCTTTCTATTCCTTTGGCGCATCCTTTGGAGTGTCGACATTCCAAATGTTGCACCTTCCCATGATGTGCCTTTCAAGCCTGCGCCAAGGCGCATGTGCCATCTTGTCAACATTCAAAATGTTGCGCCCCTAAATGGTGTGCCAAAGTGCTGAAAAAGTAATGTTGACAGTCCCAAATCCATGCCAAGGGCACAAATATTTTCATGTTGGCATCTACCTGGGTGCGCCTTGCAAAAAGTTGGTGGCACATTTATTACACCTTTTGCTATAAATAGGCACATCCGACCTGTCATTTTCACGATTGAAAAAATGTGAAAAATTTAATTCCTCTACATTTGTCAGCGCTCCTGTCAGCCCCGTGTGTCACTTTTCATCGTATTCGTGGACCCCACATCATTTCCTCCATCTTATATATTCCTGGTAAGTGGTCCTTGCTCTTCTTGTGTTGTTGTTGTGGGGTTTTTGTGTTGTTTTTGAGAGGTTGTTATTATTAAAAACAAAGAAAATGAACCTAAGAAGTAATACAACCCCTGCCCGTTTTGCAAATCAACCCACCTTCCAAATGGTTTTACCCTCCTTCCAGATCTGCTGGCCTTGAGGGCCTTGTCTCAAAATGAATCCCTGACCCTCTTTGCTCTGTTTCCCCTCACTGTCAAAATCTTAGTTGGAAGAGGCAAAAGCCCCAAACCTGTCCAAAAAGGGTAAAAAATCTAAAGTTATTACAATCTAGAAACCATGGTTTTTCTTTGGCACAAACGCCATCACTGTTACACTAAACACAGTCGCACCAAAGGGGTGCACTGTCCCTGCACCTGCAACATGCATCTTTCCCTGCCTTATAAAAATTTCTAAAACCTAACACAGGTGTAAGCGCAACTCCGCCTACACCAACATTTGAATGTCGTGCAGACCTTTCCCACGCCATGCCAAAAGATCCAACCTTGGCGCACCTTAACTCAATGATGCACCCTTTGAACCTGCACCCTTTGGTGCATCATAATGTTTTGCAACATGTACCATATCTGTGCCAATGGTGCATCCTGAAGCCTTGCAACACCAAAATAATCTGTGCCTAGTTAAAACCCTTTCATATGGCACAGTGCACATCCTATGACACCAACATCTGAATGTTGTGTGTAGTATTTCTACACCCTGCACCCCTTTTGCACTGTTTTCTTCCATGCAACACTCTCCAGAAAGTGCACCTTGCTTTTCTGACCCTGCAGCCTACAATAGAATTACGCCTTGCACCCAGAGGCTTGTAAATTGATAACTTTTCATTCTGTAAAGCTTTGATGGATGATTTAACAGCTAACATGGCTCTTCTGTGATGGAATTCCCTGCTTCTTCTTGCAGATCAGCAGCTGAACTCAGATTCGCACATGTCTTCATCAAGTAAGAAGCCAACCAAGTCTAAGGGTAAGGCCAAACTCATAGAAGAAGAAATGAAGTACAAATACCAAAGGGTCAGGATGCCTGAATCCCTTGCAGAGTGTGACCTAGACATCAGGGATTCAGAACTTGGTCATATTGATATGGAGGACTTCTGGGCCAGAACCAAGAAGGTCACAGGCAGTCCATGGATGGACAAATTGGTCGGCAGTGGTTTACATTTCACTTTAGGAATTCCCGTGAGTGCAGTAAACAATGAGTTCATGATGGTGGTGGGCTGCTATTACAATAAGGACACAAGATGTGTCAAGAATGAGAAGGGCGAGGTAATAATCAACCTCACTACCTGGCACTTCGAGATTATGTTGGGTATCCCCCACCACCGGCATTTTGTGGCAATAAGCCAAGAAGACTGCATAAAGGCATGGGATGAAAATGAAGACAAATGCATGCAGTTGATGAATGAAGTATATCTGAAGAACAAGAAGGTAATAACCAGGTGGCCGCAAGTTATTCATCACAGTGACTTCTCAGAGGAGCTGAGTGACACCATCACCTTCCTGAGTAGGGTGTTTGGGCTTCCTGATGCCCATTACTTTCACAAATGGATGCTCAGATACTTGGAAACAATGAGAAAAAATGTTCCTGATCAACATTTTGAATGGGCGGAGATCATCAACAACACTATCTCTGAGTAGCTTCAACAACTCTCAACAACTGGGAGGTTCTACATGAACTCCTATGTGGTATACATTGCTGCCTCTGAAAGAGACTACCCAACACTAAGTCGATGTAGGGTGTGGCCCCAAGTAAAAATATATGAGTATTATCCAGAGTTGAGACTAGAAAATAGCATCGCACAATTCAAACAAGATCAATGATGCCTTCTTCTACGGCATCATCTACCTCTTGAGGCCCAATATGACTCACGGTCAGATGACCAAGAGTGTGGTTACTACCACAGAGAAGTGGGGGGGTTATTTACGCAATTCCCCACTTTCACCTATCTCAGAGCCGCCAACTTCTTGGGGGAGCCCACCAAGTTACCGAGGTATGCGGGACCCAAGTTGATCCTATTGGAGCTGTCTAGATAGCTTATCACATACCACAAGAAGTGTCTAAAAAGAAAGAAGGGTGGAACTCCATTCCCCCTCACAGTGGGTAGGTACACCTGCACTTCTCATACCAAAGCCTGGGAAATGTTTACGGAGTTGGAGTTGCTCAACTTGAAACACAATTTCCCGGACAAGGCCAACCTTTGATCCTCGCAATTTCCTTCCAAGGGAAAAGCTTGATCTGATTCACGTCCCACAGATCGAGGATATCTATATCAATCTGTATCATGAGGTCAAGCTCAGAAGAAAGGATCACTCCTGCCTGGCCCTGACAGAGATCATCCAATATGGTGTGGCCATTGTCCCGAAAGGTTTCCAAGTGACTGATCAAGAAGTTGATCAGGTTCTATCTAGACACGGACGGGGAACAATTGGCCATTTGCTGAGATTGATAGAACAAAGGCACCTCAAACTATTGAGGAAAGGGTTAAAGGCACTCTGCAGTGCACAAGCATTGGTGCAGGAAAAACGGTCTCATCTACCTTGGGGTGGACTTTACCACATCTCCCTTGGGAAATGCACCGCTAGGCCGAAGCACTTGCCAAAAGGAAAAGGGAAAGACAAAGAGGGAGAATCAAGCACTGCTCAGGAACAAGCTCCTGAGAGTCCTCCTTCCACCACCCAGGAGCAGGTAGTAAGCCTGGTCTCCCCAGAAGAAGAAGAGGCGGTAAGTGTTCTCCAATGGGCACATCCACTCAGGATGTTGCCACTGCTATAACCAGTGAAGTTCCCACCATCCCATCTTCTGCTCCTCCTTCCCCTCCTCACGTCACTCAAACAACCACTCCTCTGGTTATGTCTTCTCCCCCATCTTCTACTGTTCCCCCTTCCTCTTCCTCCATCTTCTCTTCCCTCACGGATTTTTCCCCTAACATTTCTTCCCTCATCTCTCAGATCCCTTCCACCCCCACGGTTTCCTCTCCTACAGTGACTCCTACCCCTGTGAGCGTTGGAGGAGTCAGCTTCTTTATCAATGCCACCATCGAGTGTCTCGACACATTTCCCCATGTTCACTGTAGTTGCTCCTTCTTCTACCTCCGTTCCCTCTTCTCCCTCTGGTCCCACTCCCTTAAGTCCAGAATGGATCTCCAAGCACCTGAGCCAGCACAAGAGGAAAGTCCCCATTGCACCTATGGACTTCTCCATCATCCCAACAAAAGGAGCTAAGAAGAAAAAGCCAATAACCCACTTCTCTTAGAGCGCTTCAGGTGAAAGGGTTATGGAGATCGCATACCCTGATCCCATAAAGGATAAAAAAGATTTGTCTCCTACAGATTATACAGTGACACAGGTCACAATGGGAACATCCTCAGAAATCCTGTAGGGAGAGGCCCTATCTGCAGTGGATGCCCTTTGCAAAAAGCTTCAGGAAGCAAAGGAAGAGAAGAGGATACTGAAAGAACAAAACAAACATCTTCTCCAAGCCCTGCAGAAAATGGGTAGTGCACCTCTTGTAGCTACCACCGAAACTCCTGAGGCCCTTAGTCAGGAAAAGATAAATGAGTACGCCAAGATTGGTGAGAAAGGTATGGCAGTATCCACCTGGAGAGACCAGATCCTCAAGGATAGTGAGGAAGTAATTGTAAAGTTCACAGAGCTGTATCAAAATATTGATCAGGCTAATAAGGAACTCCAGGCGATTGCAGGACCTATCTCCGAAGAGTTGGACCATGCAGGTTACAACATGAGACTTTCCAGAAGATGCTCAACTACCCAGTCAATGACTTAGTAAAATTCGACGTCTTCGATCACCCAAGAGCACCCAAAAAAGTCCTTACTGCTTTGGACTATCGGGTTGACTAGATGGAATTTGTCTTGGAGAAAATTGATAAAATCAAGGAGGAAGCCTTGGATGCGATGCATCAAATGGAACAGATCATCCTAAGGATGTCTCCAGGCTTTCTCACCCCATCATATGCCTTGAGGAAGGCAGATGACACTATTCGGCTCTTCAAGGAGATCATGTCACAAGGTTTAGGGTCAGAAGCCACTTTTGACACAGAATCTATCAACAACCTTCTGGCCTGCCGTGATTTTGTTGGATACCTGATGGAGGTAGGTAATGAATACTTCAAACTCCTAGAGAGACTCTAAGATGAATGGGAGACTTGTGAGGTCATCAGTGATCACACCAAGGGTCCCGCTCAGGACCAACTTCAACCGATGATTAGCAAGTTCATGGAGTATCGCGCTCAATTTCACATTTCCTCTCCTGAGCAGATTAGGATACTCCTTTCCAGCTGTGGGATGACAACAAATAGGCTCCTTCCTCTTGGGATTGTTCCCATTTGTGTAAATTATTTAAAAGTATGTTGGCACAAATGATGACATCATCCATGTTGCACCATGAGATGTTGTCATCCACCAAATTGCCCCAAAGTCAATTGTTGACTTTTAGATATTTTTGTAGATATTTTGTAAATAGTTGTTGGTTCCTTTTTGCCTTCTTTCTCCTTCTCCTTCTATATATACTTGGATACTTGTGGTATTCAAGGGTGAACATTTTTTAGATGAAAAATAGAAGTGAGAAGGAAAAAGGCTTTGTACTTTTTGTAACAGAAAATATTAATACAGAAATTAAGACTTTGTGCTCAATGGATGTGTTATGTGTATTAGATCTTTCTTAAGTTAGATCAATGTTGATTTTCTGTTAGATCTATCTCTACTTTTTTGTCATTTGTTCATCAGTATGGCTTTGTTCGTTTATGCAAGTAGGTTTGGCTCTGTTTACTACCATCCCCAAAACATAAACCCTCTGACCTTTCTGCTTTGTAATTCATTTCTTTTCTCCCTTCGGATCTATCCCATCTCCGTCCTTCCCTTCATTCCTTTCTATTCACAGTCAGAAATACCCCTACTGGGATGAAATCCCAAACCACTGAAGGTAGAATACTGTAGGACTTGTATAGATTCCTGCTAGTAGAATAACAATAAACCAGTTTCACTTTGCTGTCTCAAAGAGGGGCTATGCCCTACACACTATTGGCTCATCTATCCATAGATCTACCCTCCCGATAGATTTTTGGACCAATAGGAATGCAGGAATCAGGTCACAGATGACCACCCATAAAGAGACAAAAAAAGTGAGAAAGAAAATAATATAGTCTATTTCAAATACCAAGAAAAGGGTCATATTGCTGAGAACTGCTTAGAAGAACTATCAAGTCAATTTTGGAAAGAAGTAGACTCAAAAGGCATGAATATAATAGTGTACTACAATTGTAACAATTTTGGAAACTATGCTAGGAGATTTCTATAGTTGAAAATATAGTCCACATAAATTCAGAGGTAAGAGTAATGTCATATGTTATAATTATCATGAACTTAGGCATTTTGCAAAGCATTGTTGTCGTAATTAAAAATCTAAGTGAAACAACATGCATCATATATTCAAAGGGCAAGTTAATAAGGTTTCTAACATGAAGACCAATTCTAGAAATGAGTCAAAGTCATCTATACCTAAAGCAACCTTTGGAAAGAAGGAGCTAAAGTGGAAATACAAGGTCAAGGAAGCAAACTCAAGAGTTGAAGAAGCAAATATTGATATAAAATTAGCATGGGGAGATGATGAAGAGATAGGGAAATTAATGATAATCATGGGAGAGTATAGTACAAACAATACATCAAGAGGTGATGATAAATCCAAGAAGAAGGAAGACAATTCTAGTGCAAGTGATGAAGAAATTTCGCATCAAGCATTACTAGAGAAAGTATATGAGATGCATCATGAATGTCTTTCAGGAATTCAATAAGAAAGTGAGGGCTTAGGTGATGAGCTTATCACACCAAGGAGTGCACCTTAGAATATTGGAAAGACCTTAAGGACAAAAAAGGAAAGAAATGAGTCATCATGTTATTTTGATGACTATCTCCTATTTTGAGGTGATCTAACAAGGTGGTGTGCCTTCTCTAGGCTTCTAGAAGGAATATATTAGTTGAAAAAAGTAAGGTATTTTCCATGATTATGCTGAGTGAATAATCAAAAGCATGTTCTTGCAGGAAAGTTTCCATCAGTAGTTACCAATTTGAGTCTTCATTATGTTTCCAAGGTATGTCAAATTCAAGCAGTGTTTATTTAGTCACATATTGAAGTACAAGTGCTTATTGAAGTTCTTGTATTCCCTTCCTGAGTATTCATAAAAGGAGAGTGTGGTCAAATATTTTCAATTTATATGTTATCTTACTCTAGGTTGTCATGAGTGAGTCATGGTTAAATCATCCTTTTTAGGTTGTTTTCATGCAAGAGAGACCTTCAAGAGAGTATAAAACTATTGAAAAGTGTCCAGTATCTTGATATGATGTCATTACACAAGTTGATCCCAATTAGCCCATAAATTATTTCATGGTGAGTGATCATAGTCTATAGTAGGTCTGATTAAGTATTGAGAAAATGTCCTTGGTTAAAGGATTGTGTAAGTAAGTCTCATGTGTTCTTAAGAAGTTAAATGTGTGTGTGTCCATGTCTTTCACATTATTCTCAAGCTTTAAGTCATGATATAAACATTATTGTCAGTCAAGGTCAGTTAATATGTTAGTGACAAGATGAACTTGAATCAATTATTGGTCCTAGTGTTATACTTGTGTAAAAATTGTAGTGTATTCCAAGGTGGAGTGGTTCATGGTGCAAGTGTCTATGTTGAATGCTAAAGGAGTGAGAATAAGGAGCTATGAGTTCTATGAAGCCTATGTAAGTTAAGAAAAACTATCATGAGGTGTGATCTTGCCAATCATAATCTCATATCAGCCCATGAAGAATCCTTCAAGTTGTTATATGGAATGCCCAGGGTCTACAGACCATGTTTAGGTAAGAAAACATGGTAAAATGATAAATTACATGACAATAAGGGTAATTTGAGACAAGATTAGTGAAGGACAACATTCAACCAAAGGTAATGAAGACCTCACCAAGAAAATTTCTATGTGACAAAGATTGTTGAAGTTTGAATGCTTTGTTTCACCTTAAGAAATGATTCCAATTCAAAAGTTGAAGGTGTCTCTTGGAGATGAATAAGTTGGGTGTCTTGCATAGAATATTAGATGAAGGAGGTGGTACAGAGGTCATAATCATGCTCAAGTTGAACAAAGAATGTGTTATGATTTGTGAAGATGAGAACTACATGGTACAAGTCAGGGAACATCTGGTGAAAGTAAGAGAAGTGGTTAGTTACTCTTCAAAAAATATTCTAGAATGAAAAGATATTAAATGAAGAACTATAAGATGGTGATCACACTTAAATCCCTAGAGGCTTATCAAATAAAAATTAGATAGACTTGAAGTCTCTTCTTGATGTACAGTTAGTAGTATAAAGGTATAGATCCACTGGTATAGGGTGTTTCATTGAGATATAAGGACAATGATAAGCTTGATTGCTTGTGAGATTGTGAGAAAAGAGGTGAAGGTTGTTGTAGTGAAGAACAATAATGGATTTTTCATGCATCATGCTTATATTGCTGATTGTAGTGAGTAAAAACAATGACCTACAAGTTTTAGTAGAAGGATTGGAACATGAAAAATGGATGTAAATGATCAGTAGGTATTTTGAGGTGTCCTAAGAACTAGAAAAATCCTAGTGAATCACAATATAATGGATATAGTATGGTACACTTCAAGGGGGAGCAACTTGTCTTGCTCATCCAGTGTATGGACAAGAAAAACAAATAGAAAGCACTGAAAAGGTCCTTTAGGACTGGTTAGATCTGATTAATATATCCTTATGGATTGAGTGCAAGGTAAGTGCATGAATTCTTGTAGATTCATATAAAGGAGGATGACATGGTCCCGAGGGGAGGTGAATGAGCTTGTTTCATGATGTACATAGATCCTATGGATGGCCAAAGTCGGGCTAAAAGGCACTGAAAAGCTGATTCAGAGATCTAAGATCCAAATAACACAATCTACAAGCTTAAGGTGAAATTAGCTTTGATTTTGAGCATGGTTAAGTGAGATACATGAACATGATAGGTTCAGGGGGAATATTAAGGCTACTTGTTGGAAAAATCCATGCATCTATTCAAGACACAACTGGAAAGGTAACAAGTCAAATCCAAGGGGGAGCTTCTTGAGGTAAGATTATGCTTTATCAATTATCACTTTCATGTTTTTTATATTGTTGTATGTAGGATCCTTTGTCATATATTTCAAATGGGGAGAGATTTCTGTCATAAACAAGGTAGGAATTCTTTGAAGATGCTGGTGTGTTTGTTTTCCATTAAGGTTTCTAAGTTTGTTGCCATCAATAATAAATGGGGAGATTATTTAACCCTAGTGCCTTGGTGTTTTCATTGATTTCAAATGGCATTGATGGAAAACATGTGGATGGTGAAGTGAAGATCAGTCAAGGGCGTGAAGGTTGATTGATAGTTCTCAATTGATGCAAAGACAATACTAACATCCATATATCTAATTGGTCAAGAGGTTTATGAACAACTATCTCAACCTATCTTTGCTTGGGAGGATCATACACAAGCCTAAAATGGCTTAAAATTTTCAATTTGAAGAATTATCACCTATAAAGGTTTTATCATCACCCTACTTTGTCTACTACCTTCATTCACTCCAAATGCATTCATAAAACTCATCCTAAGTCATGTAAACTATCTTTACATTTACCTTCCTTGACCTGCTCTTCTCTTCCATTCACTAGCTCTTAGCTCAACTAGTAACTCTTTGTATTTTAGCCTCCTTAAACCTATCCACTTCCTTGTAACTTATCCTTCACTCAAAATAGTGTTAAAACCATCAATAAATGCACCAAAATGGATTCAAACTTCAAGCTTTTATCAAACTTGCCTTAACCTGCCCTTTCATGCTCTAAAGATACATATACCTTGTTAAAACAAAGGTTATAAGCTTCTAAAGCTCCCCATAATGGAATTTTTACTCCCTCAAGTACCCTTTAACAATATCAAGGTGCACACAAAATTTTATGTTTCAACTCCTTTTTCTTCACTCTCAAACCTTACCTTCCTTTTCCAAAGCTCCTTATGTCATTCTAGCCCTACACTCACTCATTCTCGGATCTAAATTTTAATAGGAAAACTCTTAAGACCTTAACCTCACATTTCAGGGCACCCATTAATCCATTTGTTCTTCCCTATAGGTTTCAATACTCAACTCAAGGTTTAAAGCTTAGTATCTTTTTTATAGGATCTCAACAACTAGGTGTAGGACTGTGCATGTATACTTCTTCAAGGACTGTCAAGATTATCTCCATCTTTAACTAGTGGAAACCTAAATTTTCTTTTGAATATCCTTAAAGACTATGTGATGATTGTTTCTTCCAAGTTTCATGCAAAATTTCCTTAGTTTGATGCTTCAAAGTTCATGCCTTAATAAAACCTAACTGTGAAATGTAGAGTACCCCGAGAAGCTAGTTTTTGTTATAACTTCCACTGTAACTCAATTCAAAGATTCAAAATTGTTAAGGAGGTCTATTTCAACACTAGGTAGACAATTTCCTTAATAGTATCTTTTGACCATGAGTTTAAAATTGCTACCCATCATACATGTAGAAGATAAACAAGGTATAAAACCTTTAAGGTTTACAATGAAGTGTCCATTCTTGTTCAAAGTAAAAGCCCTACTCCTTTCTCAGATTATACATCTAACATAACATTTCTAATGATGTTTCACCTTTCATATTCCATATCAACAACAAATGAACTCAAACTTGTACAAAGACATGCTAGTAAAATCATAGTTTTGGTTTTCTTAGGATCAATTCATCATGCAAGGGAAAATAATGAAAGTATCAATCGCTAAGATTTTCCTGATCATGCAATGACATTCTATCCGCCCTTAACCATGTGAATCAAATAGAACACATCCATATACCATTCAAAAAGCTATCACAGTCATGTATTTTCACTATAGTAGACATGGACTCAATCATTTATCAACTCAGAGAATTAACTCATCTCACTAATGTAACACCCTCGACAACTAATATATTCCCCCTTTTGCATTTCAAGTGTTGACATGTGATTTTCAGGATAAAGATGTGTTCTTTTGACTGTTGAAGATCATGCTTGATAAGGATAAATATTTTCTATTGTTAAAAATCATTAAACTAAAATTGTATGGTTATCAAGAGTTCATTTTCACTTTGGAAAGATGAGCTACAATATGGCTTTAAGAGTTGCAGACTTATTTCTTCTTATGACTAATCCTTGGAACAATTTCATTGATCCAAGGAATGTTTCAAATCCTCTTCATTGATTGATAGATAAATTGACATTCAGTTGTTTAAGGGACATAGAAGTCTGAACTTAGTATGTTACAAATTCTGTGGTCTCATGTGAACATGTTTTCGTTCAAATGTATGTTGTGTTCGGGTCTTTGGTGATTGATCTTGGCAGGACATTAAGGACTTAAGAAAAAATTAAATTCATGGAGGAGTTCGGAGTCCTAAAACCTAAGGATTATCCTAACAGTATCCTAAGCTAGGTAAGAACACCTATGTTCTAGCTACGTTTACCCATTTGGATTTTACTCTAACCTAAGCCTCTTATTCTAATTTGTGGGGTTGGCATCCTAACCTAAGCATTGTGCTAAATGAATAAGGGAAGGGTTACTAAAGTAATGTTAGGCTATTTTTAATTAATACCTAATACTAAAGGGTTATGAATTGAATCTAACCTAAGGTGGAAATACTAGTGGTAAATATTTTTAATACCTAAGTTGGTTATTGCTAGACTAACCTAAGTTCTATTGGGATCCATCCTAAACTATTAAAGGGAAATTAAGGGGTCGCATGTCACAAGGGAGATAGTTCCAATGGAATTTAAATGAGTTGAAAGGGTTTAAATGATGGAAGTATTGCCAGATTTGGCAGGGGCTAGTAGACTTGGTGGAGGCTTACGTGGAAGCTCCACTAAAAGATGGAATTGTATTTTTGTATGGAATTGGCATTCGCCGGATTTTGGAGGCGGTGACAAGGAAAGATAAGTGGGAATTTTGGAATGAATGGAATTTATGACATTAATGAGCCTCGGTCTTTGTGTGTAAACCGTCTTGGAAACTTAAAAGGTGGGTTTGTAGGAGGTTATTTGGTTTTGCATACATGGCGAATTTTGCTCTATATGGAGCTAATCGGTTCTTCAAACTAGTAGTTTGATCTTCACTTCAAAGCTATTTTTGGTTTCTTTGGCCTATTTTTGATCGAAGGAAAGTATATGAGGCATAGGAGGAAAAGATGTTTGATTGTTGATCTTTTGTGGAGGAGAAAAAGAGTTAGAAGCTCGGCTGGAAGTCTCCTTCGAATTGGTGGAAGCACTCTCAGGCATGATAGGCTCTAACTATTAAGACTCTTTTCTTTCTTTTAAATGATTCATTAGAACAACTCTACTCTCATGAGATTCATGTTTTCATGTTTGAATGGTTATTTTCTTGCTAGGTTTAGTGAATCTTTGTGTTGTTTGGATTTGAATCAACGGAAAAAATAGTGTTGTTTTGGAAACTGTCTCGCTGTACAAGTTTTCGGACAACATGTATGTGAAGTTTGTATGTGAAACTCGGTTTTGTATCTCTGTTTTTACACTCTAGATCTTGTATTCAAATTTATTGTTCTTTGAACTAACTTTTGTGGAAATATAAGGATCTAAGCTTAGGGGAAACTTGAGTTCCATTTGATGTTTCTTCTGGGTTGCATTTTTGGATGTAGACTTGTGTTGGAGCTTTGTATTTTGATTAAAAATTGTGTTGGAGCTTCGTGTTCATCGGAACCAGTGTTTGGAAAACTTATGCATTGCTGAACTGTTGCTTGGAGTTCGTATTTGGCACTGTATTTGTATTATTTTACTTGTGAAGTTCTAAACATTTATGTGTGAAGCTTAGATTCAACACTGTACTCTTATTTAACACTTGAGTGTTATGAGCTTGTACTTGGGTCAATATATTCAATTCTATTCTGGTATTTTTGTATTGGATTATTCTTTTATTAAGCGATTAAGCTTATAACTCTTTATTTGAGTGACTACTCACCAGGGAACTGGGTGAAAGCCTGTTTGAGTCATTTAAAATCTCTTCGAGATTTGGAACTTGAAATGACTTGCTTAAAGGAATGTAGAACTTCTAGTTTATGACTGTAGTGACTCCTTTGAGATGGTATTGGTGTGAGAATTGAAGGGGGTGTTCTTTCCCCTCTGTTTTGAGGAATCCCACGTTCTGGGTTGACTGTTTTGTTGAAGTTAAATCACCTCTGTCGCGATTTTGTGGATGTGAAAGTTTTGTTTTGAATTATGTTCCTGTTGCTTTGGAGTTAAGATTGAGACATCTTCTAACTTAAATGTTTTTGGTTATTTCTCTCTCTTCTGATTCTTTAAAACAATTTTGGGTCTTAGTGGATGATTGAGTTATTACCGTGGACACTGGATCTATATGGAAAAGATACTTTCTCCATTATGCTATTTTGTGCTTAGTTCTTTTGAATCATGAACTACTTACTCTTCGTATTAGTGGTGAAGCCTTTGTGAGTCTTCAGTTTTGGGTTCATGATTAACTTTGAACTTGATAGTTGCTGTTCAGGATTTTATTCTTGTCTAATTCAGTGAACATGTCCTTGGGCTTATTTTTGAGAAAGAAAATATATATTTGTATTCTCTTGGAGTCAGTATGCTGTTTTGGGACTACAATATGTTTTCATCTTGATTTGATTTGAAACTAGAACTTCTTTTGGTCAGTGGAATGAAATGATTTACTATTGGTCCTTTCCTTATTAGAGTTACCTTTTCTCTATCTTTGGATAAGCTCACCATTTGAACTTCTTTGTATTCGATTCTCTTTTGAGATGGTGATTTATTATGACCTATTGGTCTACTTTGTTCGAATTATTGTTACAATAATGTAGAAATTTAGTAGCCAAAAGGGTTTTTCTGATAAGTGAATACATAGTTATGGGTTGACTATTGTTGACTAGCCTTGCCTAGTTTAAATGGATAGGAGTAGGTTTGTCTCTTGTACTCTTTATCTTTTGGGATGAACTTGAGTAGAGATTAACTCCTTCATGGAATTTACTTGATTGTGGATGTTGGTTTCAGATCTTTGATTGATAACTTCTAACATGTAGAATTGGAATTAGAATTATAGTTAGACTGTTCTAGTTTTCTATACCTTCTTGTATTGTTATGAAATTCTATTTGGATGTATATATTAATGTTGAATTTACAAGATTGTTATCCCGGAAAGGAACAGGTAATTCATGTTATGAACCTGGTCTATTTTTTCAGATGTTATAAGTTTGGGTATGGTACGCATTGGTTCTTTTTATTCTTTGTTTATGATTTGAGATGAATCATCCTAGAATGAACCATGTTGTATACACTTATTTTGTCTCATAGAAAAGATAAATGTGGTATTCTATTGGGATAGAATTATGAGATAATGGGATGGCAAGATCTATTGTTTGTTTACAAGCCATTGATAGGATCAATAGAACTTTAAGTTCTTATACAGATATTGTTTATTATATTCTGCTCTTCTCTTAAAAGTTGATCTAGATTTATTAATGTACTTCTTTTCTATTTGGTATCACTTATGCTTATTGTATGATGTTTTAATTATCTCATTAAAGCAGTGTTGCTTTAATGAAACAATTAGTGGAATGCACTTTCATTTTAATGCTTAGTGCTTATCATGCTCAGTTCATTGAACTGACCCATGCTAGAAATTTTTGCAGATGGATGACGTAAGTGATAAAAGAAGGCAAAAACTTATATGATGCATTGGCTGATATAAGTCTAATTCTTAGTAAAGAATTATGATTCATTCTTTTGTTGTATTGTAAAGGAAAAGTTGTATACTTTATAGAATGAAGGTTGTTGTTATGCAGTATGCCTAAAGTGCATAGTCTTGTAAATTTTATAAGTTGTAATGATGAATTATGAGTTGTTATTTGTTTGCATTGGTTGTGTAAATTATCTCGTACTTTTATAAGGAAGATGAAAGTTCTATCTTGTTGATATTCTTTATATTATATTATGCTTATCTTGTTATCTTTGATAAGATGGATAAAGGGAATTAGTTCAATTTCCCTTATAATGATGCAACTTGTTAAGTTGCATAAAATGATGTGTTTTATCTAAACAATTTAACATAGTAATGTGTTGCGTAATGTACATGCAGTAAGAACTATGGATATTGTGAATGATAAACCCTAACACTTCATCATTTAGAGGAAGAATCATTCTCTCTCAAATGAATGTAAGCCAAAAGGATTGGAGATATGATTAATAATTATTAGAATTCATTTTGTATGAAGTCCACTTTAGTTGGACATATGCGGTTGTTAAACCTTCTTGAATGTTAGAGTACATTTTAATGAAACTTATGATATCGTTGTCCTGTTTTGGTTAACTGCTAGTTAAACTGAGAAAATGAACATTAAAAAGCAATCATAAGTTAAGGAAGTTCTTCATGGACTAAATGAAACAAATTTAGGAAAGAACATTATGGAGTGTTGGATTAGGGTTTAGCAGGGTTTCTGTAATCAAGACATAATCCAAATTAACAATGTATTAATGATCTCCTTGGGGTATGTACATCTTGATGAGGTAGTTTCTGTAGGATGTTGGCACACACCAACTGCGGGGCTGTACCTTCGAGAAGACTTGGGTCTTCTCAAGAATACAACGTTGTAGTTGACATGTGGCATCACCCTTCCGCATTGATCATCCAGATCTACAAACAATAAGAACTTGAACTTAGTTTCTCTCTAGGTCAGGTTAGTGGCATATTTAGGATAGGAAGTAGCTTCCAATGGCTTAGGGTACCTTGGCACACCCAGTTGACTTAAGGTCAACCGAGTATGCCCATTTACCCTAAGTCATTGTGAGTGTCTTCCTATAATAATTTATGTTTCTAACTAGGGCTAGGGTTAAACCTAGGACAAGTGGACTGACGGTAGTCAGTAAAGACCAATCATGATAATAGAGGAGTGAGGTGAAGGACATATTCCAAAATGATGAGTATGCCATCTAGGAATAGAGACATACATAGTATGTTGTAAAAACTTTGGCCAAAGTATCGCAAGCTACTGGTTGCATTGTCCTATGTCACCAAGTTTAAAACAACGTGATATCAGATGAATATTGGTAACAAATATTCAGATATGTTCTTTAAACAGATCACTCAGTACCCAGGTTTAGGGTAGGAAAACCAAGTATACGAAGTATACAATATGTATTCAATACTTAAAGATAACATAAATAGATCGGTAGATTACCAAGTTATGAAATGAATAGATCGGTGGATCACCGAGTCATTTACAGCTGCATATGGTTATCTATTTGAAATCAATTGGCATGGAATGTTTGTTCTAAATAATGCTTTCTTAGAACAGAGAACATTATATAATTTTTTTCCCCCTTGTTTCTAAAGTCTTAAAATGGGAATGTTACAACTAACGTAAGAGAAATACAAACAAAGTCTCATTCACAGTCATATAATGGATTCATCTAAGCATTATAGATAGGAATTATCACTTTCTAATGTAAAAAACATAAATACTATCAGAAATACTCTTCTTACAACTTCTAAGTTCTCTTTCACTCTTACCTTCTCTTCATCCTCCACATTAGGAATCCTAACTAACTCATCCATATTCCCTCATATATTATAATTTTCCTCCTTTCATGTAACTCCTAGAAATGTAACTCCTTTTCTAAGATTCATAAATGTCATTTTTACACTAATTTAAGCATTCCAATGACTCTTAATTTAATAGGACCTATTATTAAGACAACTAAAATCCTTACACACACCTTAAACACCCCTTAAACTCCTTTAACCCTCTTTAAAATCTTGATCCTTTATTTCAATCCTTTTACAATTTCAAACCTCAATTTGGAGGGAAAATCACATATGAAGACAATTCAAATTTTAACTCTTTTTACCCTCTTGCAATGACTCATTTCTACTTTCCATAGACATTGACACATTTTAAAATGAATAGAAAGAGGATTAACAACATGATGTTTTTCATGCCATGACACTCCAACATAATCAATGTTGGTTGGTGTTCACATAGTGGTTTCAGGATGATTTCAGGGTGCTACAAGCTTGGTCAGTAAGGTTGGTGCCCACTGGAGGTATGGAGAAGCTTAGTGTGATTTTATTAGGTGTCCCAAAATTCTAAAATGGTGTCTCAAGGATGTGCAAGAGCTTCTAGGGTGATCATCAGGTTAGGTGTTGCAAGTCACAATTGGAACTAGCCCATTTAGGCCTAGTACTAGAGCCTAATGAGGTGTAAGAGCTTAGAGTAGGCCATAAAAAGCCTATGTAATAATGGTAGGAGCCTAGGAGCACTATATAGAGAATTTATGAGCATATACACGGCATAATTTAACTCTTAGAGGCAAATTAGTAGTTTTCCCTAAAACTACCCTTGAGAACTAGTAGTGGAAGCTTGGAAAAATGAGATTGGCATGGACTGTACATGCTCATTTATGAGAAATGAATCAATGGAGCATCTAGAGGGAGGTGTTGTAGAGCTCTGGGTCAAGTTTCTTTAAATTTTTAAGAGGATTGTTGAATATATTCAAGTTTTACTAAAACCGGGTAAAGTGAGAAGGGATAAAACAATGCCATGTCTTCTTACCACTCAAACAAATCATAAGAATAATTTTTGAAGAGAACTCCAAGATTGAAATTTTGTAAAAAAATTGATGGCAAATGGTTAAGGAACAAAAAAGTTATATTCATTTTTCTATCAGTGTTCCTCTCTCTCCAAACCTCCTTGAAGCGATAGGCATAAAATGGGCATATTTATCTCCAAATCATCTTGCAAGTTATAACAACCTCTTAGGAGTGTAGAATAATTCTTATAGGTTAGAATGGTGGGATTTTTGTTTCTCATGGTTTACTGTACTATACAGAGATATCTCAGTCTTTACAAAGTTTGTGTATGTTGTTTGATGTGAAGGGCTTCATGTTGAAAATTGTGACATGGAAGGTAATATGAGTCACTCTCTTATTGTTGATGAAGATTTTTAGGGGAGCCCTGTTGAAGAATTGCACAAGGTATGTCTATCTCAATTATAACTTTAAGAGAAAGTCTTGACAATAACCATCTCTTGATCTAGGTGAACCTGTTGATGTAAAATGCTCGTGTCTAAGAGCTATATGACCCTGCAAAAGGTAAATGAGTCCTAATCAACACATTCAAATCAAGTTCCTGATCAAATAGAACCTTGTGATGAAAAATACCTAAAATTCTACCCCAGTTAACTCAAGATAGTCATAATGGATTGTACTTCGAGAATGAAAACCAAAATTCTCTCCTTTAATCCATCCAAGAGAAGACTAAACATGTTGAATATATTCTTAGTGAAGGATAAGTGCAATGGGTAGTTGTGTGAGTGAAGGTTTATGAGCAAGAAGTCTTAAACTAAAGATTATACTGTGGTGGTTCAAGTATAAGTTCACACAACCTAAAAAATACATGTTTTTTCATGTCTATACTTCTTAAAATTGTGGTTTCTCTCAGTAGGGTAAGTTGTAAGTGGTTGGGAGCTTCTCAAAAGATTACCTTAGATGCTTTAGACAGAGGATTACAGAAGTAGATTTTTAATTATTAAGACTTGGACTGAACTCTTGTAATAATCAAGATGATAATTCTCTTTGATCTCAAATCATGAATTTATTTGAACTTCTTATGTAAAATAAGACCTCATATCATAGTAAGAACCTCATATGCAGGAATCCAATTCTCGTGCCGACATAAAATTGAAGATTGAAGTGTTTAAATCTTTCAAATACATGACTAGGGTTTAAAAAATGGTACTTTAACAAAACCACAGTCAGGGGACAACAAGTCCCTCCTCTTTATGGGAGAGGTTCCCTTATTGAAAGCAAGCAACAAAGCTTATATACAAATGTACAACTTTCATCTTAAGGCTAGACTTCTGACATCTTGAAATGCTTTTTTACCAAAATAGCTTATCAATACAAATAAATGGAAGAACTGAAGAAAGGAAAGAGCAGAATATAACAGTACTTTCAGGAAATATAGATAGTAGAGTATAACCTTATACGTACTGAGAAAAGGTGATACAGAACATAATCATTCTCATTCACAGCATAAGATATCATTCCATAGACACAAATTTCTAGAAATCATATCAATAAGAACACAAAGTTTCTTATTACAGAAGATAAATGATCCACAGATTTCAGGCAAGCAAGAAGAGACAATAGATGAAGATAGAGAGAAAGGGGAAATTCTTCTGTATTGATTGTTTTCAATTCTATTTACACTTCAAAAGTATCAGATTCCAACATTTGCAATGAGCCAAGCTCTTACATTTATAGATGAAGTGAAAAGAGGAGAAGAAGAGAAGGAAGAAAATATGATTTGGAAGCTCAACCACCAACCATCAATGCCCCTACAAATCCACCTACAATCTGTCAAATCTAGTTCTACATGTCTTTGGCGTGCTGAAGAAGGAAGGATGGAAGATCAGATCAAATTTGATCTAGTTGAAGCAGTCTGATCACATATTAATGGCACGAAAATATTTTTTCTAGATTTTCACCCAAATCAAGATATCCAGTCAGTTCTCCATGTCTGTTTGGCATGTTGGAGAAGGAAGGATGGAAGATTGGATCAAATATAATCTGTTTGAAGTAATCAGATCACGTATTAATGGCATGAAAGATGTTTTCCAGATTCCCAGCCATCAAATCCTACTGAAAATAATATTTTATGTTTCCATGGCGATAGGTGAGAGACTTGACAGCCTCGAAAATGGAAAACCAGATCATTAACGGTGGTGGGTGAGTAGCAGGTGTTAGGAGCTCTCTGAAAATTCCTTTCCCACTCAATTCTAAGATCCTGGTTGAAAGACATGGTTGTCTGAAGGTGTGGGGTCAGGTCGTTTAACGTTGGCTCGCAATATACAAAAGGGTTTGTCCATACAGGGGCCACGTGGTGACCTTGCACATCTTAAGATTTCACCCCCTATTTTTACTCTTGAAGTTACGCCGAACTGACACGTGGCCTCATCTACGGGCCCACTCCATTTCCTTTGTATTCTGCCTAAGTCCCTCCCATTGGTGGAGACGATTCTTCCTGACCCGAGACACGTGGAGGGCTAGCACACATTTGGAACTACCCCCTAAACTTTTCTTTTGAAAGAACACCAATTAGACGCGTGGAGGCTTCTACAAACTCTAGAATTTTTAAGGGGCCGACTGGCTCTATCCCCTCTTGATTCTAACCACATTAGGCGAGTTGGCACTCATTTGGGGACCGTCTCTAGATTTTAACCTTGAAGATGCACCAAACTGAACACGTGGAAGCTTCCTTCAGCCTGTCCCGAGCTTGGAATTTTTAACGACTGGTGTCCCCTTTTCGGACCTGGGACATGTGGAGGGTTGGTGCTAGTTTAGGGTCTCTCTTTGGGCTGCACCTTTGAAGTTACACCGATGAGGCATGTGGAGATTCTGCGCTCACTTAGGATCCTACTTTGAACTTGGCCTTTGGAGGTGCACCATTGGGATGCATGGAGGCTTCTGTTGGCTCTTTATACTTAGCTGATTCAACGGCTTGATTTTTCTTTTCAGACTTTAACCACATGGAGGGCCTGTGCACATTTTGGGGTCTCCGTGCATTTGTGTACCATACCAAAAGTGTTGAAGAGACACGTGGCACCTTCCACGGTCCTTCTATACTTAGCCAATTTGGGCCTTGATTGAACACTTGCCTTTCTCCATTTTGACTTTCGATGTGGGCTCAACATTTGACTTTATCCCTTGGCATGAGCGGGGTCATGGTTCACTTTATCACTTTACGCCTTTTATGGAAACAAAGCCAAAATTCCTAAAGTGTCCCGACAACCCACCTCTCTGCTTTGACTTTCGATGTGGGCTCAACAATTGAATTTATCCCTTGGCATGAATGGGGCCACGGTTCACTTTATCACTTTACGCCTTTTATGGAAACAAAGCCAAAATTCCTAAAGTGTCCCAACAACCTGCCTCTCCACTTTGACTTTCGATGCAGGCTCAACATTTGAATTTATCCCTTTTGGAAATAAAGCAAAAATATTCAAAGTGCTCTGATGATCTACCTTCCCACCTTAGCTCGATTTGACCAATCAGGATCCTTCGGGGCCACGAAGCCAATTTGACACTTTTGCAAAAATAACAAAAAATGATAAGTTCACAAAATAATCCACCACGCCGCATCCAATTAGAGATGTCCACGTACTCGTGGATGTTGGGGCCAAAAATTGATAGGGAAGATACACCCGTCATTCACGACTGTAGAAAAAAATACAGGAGGGGAAACTCCACCATTTACTCCCAAATTTCAAATTGTTCTCCATGGAAAGAGAAACTGAAAACAATACAAGGCTCGACACGATCCATAGCCAAAAGAGAAGGATTGCAATTTCATTCGAATGAAAGAAATAATTTTCAAGCATCTAGATGGGAAGACAGAAATTTTTTATCAAACCATGCGAACTGCAAGATTTTAAATTAATAGGGAAAGATTGCAAATGAGCATAACTTCTTCAAATCACAAATTTTTCTATCTCTCTAGACTTCTCACTCTGCTCAAACATCTCTCAAAGGCACCAACTCAAAATTTTCGAAACTTGACTTGAAAAACGAGGGGGATTTTGAGGGTGACAACAATTGGCTCTTTCTGGGGATGACTTGGCTTGGACAGAGGAACTGAGGCAAGATCAAGAAATCAAGAAAAACTCTGGGAAAGTAGACTAGTGCCTTATCCATTGGGAAAATAGAGTCAAAGGCGAAGCAATATAGAAGACAACACACACAGAAGGGAAACAAACCAAAAAGGAAAAACCAAAAACAAAACACCGCACACAGTATATACAAAAGGACTGCCTAATCACCTAGGACTTGAAAAATTCAAATATTTCCCACTATAAGGAAGTGGGAGAGAAGATCCATCCATATAATCCAAGTAGAAATAATTTTCTCAACAAAGTGTCTGATTTTGAAGGGACCAAGCCAAAGAGAATCAAACTTACCATGGCTTCCTTGAGGTTCATGTCTTTTGTCCCACAACAGAACAATGTCTCCCACTTGAAAATATCTAGGTCTAGCTTTCTTATCAAACAAAGCTTTCACCTTCAGTTGATGAGATGAGATTCTATCAAAAACTTGCAACCTGTCTTCATCCTAGCTTCTGGAGATACATGATCCTCTTGTCAAGGAACTGATGAAACTTGTATCTTAAATAGCATTCATTAAGTGCAAGGCTGGAAATTCCACTGTTACTGGTAGCTGAGCTTCAACACCATATACCACCTAGAATGGAGACATCCCAATTGCTCTTTTGGGTGTAATTCTATCTACCCAGAGAGCATCATAGAGCTTCTTGTGCCAAATTTTGAGATTCATTGACAAGCTTCTGAACGATGGTTACCAAATTCTTATTTGTTGATTATGCTTGTCCATTCCCTTGGGGGTAATAGTATGAAGAATGAGCAAGGGAAATTCCATAACCATAGCAGAAATCCATCATCTCAGAAGAAGAAAAATTTGAAGCATTATCAGTCACAATTTTGTTTGGTACCCCAAACCTTATCAAGATGTTCTCCTTGATGAAATTACACACCACCTCAGAAGTAGTGCTTTTGACTGGAATAGCCTCTACCCACTTTGTGAAGTAATCTATAGCAGTTAGCACGTGAGTATGTCCAACACTGGAAGGTGGGTTAAGAGTTCCAATGAAATCCAATCCCCATATTGAAAAGGCTCATCTCATCAATCACTACTAGTTTGAGTGGTAAAGCAGCCAACTTAGGTCTCCCAACAAAAGTCTGACAGGCTTCACACTTACCTACCCATTTTGATGCATCTCTTGAACAATGTAGGCCAATAGTACCCTACACAAAGGATCTTATGGGTAGTGACAGTAGAAGAGAAATTCCCTCCATAAGCCTGATCATGAAAAGCTGAAAACAACTTCTTATGTTGCTCTTTGTCCACACATTTAAGGAATCTTCCATCAATGCCTCACTTGAACAAAGCATTTTCCCATAATACATATTGTGTAGACCTTAGCTTAATAGCTCTCTTTTCCTTGGCACTCAAGTGGGATGGACACTCTCCATAAGTAAGAAAATGTGCAATACCAGCATACCATTCATCTGTTGAACTGAGGAAGAGGACAACAGGAACATCAACTGCTTTTGTGGACAATTCTTCATCAGCCCCTTCAGCAATAATCTCACACAAGCCTTTACCCTGAACTAGCTTAGTTGGCTTGATATCAAGGTCATATTCTTGGAATTTTGCTACCCAATTTCCTCTCTTAGTTCCAAACTCCTATTGTGTAAGAATAGACTTGATGGTTGTATCAGGTACAAGCACAACAAAGTGAGAATTAAGAATATAAAAATGAAACTACTTGACAACTTTGACCACTACAAAATCATGTTTCTCCATCATAGTATATTTCAATTCATGAGCTTTCAGAACATATCTCATGAAGGCAATTGGAAGTTCATGATCCTCATAATTTTTTTGAGTTAGCACAATAGCAAAGGTACTCTCTGTAGCATAGCAATAGATAATAAAATCTTTGTTGAAATCAGGACATGCTAAGATGGGGGTTCTAGCAATGGCTTTCTTGATACCTTCAAATGCTTCTTTACCTTCAGAATTCCAACCAAATTTTTTCTTTCCTTTCATCATGTGAGCAACACTCATAGTCAGTTCTACAAAATCTGGAATGAATCTCCTCAGGAAATTTATCTTGCCAAAGAAAGAGTGAACACCCTTTTTACTTGTGGGAAGAGGAATCTACTGGATTGCTTAAACTCTTTTTAGATCTATCTTGATCCCTTCTTTGGAAACAATATGCCCCAGCAACTTGCCTTCAGTAACACAAAAGACATACTTCTTAGGATTGAGGGAAACTCCATGTTCTCTACATTTTTAAAGAACTATTTCCAGATGCTGAAGATGATCTACCCTTGTTTTGGAAAAAATAGTCAAATCATCAAGGTACACAAACAATACACTTTCCCTTTAGACTGTCAAAAGCTAAATCCATTACCCTCCAGAAAGTGGCACCAGCATTGATAAGACCAAATGGCATTCTCTTGTAGGAAAAGGTGCCCCAAGGGGTAGTAAAAGTAGTCTTGTGTTGATCTGGGGTACTGACTTCCACTTGATTGTATCCAGAGAATCCATCTAGTATAGACAACATCTTAGAGCCTGAGATAACTTGAAAAACTTGATCCATCATGGGGAGTGGATAGTTGTCTTTTAGAGAGGCCTGATTCAAATTCCTGAAATCTACACAGATGCGAATCTCGCCATTCTTCTTTTTGATAGGCATAATGTTGGCAATCCATGTTGAATGATGTATAGGGAAAATAATCTTGGATTTTAGTAACTTCTTGATCTCTTGAAAAATAGTATCAACAACCTTAGGATTGTACTGACTTTGCTTCTGCTTGAAAGGTTTGATCCCAGGTTTCAAAGGGATATAGTGTTGCATCTCCTTTGGTTGAAAATCCTTAAGATCTTCATATGAATAGGAAAGAACATCGGCATACTTTTTTAATAGGTTTACTGCTTTCTTTTTCTCTTCTTGAGTGTAACATTTTCCAATATTCACCACCCTGGGTTCATCATTTCTTCCAATATTGACCTTCTCATACTCAGCAGATTATCGAGTCCCTTGAGAAGCTTCAGATTTGATGAACCTATCATGTTTGTCAAACAAATCTTCTAGACTCACCAGTCCTTTGGGAATCTTGTTACCCTTCAACTTAATACAGCCATCCTGATCCATCTCTTCCTTGATATCTTCCTCATTAGAGGGCACATATTCTCTAGGCAGAGTTTCACTTCCTTCAAAATATAACTGATTGAAGTTATCTTTAAGCTCCAAGAAAGAGAGCAAGTGTTGATCATCATTGAAAACCTTCCAGTTGCTTACATTATCCAGCACACTAGGCCTATGAATCATTTCAATGGTAAATTTCTCTTGAGAGAAATCTGGATGAGGAATCAACAAAGATCCTGAGACAGCTAGAGAATCAACTCTAGTATTCTTTTCTCTTGGCACAACTTCAATTGAGAAAGCATCAAGGAATTCAATGGAATCCCAAACAAGATTTCTATAATGTTTCAATCTCTTATTCTTGACTTGGTAAATATCCCTTACATGTTTCACAATCAACTCTACATCACCACGAGCACAAAGATTCTTTACTCCTATTTATTTTTCCATGCTCAACCCAAGGATGAGAGCCTCATACTCAGCTGTATTATTTGTATTTTCAAAATGAAGCTTGAAAGAAAATGGATGAATCTTCCCTTCTGGAGAGATTAACACCACACCAGCTCCAGAACCAGCTGAAGAGAAGCTTCCATCAAACTCCAAATTCCAAATGCCATTAGGATCATGAATCACTCCCTTAGGAATACTTTCCTCATCCTCTGACATGATCATATAGTTGTCATGCCCTATATCTTCATAGATTATTTGTGCTTTTGGATCATCAGTCTTTTGCACAATATACTCAGTTTTCTTTTCTGGTAACAACTTTCTTATTTTTCCATTGACTGGAATCAAAGCATGTGACCAGTCCATCTAAATTTCACCTCCTACCTCTTTACATAAATTCCTACTCAGCAACATACCATATTAGGGAGGAATATCAGCAACCAAAATAGTGGTTGTAACCCTTTTCTTTGGAAAAGCAATGAAGGCTACTTGTGCATCTTTAATCCTTCCAACCAAAGGCACTTCTCTACTCTCCATGGAATAGCAGGAACCAAAGGTACGTGTTAGAGTCAGGCCCAAAGCATGAGCTAATTTTGCAGGCATTACATTTTCTGATGCTCCTGAAGTCTATAACACAATTACTGAGTTTATGGCCAACTATGAGGAGAGTCACATAGAATGGTTCAATTTTCTCATTAGGGGAAGTGACTGCAGCCACAAGGCTTGGTTGAGGTGAGGAAGAGGGAGTGGGAAAAATACCTTTAGAAGTATTGGATGAGGCTTTGGATTTGGAATTGACAAATTTTACCATTTTAGCAAAGGCTTTTGGATGGGTTTGGTAAAACTTTGCCTCTAAAATTTGGATTTTGGTCTTTTTGAGGTGATCAATGATATCAAAAGACCCAGAGGTGGATGGGGCATCACTACTAGGAACAGGAGAAAATTTTGATTTATCAACTTTAGGAATTGAAGGACAAGAAGTTTTGGAAACAGAGGTAGAAGGAGGAGGATTATCATTACTCACCTTTTGTGTGGAGGTAGTGGGAATAGGGCTCCTCTTCTTGCAACCACTGGAATAGTTATAAGAAACTCCTTGGATTTCTTAGTAGGCTGCATCACTTTTTCTTTTCTGTTCATTTTCTCCCAAGTCATAACAGCATATGACTCACTATTCATCTCTATCACTCTTTCATCATATTCATCTTCGTCATCCATACCTTTAGTGGTAAGGAAATGAACTTGAGATCCACCAAGTCTCTCCAGTTCTTCATCAACCTCTTCTTCTGGTTCTTCATAGAGTTCATTAAACTCCTCATCATCAGGTTCTTGAACTTCACAAGTTGCATTGACTGGAACCTTGATAGGTGGGCCTTCAATAGCCAATTTATTCTGAGAAGGAGGTAACCGGTTCCTGGGCTAAAAATTCTTCCTTGAATATCTTGGTAAGGAGTATGCTGAGCCAATTGTTTTTGATGGCAATGAGATCATTTGCAACTTCTACACTAACTGATCTGAATTGGCTTCAGGAGAGGAAGAAGAATATGCTTTAGACTTGGAGGGTTCTCTTTTCAATTTACTAGACATGATTAAATCATCCTCAACATTGATAGCCAAATGTTGATCAACATCCAGAGTTGCAAGGTTAGCTCTCCTTAGTGCATAGCTTACTTCAGGTAATTGAGCATTGAGGAAGAATATTTTTGGATTTGATCTACAGGATGAGTGTTCTGTGGAATTTTATGAATGAGCTTGTTGAATTTGGCCACAAATTCTCTCATGGGCTCATGTGGTTCCTTCTTGATATGAGAAATTTGAGCCAAGAGAGCATGCACATCTTCAGCAGGTTTGAAACTGTTGCTCAAACTGAGTTGTCAAGGTGGTCCAATCAGTAATTGACCCAGCAGGAAGATGATAGAACCAATCAACAACATTATCCTGCAATGTTTCTACAAAGAGCCTGACAGAAACATCTTCATGCTCAATCCCAAGAATCCCACATGCAATGCTGAAGGCTATAATGTGTTCATCTAGGTGTACCTTCCCATCACCTCAAAATTTAGGAAAACCTTTCCTACTACTCCTGGGTAACTCATGCAATGGTTGAGGAAGAGACAAGAGGCCCAATCCATTGTCCCCAAGGTAGAGGTGTTGCCATATTTGGGAAGATTTTCTAAAGGGGAACTGAAACACCAGTAAGTATTAGAGCAAGAAGATTAGGGTTGAGTTATTCTGGAGGAATGTTATTCTTGGAATTTCTGTCTTTAATAGGAGGTGTGCTTGCAAAATGAGTTCCTTTGTTCCTTCTTGCTGGAAGAAGAGAGAAGTTTTTTTTGCTCCAAAAGTTGAAAATGAGAATCTTCAACCCCGAGAGATTTCTTCCCACGTGTATATCGTAGAGTCGTTAGACCGAAAAAAATGATCTTGAAGTTGTTTTAGAAAGGGATACATTGAAACGAAATCCCTAGTAGAGTCACCAAAAACTATTGGGTTTTAAAATAGTACTTTAACAAAACCACAGTCAGGGGACAACAAGTCCCTCCTCTTTATGGGAGAGGTTCCCTTATTGAAAGCAAGCAACAAAGCTTATATACAAATGTACAACTTTCATCTTAAGGCTAGACTTCTGACATCTTGAAATTTTTTTTACCAAAATAGCTTATCAATACAAATGAATGGAAGAACTGAAGAAAGGAAAGAGTAGAATATAATAGTACTTTCAAGAAATATAGATAGCAGAGTATAACCTTATACGTACTAAGAAAAGGTGATACAGAACAAAATCATTCTCATTCACATCATAAGATATCATTCCATAGACACAAATTTCTAGAAATCATATCAATAAGAACACAAAGTTTCTTATTACAGAAGATAAATGATCCATAGATTTCAGGCAAGCAAGAAGAGATAATAGATGAAGATAGAGAGAAAGGGGAAATTCTTTTGTATTGATTGCTTTTGATTCTATTTACACTTCAAAAGTATCAGAGTCCAACATTTGCAATGAGCCAAGCTCTTACATTTATAGATGAAGTGCAAAGAGGAGAAGAAGAGAAGGAAGAAAATCTGATTTGGAAGCTCAACCACCAACCATCAATGCCCCTACAAATCTGCCTACAATCTGTCAAATCTGGTTCTTGCATGTCTTTGGCATGCTGAAGAAGGAAGGATGGAAGATCAGATCAAATTTGATCTAGTTGAAGCAGTCTGATCACATATTAATGGCACGAAATATTTTTTCCAGATTTTCACCCAAATCAAGATATCCAGTCGGTTCTCCATGTCTATTTGGCGTGTTGGAGAAGGAAGGATGGAAGATCGGATCAAATCTGATCTATTTGAAGCAATCAGATCACATATTAATGGTGTGAAAGACTTTTTCTAGATTCCTAGCCATCAAATCCTATTGAAAATAATATTTTATGTTTCCATGACGATAGGTGAGAGACTTGACAGCCTCAAAAATGGTGGACCGGATCATTAATGGTGGCGGGTGAGTAGCAGGTGTTGGGAGCTCTCCAAAAAGTCCTTTCCCTCTCAATTCTAAGCTCCTGGTTAAAAGACATGACTTTTGAAGGTGTGGGGTCAGGTGTTTAACGTGGGCTCACAATATGCGAAAGGGTTTGTCCATACAGGGGCCACGTGGCGACCTCATGTGCATCTTAAGATTTCACCCCTCTTTTTACTCCTGAAGTTGTGCTAAACTGACACGTGTGGTCATCTGACAGGCCCACTCCATTTCCTTTGTATTCTACCTAAGTCCCTCTCATTGGTGGAGATGTTCTTCCTGACCCGAGACACGTGGAGGGCTGGCGCACATGTTTGGAACTACCCCCTAAAACTTTTCTTTTGAAAGAGCACCAATTAGACACATGGAGGCTTCCACAAACTCTGAAACTTTTCAACGACCAGAATCTGTCCCCTTTTGATTCTGACCACGTGGTGAGTTGACACTCATTTGGGGACAACCTCCAGATTTTAACCTTGAAGATGTGCAGCTGACATGTGGAAGCTTCCTTCAGTCTATCTTGAGCTTGGAATTTTCAATGGCCGGTGTCCCCTTTTCGGACCTGGGACACGTGGAGGGCTAACACTAGTTTAGGGTCTCTCTTTGGCCACGCTCCTTTGAATTTGCACTAATGAGGCACGTGGAGAGTCTGCGCTCACTTAGGATCCTGCTTTGAACTTGGCCTTTGGAGGTGTGTTGTTGGGATGCATGGAGGCTTCCACCAGCTCTTTATACTTAGCTGATTCAACAGATTGGCTTTGTCTTTTCAGTTTGCAACCACGTGGAGGGCCTGTGCACATGTTTGGGGTCTCCCTTTTGTGCACCATACCAAAAGTGCATTTGAAGAGACATGTGGCACCTTCCATGGTCCTTCTATACTTAGCCGATTCAGGCCTCGATTGAACACTACCTTTCTCCATTTTGAATTTCGATGCGGGCTCAATATTTGACTTTATCCCTTGGCATGAGCGGGGCCATGGTTCACTTTATCACTTTACGCCTTTTATGGAAACAAAGCCAAAATTCCTAAAGTATCCCAAAAACCTACCTCTTCACTTTGACTTTTGATGCAGGCTCAACATTTGACTTTATCCCTTGGCATGAGCGGGGGCTGTGGTTCACTTTATCACTTTACGCCTTTTATGGAAACAAAGCCAAAATTCCTAAAGTGTCCCGACAACCCACCTCTCCACTTTTGACTTTTGATATGGGCTCAACATTTGACTTTATCCCTTTTGGCAATAAAGCCAAAATCTTCAAAGTGCTCCGATGATCCGCCTCTTCCGCCTTAGCTTGATTCGACCAATCAGAATCCCTTTCGGGGCCACGAAGCCAATTTGACACTTTTTGCAAAAATAAAAAAAATCATAAGTGTAAGACAAAATAATCCACAACACCACATCACAATTAGAAATGTCCAGGTACTCGTGGATGCTAGGGCCAAAAATCTGATAGGGAAAATATGCCCGTCATTCACAACTATAGAAAAATAATAAGAAGGGGAAACTCCATCATTTACGCCTGAATTTCAAATTATTCTCCATGGAAAGAGAAATTTCAAACAATATAAGGCTTGACACAATCCACAGGCCAAAAGAGAAGGATTGACAATTTCATTAGAATGGAAGAAACAATTTTCAAGCATCTAGACGGGAAGACAAATTTTTTATCAAACTATGCAGACTACAAGATTTTAAATTAACAGGGCGAGATTGCAAATGAGAACCAACTTCTTCAAAGCATGAATTTTTCTATCTCTCTAGACTTCTCACTCTGCTCAAACATCTCTCAAAGGCACCAACTCAAAATTTTTGCAACTTGACTTGAAAAATGAGGGGGATTTTGAGGATGACAACAAAATTTACTTAGATTTGGAAGTTACTCTATATGCATGCAAAATTTATATGTGTATTGTTTAAGTGTAGTTAATGAAGAAGATCAACATTATACTGGCTCCTTGATAGTGGTAGATGGAAAATATTCCCCCCAAACTAAGAAATCTTTCAAAAATCTGTTCACTATTGCTTATCAATCAAATGTAAGACTGTGACTAAGTATATATTGACGGGGCATACAAAAATATGACATATATGAGCTTCAAGATGAAGTGAGATGAAATCCAAGTCTTCCTTGATATGAAGAAACATCTGCATCTTGAGTTCACTTAAGTATTTGAAAAAATCTAGCTTCAAATGTCTCTTCAAACACCTAGTTCAAGATTGTATCTTTCATCTCAAACATATAGTGTCATGAGCACTTAGATAAGGTTTGAAGGAACTTTGTGAGTGAAGGAGAGTATGAAGAGGCTATAACTCATATCAGGGCATATTGTAACATTCCAAATTGTTTATGACACTTTGTAATGGAATCTACATGTGACCTAGACCTGTACATTCACAAAATAATGAGATAAATCAGTTGAGATACAATTACAAATTAAGATGTTGAGTAGGAAGAATTTGTTATTAGAGCACTCAGCAAGGTCAAGGAATTGAATAACCTTGTTTTCTCATCATGTACCTTAGAGAACCTAGACTGTACCTGAAAAAAGAGTGATTTTACTTGAAATCTCAGTTATCAACAATCATTGCAACCTCTAGTAGTTTCATTTGAAATGTTTCTTCATCTCCTTCTATGTATAGGTAAGTCTGTCATTTGAAGAGTCCAATTATGTTGAAGGTCAAATGCCATGTTGGTATGTCTATAATTATTGATTAAAGATTATTTTTGAGCTTGAAAAGGAGTTGAAGCTTTGCAGAGATTTGATAATGTGGGTAGAATACAAAAAGGTACAGTAAAGAGATAGTTGTTGATGGATGATGAAAATAGATCAACATATATGAGATGAGCTTGAGAAAAGTGTATGATAAAAATTCATATAGAGGTCAGTGGGGATATGAGCGTATGATTATCATAAATAAGGGTGCATGATTTAATATGAATAGATCATCCTTGAAGTCCATAATACCAGATATGCGAGTTCAAGATCTGATAAGAGATTAAAGAGATAGTTGTTGAAGACATGAAGATCTACTGATGTAGAGGAAGAAGTCAAGAAAAGGATCTTAATATACATGAAGAATAGGTGTAGATGAATGAACGGTATGAGTTTTGAGGACATGAAAAATCAATAGTAATGGCTTCTTGATTGAATTAGTTGCATCAAAATGTGCATATTAAAGTTTGAGTGTTGTTGATAAGAGAAAACACTTAGTAGAACTCACACACAGAGTCCACATGGGAGAACAACACAGGAGCAAAAGGCACAAAGGTATAGGAAGGCATCGCGCGCGGAGGTGTAGAGTCAGACTTTCAGGACTTAGCCGATTTTGGAGATCAGGGCTATTTTAGAGGTTGGCGTGTGGAGCACACAAAGTGATGCCGAGACTTTGCATGCCACCCTTCATGGAGATTTCAAAGAGCATGTTCAATCACTCTTGCATGGACATAAGCTAAGAATAGATCCACCACTATAGTTAACTATCAGTGATCTATAGATAGCATACTTGCATGTATGGCTATAGTTGTAAAAGGTGCGTGGCTATTATTAGCATGCGACCTATTTTGGTAGAGTTAAGTGGTGAAGGGCTAGTCCCCCACCCTATATATATGTAATGAATTACTTAGTAAGAGATAGACAGAGACACATACTGCTTTGAAGGGTTAGAGATACATGAGTGCATGAGACTGGATAATTGTAACAGATCCATGTGCGCATGTCTGGTATTGTATGAAGCTTTTGTACTGTTGGTACGATGAATATATGAAGAATATTGGCCGAACAATAGTGTCTGATATGTTTTTCATTGTATACTATTGTTATCATGATGATTTATACTTAAGTGCTTATAGATCTGGTATGGTGTAACAATGTATAGATGGATTAGTTTCTAAATATATGTTTGTTATACTACTTCATGATGCTACCATTCTACTACAACAACCCTAAAGAGGGACCTGGTACCTTTGCGTGCTTCGGGTGAGCGCTTCAGCCTAGGCTGAGTGATGTGCCAGTGCGACTAGGTGTTATCTAAGAATTCTAGGCTGCATCATTGGTTCCGTTGCTGGGACCTCTTTTTCAGTTGTTTTAGAATGGTTTGCGATGAAGACATACTAGCTAACTTTGGTGAGCATTGAAGAGTGGATTCATGATCTGGAGGAAGAATACACACGGAGGTTTGACACTGGATCCAGATTTAGTGCATGCACTTGGGTAGAGCAGAATCTGTATGATAGTTTGTACGAGAGCTTCTTTGCTATCTTTCCAGTAGAATTATATGAATGGTTGACTGCATATGCATCTAAGTGGAATTGGAGGTATCACACACTTGTTTGGACACAAGAGGAATTTCAAACACTATATGATGCTGACCTGAGCTGGACTCACGTGGTAGATACCTGGTTTCGCAGTGTTCTAAACAACTATATCCTGGAGTATTCAATTTCAACTTATTCGTGCCCGGAGGTAGCAGAGTTCCAGTTCCTACGGTATCCTAGAGGGATATTTACAAGGTATTCCATTGGCAATCAAAATACTGATGGTAACATTGAACTTGGAAGATAAACCTATGGAAAGCTAAAAATCTCCACGTGCAGGGGCAGGAACAGGATTGGTGAAAGATGGCAGACCTAGCGGTAGCACGACAGAGGGAAGAGAGGTGGCTGAAGTATGATGAGGTGCGTGAGAGGGAATTATGCAAGAAACAAGAAATTGCAGAATGGATGGTGTTGTGGAGAGAGATGGCTCGTGAAGGATTTGAGGCTCATGGGGAGGAAGAAGAGCAAGAGCATCAGGAACTCCCCCATCTAGGAAAGCATGACAAAGAACCCTCTTCGGCCTCACATGGAAGCACGCCAGTAGATATGACCTGGGCCGCGGGTGTGCATCTAAGCCAACCTGCTGACCTAGCCCTTGCACTTGGTTTTCCAGTATCTAGTACAACAGGTAAGCAAAGTTTTCATTTAGGAAGTGAAAGAGTAGAAATAAGTCAGACAACAAGTACATCAATGGCAGCATAGATAACTTCATTATTCTTTGGGGGTACATTTTCAGGCTCATCATCTACACAGAATATGAGCGCGCCGAGTGTGGGATTCACCTTTGGAACTGGGACTACTTCACAGACTGTAGGGGTCCAGTATAGTACCACTATCGGGACACAGGGGAGTGCATCCACGGGCCCTATTCCAAATTCTGGAGGAGGACCAGGCGGTATGGGAAGTTCTAGTTCTGGTGGTTCATGGGTGGTTTTAGAGGAAGAGGAAACCAAGGAGGTTCTGGGTCGGGTGGTCAAGGCCACAACAAACCCAGAATATTTATATGGAGATGTCCCTTCATCTCCTAGAGTATAGAGGTATCAAGGATGCTGCTAAACATGTTCATATGTGTGAAATATTGTGGCGCGTGAAAGGTATCACGGCTTCTAAGCACAAGGCAAATCAATTTTCTACTACATTACAGGCGCGTGCACACAGCTGGTATAGGAAGTTTGATCCCAATCAAACTTGTATTGACTATGCAACATTGAAATATGCTTTCTTGAAAGAGTTCCATATCCCAGAGTTTGAGCAGAAGAGTATAAGCACACTCAAGGATATAAAGCAAGGCACTACTGAAAGTGTACGTGAGTATGATGCCCATTTTAAAACGCTTCTATCCAAACTCTCATATGACATTCATGCAAGTTAGCATGCACAATGGTTTATCAGGGGATTGATTACTCCATTTCAAAGAGAACTATCACATAAGACTTATACCGACCTAAGTAAAGCATTGGAAGCAGCTTTACACACTGAAGTAGTTGGGAGTATTGACACTGGAGTTAGTCCATTCTTGGAGGCTTAGATAGCAGCTATGGCAAAGTAGTTGGAGAAAACTATCAGCAAAATCAGCTCATGAGACATGCTCAAGAATCTGGTGTACAGATTATGAAGTAGAAGGCCACACCAAAGGATAGTTGCCCTTGTAGAACTATACGTTTGCTACTGTTAGACTGTGAGATTTTCCATTTGAATCATGATGCTAGTCACCCCCCTACTACAATGCGTGATCAGGAAGAATGTATCCTCCTTTTGTAAAATTTGTAGGTCCACGACTCATGATACCAAAGATTGTAGAATAATTGGCTAGATCCATGATGCCATTGATATTGGGGTGTGATAGGCGAGTGTGGCTGATAGTTCTAAAGGAAAGAATGAGCATCATGATAGGGATTATAATCAAACGCGCTATGATAGGAATGACGGAAGGTTTGAAGGGGTTCGTGAAAGAGGATGAGGATATCGAGGTGGATATGGAGGATGAGGCCGAGGTGGAGGAAGGAGTGAATTCCCTTGAGGAACTTGCTATACATGTGGCTCACCTGACCATTATAGGCATGAATGCTTGTAGAATATTTCCTGTTCATTTTTTGGAAAGGGGCATAGTTATGAAGAGTGTCCGGACTTGTATGAACATCTCAGTAAGTAGCACAAGCAAGAAAACAAAGGTGCAGGGATGGTTAGAATCTAGCGTGTAGTAGAGAATCAGTGGATGCCTAAGTTAACACCAGAACTTGAGGCAGTAACAGTCAAGATAACCACACGAGCTGAGGTGGCACGCGCAAGAGAGGTTTTGCAACAGAAGTTGACAATCACTAGGGAGGAGGTTTTGCATGCTATGTATCCAGATCCAGCTCATTAGAAAGAAGTATATCAGGAAACTATGGAGGTCCTTAGAAGCCTTCAAGGTGAAATATAGGGTTTGAAAGAGCAGTCTCAAAAATTGGAGCATAAGGATATAGAAAAGGCCCCGTATGATATTGAAGACATCAAGGAGGTATGTAGGATGTTGTGCCAGGAGAATATTATTCCTTTATTAGGAAATTGGTTGAAGGGGAATATCCACGCATGGGAACTGAGACTAGAAGACAAATAATTCATGTGAATCTTCCCCTCGATAGCATTGACTACGACAAGGAGATCACTTTGAATGCTGTTGTGGATGGGTGACTATTGAGCAATATTTTAATTGACACAGGTATGGAAGTGAATGTACTTACATTGGATGCATGGGTACAAATGGGGAGACCTCCATTGCAGCCATCATCTAATGTATTGTTCATGGCAAACAAGAACAAAAGCTACTCCCATAGGAGTTTTGAAGGGTGCATCTATCACTATACAAGGGGCCAAGTTCACAATAGACTTTGAAGTGTTAGTGCTTGCGGAAGCAGATAGCTTCCCAACTTTTCTTAGGTGCCCTTGGTGTTATGCAAACAATGCTGATTTGAGGTTTAACAAGGGGTATATCAGCTTCGAGAACAAGGAGGAAAGGGTCATAATACCATTGACAGATGGGAAATCCATACCATATGTGGAACCTTTAAGTGAAGAGGACTTGAATAGAATCTATATATGCACTATTTGGGACCCAGAGGTCAATGAGCCATCTAAGGAAGGAATCCTTCATTGGGAAGATTCTCAGTCAATCAGCGATACTACCAGTATTGCTTGTGATAATTGGGCTCATGGCACTTATGAACTGGTGGGGCGTAAAGTTAAGCATGTGGTTGCTTGCAAAAAGGGTTTTCACTCTGTCTGGTGTCTAGGTCGCTCCATACCCCACTATACTGGATCTGAAGATTTGGATGGATTCTTACAGGCCATGGAAGCAAACTAGGCTGACCAGCTTAAACAGATGAGATATGCTGTCATATACTTTGGGTGGGACAGCAGTGCGCTGGTGGGTGGTCCACAGGGATAATCTCTTAGAATGGGGAATGATTGGGACCACCTTATCAACCAGGTTTTCAAGAAGTAATGCACCTACAAAAATTTTCCCTTATCATGGTGATCAACCTACTCAACATCATATCCAGTAGTGTGAGAGACTCTAGATAGTAGGACAGGAAGCATTACCACCCTCACTTTGGGTGCATTAGTTTTATTCTACTCTACAAGGTTACGCACGTGCTTGGTATGTATATGCTGAATTACATCGCGACACTGGCAATTGGCAAAATTTGACTGCAGGGATGATCCAAACTTTTGACTTCTTTTCATCTACACCACTAGTGAACAAAGTGTTAAGCGTTATTAAGCATTTAACCATGGGAGACAATGGGAAAGTGGAAGAACTTATTCAGGAATTATTTGGTGAGACAGAGACAGGGGTGCATTTTGAGGATGAGGAAGATGATATCATACTACTTGAGTGCGACTTCTCTGGAAAAAGACAAGGGGAAGATGGTTTACATAATTGATGATGAGGAAGTTGAGCACTTAGAAGTGGATCATTCACATGGAACACGTGAAGTGTTAGCCTGTGTGGATGTAGATGCATGCACATATCATGAACCTATGAAGACAACAAAGGTAAATATAGGCACAAAAGCTGAACCTAAGGAGGTGATAATTGGGGATTACTGGTCAGAATCAGAAGTAGCAAAGATCATAGAGTTACTTAGAGACTATGAGGACTTATTCCCAAGAGGATACCATGAACTTAAAGGCGTGCATAAATCACTTGGAGAAATGAGAATAAAGCTCAAGGAAGGTGTGCGCCCTGTTAGGAAGTGACCTTATCGAATGAATCCCAATTTGTGTGAGAAAGTAAAGGAGGAGATTGACAAGATGTTGAAATCTAGGATCATTCGACCATTGGATGAATCCGAATGGGTCAGTCCTATGGTGATAAGCATAAAAAAGGATGGTAGGATTCAAATTTGTGTTGATTATCAGAGAGTTGAATGCAGCATGTGTTACAGATCCCTTTCCTACGCCATTCACAGAGGAAATATTAGGAGTGGCTGGGCGTGAGATATATTCATTTACAGATGGGTTCTCAGGGTATCATCAAGTTAGGAATTTCCCCAGAAGATCAAGAGAATACCACCTTCACTACTGAATGGGGAAGCTTTTCCTATACTGTGATGCTCTTTGGATTAAAAAATGCACCTGTTGTATTTTCAAGGATAGTGGTACAAGCATTCAAGGATTTTATTCACAACTTCTTACAGGTCTATCTTGATGATTGGACCGTTTATGGGCTAATTAAGGATCATTGTGACAATCTGTGCTTAATGTTTGAAATATGTAGATAGTTGAGTATCTCATTGAACATCAAGAAGTGCATATTTGCTACTCCCTTTGGCATAATTTTAGGACACATTATCTGCAAGGAAGGGTTGCTAGTTGATCCAGCTAAAGTTTCAGTCATCGTAGGCTTGAAAGCACCTGCCAGTCAAAGTGAGGTGCGTGGATTTTTGGGTCATACAGGGTATTACAAGAAATTTATAAAAGGGTATGCAAAATTTTCCGCACCCTTGGAAGAATTGCTCAAGGGGAAAGGTACATTCTATTGAGGGGAGTCGCAGCAACATGCATTTGAGATATTGAAACTGAAACTTACTACCGCACCTATCTTGCACTTTCCTTCATGGGATAAACCTTTTCATGTTCATGTGGATGCCTCTGACACAGCCATTGGTGTTGTTTTAGCTCAACTGGGAGAAGGTATAGTTGATCATCCCATTTGTTTTGCTAGTAGGAAGTTGACCCCTGCAGAACATAATTATACCACTACAGAGTGCGAAGCTTTGTCCATGATCTATGCCTTACACAAATTTTGTCAGTATTTGTTAGCCACACCATTTGTGTGTTATACAGATCACATGGCATTGAAGTATTTGGTGAACAAGCCCATTTTACAGGGGTGCATATGCCGATGGATACTCTTATTTCAAGAGTTTGACTTTACAGTTGTGGTAAAACCAGGCAAAAGCAATTCTAGACTGGATCACTTGTCTAGAATTCAATCAGGAGAAGAGGCACAAACAATAAAAGAGACCATGCCTGATGCACAAATATATAGGTTACAACACATGCCATCAGAAATTAGAGGACATTGCTGTCTTTCTAAGGACTGGTATGGCACCAGAAGGCATGAAAGATTTAGAGAAAAAGCAACTTGCTATACGCGTGACACCATTCATGTTAATCAGTGGTGATTTGTACAAATTAGGCAGAGATGAGGTGTTATGCCATTGTGTATTAGCGCATGACATGAAAGGATATAATGGAAGAAGCACATGGTGGTATTACAGGTGGCCACTATGCAGGTGATACAACAACACGCAAGATCCTACTTGCTGGTTTGTGGTGGGAAACATTGTATAAGGATTGTAAAGAGTATTGTAAGGCATGTGACCATTGTCAATGTCTAGGTCAACTAGGAAAAAGGGATGAGATGCCTTTACGACCCATTACAAGTGCAGAACCCTTTGAGAAATGGGTGATTGACTTTGTCGGGCCTATTTCACTAGCCGTGCGTAGGACTGGATCACACTATATCATCACTTGTACAGATTATCTTACCAAATGGGCAGAAGCAACACCTACAAAGGACTGTACAATGGCTACAGTAGCAAGGTTCTTATGAGAGAATGTTCTTACAAGGTATGGTTGTCCTTTAAGTTTAACAAGTGATAGGGGCACACATTTTTTGAATGAGACAATAAGAATTCTGTTAGATGAGTTTATGGTGGCCCACCATAAGACTACACCCTATCACCCTCAGGCAAATGGAACTGCTGAGGCTTTTAACAAGATTTTGAGCCACACATTGACTAAGATTGTGATGTTGGAAGGAAATATTGGGATGATAAAGTATCTACTATTCTTTGGGCTTATAGAACAACATACAAGAGATTGAACAAAGCCACACCTTTTCAATTGGTGTTTGGCACGGAAGCTGTTCTTCCTATAGAATTTATGTTACCTTCTTTGTGCATTGTGCATGCTGGAGGTCTAGCTGATGAGCAAGCCTTGGAAGAAATGATTGAGAATATGGTTCAACTAGATGAGCACCGAGCCATCGTACGCTAGAGTCAGAAACAGGAGAAAGCACACCAAAAGGCATGACATGATAGACATATCAGGGATAAGAAACTTGCGGTTGGACAAATGGTACTTCTGTATGACTCCAAGTTTTTGTGCCATCCAAGGAAGCTCAAGGTACATTGGTTGGGGCCATATATTATAACTCATATACTTGAGTCAGGTGCTTGCTAGTTAGAAGCAATTGATGGCACGAGATTGCCCAGTTATTTTAACGGGAGTAGGTTGAAGCTCTACTATAAATAAGTCTTCTTGGTGTTTGTAATAAGGCAGTATTGCCAGATAGATTAGGTTTCCCTTTCTGCATTCCCTTAATGTGTTTCTTTCATCATCGTTATGCCTTGTCAATTTAGTTCTTGTTTGTGTAATAAGCGCACTTGTGCGCATGAAGCTAACTACAATATGAAGCATGTTGATGCGTAGCGGACTGCACATACTTTTAGTGTGGGGTGGATTGTTGGTGACTCTGAGGTATATGCTGCAAAGATTTAATGCTGCGGGTGTTGAGAAAGAAGGTTGCTAAGGGTGATTGTAAAAAGATATTGCCTCACAAAGATAACCAAGGATGGAGATGAATGAGGGAAAGTATAATGCAAGGTAAGCGCCGACCATGGAAACTACCAGGAGATGGTGCAGTGATGAGGTACTCGGGCACTAGACTGCACACTAAAGAGAAGTCTGTGACAAAGGGTAAAAAGGTATGCTAGAAGGTTATAGCTTTTGGCGTGAAGATGTACCGTACGGAAATGAGAAAAACAGGCAATAAATGAGGAGAATTTGCTAGGTGGAGGAGTAATTAATGCAACAAAAAGTGGAAATCTATATAAGGATGGGATGTGATTTCATTTTTACCCTTGTGACTATGAGAATTAAACAAAGAGCTATGTACAAAGAGCCAAGTAAAGCGATTCAAGGTGTGAAGCAAGAGAACCAGGTGCGAAAGACATATCTGTGTATTGGAAGGGCTTGTATCCCCGTAGGAGAAGGGTTTGAACGAAGTAGAGTGACAGAACAGAGCTAGGGCATGTGATTTCATGATTGTAAATTAGGGCACGGTTGAATCAAGTTAGGGTTTGAAGGAAACTAAGAAAAACTTGCAGCAGAAGGTCTAGAAAACAAAACCCAAAGAGAAGAATGGCTCCAAAGAAGAAAGCAACACTAGTAAAAGAAAAGAAGAAGGTGGTAGTAGAAGAAGAGGAAGAGATGGCCCTGAAAAGCAATTTTTTAGAGATACAGTACCCTGAGGATGTAATTGTGGGCCAGGAATGGGATACCCACATACAACAGAGTAAGATAAGTGAGTATAATCACCGGATCAATGATAACCAAAAGAAATTAGATGACTTTCTCACTTCCCAAACGAATAGATGAACTGAGGATGGCATGCGAATATATGATGACGCCAGGGAAAGGCTACTGAAAGGGATTGGTGTCTACTAGCTGTATGAGCTCCCATACTTTGGGAAATATGCACCATTGTATAGATGGCTGATGAGCTGAATCCATGAGGACTTTTCTATTTTACAGGATGGAGGGTAAGATTGACACCCATTCTTATTGCCACAGTAACTGGACTAAGGGCAAAAAGTGAGGATATTAAGGTTGACCTAGCTGACAAGAGCACCACTTTGGAGACACAAAAAGCACTGGGCTACCAGAAAGGACCGCGCGAAATGGACATTGATAAACTGAATTTTTTTCCAGTAGTATAGGCAGTAGTGCACCTGATTACCAAGTTGAATGACCAAGAACGTTGGTCACAAGTTAACTCTATGTGGCTGCATGTGGCAAAGCGCATGTCTGAAGGAGTCACTTACAACATTGCCACCTTCATTGCAGAGCAAAATAGTAGAGGAAGCGCGTGTAGGAAACAAGATAAGTTTTGGATGTGTTTTACTAAGTTTGGTATTCATGGAGATTAGGGTACCAGATGGCCCAAAAGGGAATATATGTGAATACCCCATGAATCACAAGTCTCTAGTTGAACAATTCAACAAGTATCTATGCAAGGGGTCAATGACGGACAAGGTAAAGGAGTGATCAAAGATGTGGTATGACAGGCTCCACATGACATTTGGAGAGGAATGACGTATACCTAAGGAGTTTCCTTCAGTTCTAGGGAAGCAAGCACAGTTTGTAGTCTACCAACACTTTTGTATTGTGCGCTTTCCAATGATAGATGGGTCATGAAGTCCCTAGTGCAAACTACCTTACATGTTTTCCACATGATATTTCCAAGCTTCATTTCATCAGTTCACCAACACACGAAGGTTAGTGTTTAATGCAGACAAGGTAGACTGTGAATACCACACCTTGCAGAAAACATATGGATATCCAGGAAAGAATGCATATAATGAGAGTAATATCTCAGAAATTTTGAGCATTACAAGTATGTGGAAAACGAGTTTGCGCTTCCAGGGCCACCAAAGGGGAAGCATACCTTGGAGAACATCCCGACACCTAGGCCCTCTGAACCCAAGCAAGATGACGAGGAAGAGGATGAAGAGTAGGAGGATAGCATCGGCTTGGTGTAAAGGAGGAAGCAACCATCTGGCCAAAAGGAGAAGGAGCACACGATGAATTTATAGGGAGAAGGAGTTACTGGGAAAGAGTAGGGTGAGAAAATATTTAAGAAGGTATTCAAGTGCACAAGTGTGTAAGGAGAAACCTAGCAAGTAAAGGAGCCAAAAGAGAAGAAAAGAAGAAAACTCAGGCTAGGTGAGGAAGCAGAGGAGTTTGAGGAGAAGGTGCCCTCATCTCCAACAAAAGAGGAGACTCAACACAAGGAGGAGGAGAAAATGGAAGGAGGAGAAGGGGAACAATTAGAGGCCACAAAAGATAAGCGTGAGGATACATCTAGTATTCCTAACCTTGATGCAACCATTCCAAGAGGGCCAAGATCCTGTCGAATAGGTGAGGATGCCAAGGCACATACATGGGATATGCAGAAGACCCAAAGCTAATTGTTTGTGCTTGGTTTTAGAGCACCATCGAGTAGAAGGATCTATTTGGATGGGCGCTCATGGATGAGGACAAGGTGACATTACGTACACGGAAGCAACTTTTGTGGTCAATGCACACACATATGGATGAGCCAGACTTTGATGTCGATGAAGAATCATGGGCATCAAGATGATTGAAGAAGGCACTTGAAATAAGGCACACGAAAATCAAGCCAACGGTGATGATAGATGAGCAGGTAAGTAATGCTCTTGGTAAAGGTATCTGCTAAAGTAGTAAGAAGAAACATTGATAAATCTACTACCATTAAGGCGCTGATAGAGAAGCTAAAAGCCAAGGATGTGGAGATAACGTGCCTAGTGCAGGAAAAGAACCTGATCAAGAGAAAATATGACACTTTTGTTAGTATGGTAGAGGAAATTGGAGATGATGTCCTAAAGGTACACCCACATTTGGAATCCCGAGTACCAAAAGAATTTCCTTCTACGATGCACTATGTAAAGACAATGATAACATTAGTGTTGGAGGATGAAAAGGTGCATATACCAAGACAACCCAAGGACCCCGTGGAAGAGGTAGAGAAAGCATAGGATGCAGTAGCAAGAAAGATTACTACTTATGAAGGCCTACTGCAAGCCATCTATGATGAGCTGAAGAAAGCCGATCATGCACTAATGATATGCACAGCTCCAGATGCGTTGATCATGGTAAAAACATTGGAGGAAGAGAATGAAGTGCAAAAGGCTATGAAGGATGCAACCCTAGGCCACGCTAAATGATTAATCCCGGTGAAATAGAAGTGTGAGACACTAGCTACGGCATAGGCACCACATAAGGAAAGGTTAGAGAAGCTTGGAACAGCTCATTGCCCAAAAGATGGATATATTAGAAGGGGTGCAAACCTCTATGTCAAGCATAATGCTTGTGATACAAAATGAGCAGGGAAAGCTAACTATGGAAGAGCTATAGTCTATCATTGTAGACATGCCAGAGAAGGCAAGAACAATTTTGATAGAGTGGGAGAACTTGGAAATAAATATAAAAGAGGAATATCCAAAGTTGCTGCTTCAGAATGAAACGGAGGAGTCTGAGGCCTGAACAATTTTTGATGTGTATACCTTATTCAAAATTCTTTATTCAACCATTCTTTATTTATCTATTCTTTGTGTAGATTTTGGACATCACCATTTTCAGGGTGAAAATGAGATTAGTGTGGGGTAATGTTGACCAGAGAAAACACTTAGTATAACTCACACACAGAGTCCTCGTGGGAGAACATCACAGGAGCAAAGGCGCAAAGGTATAGGAAGGCGTCACGCACAGAGGTGTAGAGTCAGAATTTCAGGACTTAGCCAATTTTGGAGATTAGGGCTATTTTTAGAGGTTGGCATGTGGAGCACACAAAGCGATGCTGAGACTTGCATGCCACCCTTCGTGGAGATTTCAAGGAGCATGTTCAACCACTCTTGCATGGACATAAGTTAAGAATAGATCCACCACTATAGTTAATTATCAACGATCTATAGATAACATACTTGCATGTATGGCTATAGTTATAAAAGGCACGTGGCTATTATTAGCATTATTTTGGTAGAGTTAAGCGGTGAAGGGCTAGTCCCCCACCCTATATATATGTAATGAATTACTTAGTAAGGGAGAGACAAAGACATATAATGCTTTGAAGGGTTAGAGATACATGAGTGCATGCGACTGGATAATTGTAACAGATCCATGTGAACATGTCTTGTATTGTATGAAGCTTTTTGTACTATTGGTACGATGAATATATGAAGAATATTGGCTAAACAATAGTATCTGATATGTTTGTCATTATATACTATTGTTATCATGGTGATTTATACTATAGTACTTATAGATCTGGTACGATGTAACAATTTATAGATGGATTAGTTTCTAAATATATGTTTGTTATACTATCTCATGATGCTACCATTCTGTTTCAGCAACCCTAAAGAGGGACCTGGTACCTTTGCATGCTTCGGGTGAGTGCTCAGCCAAGGTTGAGTGATGTGCCAGTGCAACTAGGTGTTATCTGAGAATTCTAGGCTACATCAAGTGTTCAAGAGGGTGGTTCAAAGAGGGTATGATGAAGAGAATGAGAGTGTGAGGGAACCCTTGTAGGATAGAGACTCGATGCTGATTAGGTGATTAGAAGAGAGGTGAATTATGAGGGTAAAATGAGAAGAATAATTATCTAATTTAGTGTTCACAATCAGTTGTGTAAGATAACAAATTTAGAGTGATCAAAACCTTATAGAAGTCTAAGTAGCAATGTAGAAAATGGGGAGTTGAAGCTTCCTTATAAGTTGAAGCTTACATAAGGTCAGTAGGTGCTTGACTAAATTTGGGAGTTGAAGCTTCCATTCAAGTAGAATCTTAATAAATATCAAGTAGTTGTTTGGTTGAATTTTGGAGTTGCAGCTCCATGTTGAGTTGATGCTCAACTGTGAGATCATTGTATATTTTTATAGGACATTTTTGTTGTTATGATCCTCATGTGTGGATTTTCACTAATGCCTCGAGGTTTTGGTATAAATGGTTTGTTACATTTGGTATCAGAGTGACCACCTAGGTTTGAGTACTGACACGGGTAGCTACGTCGGCATTGCAGTGTTCACCTGGGGCTCATATAGGGAAGGGTGTGGTCCTGCTCTACGGGCGCAAATATAGCCCGAGGTTTGGGCTATAGAAGCGTGGTGGGATGTTATGATCCTCATGTGTAGATTTCACTAATGCCTTGAGGTTTTGGTGTAACGGTTCGTTACATTTTTCCAAGTTAGTGATTTGATTTAAGTGGGTTTTTCTCCCTTGAAGGGTTTCCCATATTAAATCCTATCTCTATATGTGTACTATCATATGGACTGCTTGTGAATGTTAGTTTGTCTTTATTATTACAAATTAAGTGAATTGAATTGTTTATTAAGGTTTGAATAAACATCGATTCACCCCCTCTCAGTGCCTAATGTACAACAAGTTTTATGATCTACCTGTTTATTCAATAACATATTTTACGCATCTAGATGATTATTTTCTTGCTCACTTTTCTATCAATATCGGCACTAAGATATCTTATTTACAACTTTCTCAAATCAAACAAAGATCTAATGAGTATCTAACTGACTATGTTTTACGTTAAAAGAACAATATAACTAAAATAAAAAATGTACTTTGCGATTCAGAATTGCAAGATCTTTTTGTTCAAAGCCGCTTACCACCACTTTAGGAGAGTTTCATCTCTGAGACCTCCCCTTCATTTGATCAATTATGCCATACACTCAAAATATGCAAATTCAAAATAATCTTTATGGGAAAATTAAAATAATATGATACTCCTTCATCCTCTTTTAATAGGTTGCAAGATAAATCAGCATTCAACCCATCCCCTAAGCCCACCGAAGAAAAGGCAATCATTAATGCCATCTCTCCACTTAAAAAGATTCAATGACAACCTCCAAAGCATACTTTCACCAAATTAGCATATGCATGTCAGTTTTTATTACCTCAACTCATCGAAAGTCATCTAATCACCCTTCCATTGCCACTCAATCTTGATCCATCTCGCCCTTGTGACCGTTATTATGATAAAAATGCTAAATGTGACTATCACCAATGCATTGGGAAATCTACTGACCACCACTCCAAACTCATGCATATCATTCAAAATATTATTGACAACAATTCACTAGAGCTCCTTGAGCCATCTACTTCTAAGCCAGTCAATGATAATAAAAAGATCAAAGTCTTTAACAACCCTTTTCCCAAGCATAACAAACAAGCTCCTGATTCTTCTAGTAATCATACATATTGAGCTGTGCATCATTCTTCATTGGTGCCCCTTGAATTCCTTGTCACTTTTGATAATGCATTGCCCCAAGTCATTTCATTTTTAGATCACAATTATTATGCTACATTCACTTCTGATTCATTACATATATATGCATCTATTGGTTCATATATTGTCAATAACACCGTGATCTATCCCTCTCACACTTGGGTGCATAAGGCTTTCTTCCCCCCTCCTAACATCATCAGTTGTCTATAGTATCTACTATCACACTTTGTGCTTCACACTTAATCTTTCTTAGCACTCTTACATGTCTTGATACACACCTTGTATCATCATTACCCTATGAAAAACTCTAATTCCATGGTTCATAATTGACTGCTAAGGGTCTAAATTTGAAATGAACCTCATCACATTCACTCTTCACGCTCTATGATTCATGATCTATCTTTCTAGTGGACATTCTCAAACCATTTCTTGATGACACACTCTTGTTCTATGGTTCATCATTGATTGTTGAGGGGTTTTTTATAAATGAGCCTCATCTTATACACATCCGCTGGGGGGCACGATGCTCCTATCACATTCACACATTGCATACCATTTCATGACAATCATACATTGCATTTGTATATCTTGGTTGCACTTAATATTTCTTGCTTGTACTACTCACCTAATGCATTTTGTTTATTATGCTAGTCAGATGCACTTTTTGTGGTCCACTTTGTTTGCACAGTTTCTTGTTACATTAAATTCTATTATATGTTTGCTTCTTTTTCTACTAACACATGTTACTAGCCACTTTGTTTGTATGTGCCTTGGTTTCTACCATGTACATCCCCTATCCCATGCATGTATACAATTCAACTCACCATCAAGTCCCCTCCTTTGGGCCACATTCTCCTACATATGTCCATGCACCCCAAATGACGGGGGCATACATCAGGTGAAAAACTCACCCCTACAATAGCTCATATCTATAGTACAGATCTACATAGTACATAAAAAAACAAAAATACAATCATAGAATGTCCCAGAATCTGACTTGGGTCCTTAACACAACATAAACACCAACATCCAACATCAAATAGTAGTGGCTGGGTACCTGTGTCCTCTCCTGGGTGCTACTATCTTGAGAGCACATATAATCAACTTATCTGATAAACATAGTTCATAGAAGTATTTAGATAAAGTCTATAGTTACATGCACAAACCTCTAGTTATAGAATGCATGCAATCTCCTAAAATTTATTTCAATATGAAAAATCGATATAAATCAGAACTAATTCAAAACAATTAAGACAACAAGAACAAATCAGGACACACCATTTGCAGTGGTGCTTATCAGGAATATTCATGTAAGGAGAGTAACACTAGACCTCTCTCCCCAACACTTGCTCTCTGAGTGAGATCACCCAAAAAATTCACACTTGTTAGGAATTAGTATTTACATTGGTAATTAATATCTTGTTAGTACGGTTACAATTTATTTTTAATGTATTATAATATATTGTTTCGTATGTTATTGTTGTGAATAATAATAATAATATACCGATAGTATTATTTGGTTAATAGGTTGAGATATTATAGGATCAGAGCATCCCCAATAATAAGATATATGTCTCCTATATATTGTATAATGGTTGTAATAAAGATATAATACAGAGAAAACAATATTGCATTGCTCTGATCTATATACAACTTGTTTAATACCTATCATTGGTATCAAAGTGAACATGGAAGGAGTAATGGTCTGTTAAATCTGTGAAGGGGAAGATCTACTGTAAGTTATGGTTTCCCTAACTAATGAGAGATTTTTTATGTGGGAGTTTCATATTAATTTAGAAATTTTTGTTTAGTCTTGATTTGTATTTTCTGTAAATTTTGCCTAATATAAGTAGAGGAGTTTGTGGAAGATAGCACATTTTTCCATTAACCAAGGGAAGTGAAGATATTTTAGTGCCAAAATTTCATATTTCTTCACTAATTTTCATTCTGTTCTAACATTTCACGTGTAGACATGTGCGTAACAATTTTTTTTGACATATCTGTTTGAGAAGAAGAAAATAAAGTCTTTTATTTCAGGCTAAATATCCTTAAGATCAAAGGATTACAGCTACTCAAATTGATCAAGTTGGCCTGCTACCTTGAACAATTAGGAGATTTCATACTACGTTCAAATCTATTTAATTACATTCATGTGCCACTATAGATTGGATCTTCCTTGTACTATCCATTGAACTCTCTTTGTGAGTAGAATGTTCTAATAAATAAGAGCGTTGACGTAAATAGATATAATATTGTGCCATCTAAAGAATATTTTCTAGAGAATCACACTATTAACATAAAATAAGAATGATGTGGCTGTGATTGTGAGTGTTGGTATCCATATTTAATCTCCTTCAAAACTTGAACAAAATCATGAATTTGCACAAGACACTCGAGGATAGATAGATGTTTTGTATGTCGTTTGCATCCAGGGATCACATCTATCTACTTTTTTACATTCAAGAGTTGAGGGAGTGGATAGCACCTTCATAAGGGTTTTGATCTAACCCTCACTATTTTAGGTTGTGCCTATCAACCAAGGCAAGAGAACTTGTATTGCAGCCCCTATATGGTAAGGAGATGAAGATATCCTTGTGTTTTGCATATGGTGTGGAGGAGGCTTTGTGAAAACATGATCAAATACCCATTATCCAAACTCAAAAGAGCTATCACTACTAAATGATGGAAATGTTTTCAAAACAAAGCTAGAGCTGCTAAAGACATGATAAAACCCTGATCAATCTTGTGCATTTTTGTGAAAGGATTTAATTCTTTTGTGGACACACAATGCAGATGCAGGGGTATTGTAGGTAGGATGAGTTAGTTTAAAATGAAATTTTGATGAGAGACCTTGGAACAAGAGTAGCTAGAAATCATCACCTTCTTTGGGAAACCTTGCAAAAGAATTACAACATCTAAACAACAGAAATGTTTCAATGAATTTGAAGTGCTCTTTCAACCAGGATGTGTGCACAATGGATGCCCAAATCTGCACTATTCCATACAAACTTTGACACCCTACCACAAAGGCTTGAAGCAAAAATATCAATAAAGCATTCAGAACCCCTTGTTAGATCATGTCCTAAGGTACACCCAAAGGTTTGTAAATACCCTCAATTTACAAGGAAGGTAAGATGGATTTAAATATGTTTATCTCCACTCAAATAAATGCTCTTATGAATGGAAGATTGTAGATGACTTCAAACCCTCTACAAGAAATGAGACCATGTATGACCAATAAAGATCTCAAACACAAGATTGCAACATGAGCATGAAACACAAATTGAAAACATACTGAAATACAAGTGCATGCAAGCTTTTCCAAGAGATAAAACTAGTTAATCCAAGAATTTGATCAAATATATCAGCAAGGGAATGATATTTAAACAATATCAAAGATTTTTGATGGCTTTACAGCTGAAACCAACTCAACATGATGAAAAATTGATGCAAACAGGAATTAAAATGGCTCTCAGGAAGTTTCTCTAAAAAGGAAATGGACTTCTTCCAGTTTTCCCTGTGAAAATTCTTCTCTTTTCTCCAAAATTCTCCACCAGCTCCCAAAATGTTTCCAAAAACTACATCATATACCCTCTGCCAACTTGGATCCTTACATCCCAAGCAAAGAATATGCCAAAGGGATCAAATTTGTTACAAAACCCTATCCATTTGATGAAAAATGATATAAAACTGTGAAAACAGCTCGCCAAATGCCAGAGATGCACAAATATTTTAAAATATTGCATGAACTCAGATCCTTATCCATCCCAAGGTCACGTTTTTGGCATTCCACCATGCCAGCATGCATTTGCAATCATTTTTCACCTTTTCCCCTTACCATTTATAACTCTGCAACTTTTCATTTTTACATTTCACATGTTTTTCACGGGCTGAGAAAAATATCTCATGAAAAACACTATAGGGCACCAAATTGGCTCAAAAAAATGATGCCATTGTGTTCAGAAGGACGAAGGGATGCAGATTCATATAAAATTTCATGTGTTTTGGTGCAAAAATGATGATTCTAAACTTTTTGGAGCTCCAATGGTGCCTAAAAAAAGAAAATGCACAGCTGTTGTTGATTAAAATCAACTTTAAACGCCAGCCCTCCACGTGGCGGATCCAAATCCTCTTCAAAAGTGCCCAAATTACGTTTTTGCCTTTACTCAAGGTGGGACACGTGTCTAAACATGATTGGGGCGGGCCTCCAATCTTAAAAATGCATTTTGAACTTTTTCTGCCCTTTTGAATTTGGGAAAAAATTTGAAAATTTTCCTGCGAGCCCTAGATGCACCATGTGTCCTCCTGTGGGCCTTTACCAAAACCACGGGCCGATTTGATGCATTTCGCCACTTTTTCGCAAAAAGGAAAATTTTCTCAAAATTTCCCGCGGGCCCAAACACCCACTGTTTCTCTACCACGTGTCGATATCCCATTGGAGGCAGAGCCGACTCATCACATTTGCCTTCATTCCTGTGTAAGCATAAAAAATCTATGTGGGTCTGACATCTCTCTTTTGACATTTAAAAAATGCCACGTGTCACTGTCCTATTGGATGCGGAGCTGAAACTCCAAATTTTTCCGTGGGTTTATTTTTCTCTTTGAGATTTTTTGCTAAAATTTGGAAAATTTTCCATCTTTCCTCAGCACTCCAAATTTCCATCAAAAGTCAGACACATGTCCGTTGCTCATTGGTGGTGGGACCTTGAACGAAATTTTTTCCTTTTACCCTTTGAAGTTTAAAAAAATTCAAATTCCTCCAAGCCTCCACCTCTCCATTTCATCCCTGTGCATATGTGTCACATTCTCATTGGTGCGGGCCATCGGGTCCAACTTTGTCTTTGAGGTCTTGAGCCAAAAATTTGAAAAAATTTCAACTCTTCACTCTCCTGCTTGACATCCCTGTGCCACGTGTTGCCCTTCCATTGGGCTTGGGTCTTCGGGCCAAATTGTAACCTTAAAATTTTGAAGTTAAAAGACTTCAAAATTTCCATAAATTCCGCCCATCCATGCCACCTTTCTTGGACACGTGTCCACCTCGTATTGGATGCAGACCCCCGGGAAATTTTTTTCCTTTTGCATTTTGAAACCAAAATTTTTCAAATTCTTATAAGTTCCCTCTATTTCGGTTGATCTCCCTGGACACGTGTCACCTTTCTAATGGTTGTGGGCTCATGGGCCAAATGTTTCCCCTGACACTCTGAGCCAAAAAACACCAAAAATTTTCCAAGTCCTTGATCATCTACCTGGCCCTCTTGGACACGTGTCATCATGCCATTCGCTGTGGGCCTTCGGGAAAAAACTTGATTTTGAGAAATTTTTCAAAGTGGAAGAAAAATTTCCTAAGTTACTTCCGCCAGCTGCCAATCCTCGACCAATCATAGTAGGCCACGTAAGCACATCCCTATGACACTGCGGGGCTGCGGGGAAAAATTTGATTTTGACATCCTTGAGTCTAAAACAATAAAATTTTCCTAACTCCCACGCTATCTATTTGATCTCCCTGTGCCACGTGTCTCCCTCCCATTGGGCGCGGGCATTCGGGTAGAAATTTGATTTTGAGAAATTTTCAAAAAATGAAGGCAAATTTTTTTTAAGTGACCTCTGCCACTCATTGCTCCATCTAACCAATCAAATCATGCCACGTAGGCACACTAGGCAAATGCGGGGCCGTGGAAAAAATTCTCCCTTCGCCAAAAATAGAAAATTTGACAAGTTATAACATTTTTTCTGACCGCACCCGGCCAATGAGAGCCTGCCATGTCAGCATAAACATTGCAATGGTAAATTTGACGGGTAGAAGATGCCCGTATGCCCATCAAAATGTAGAAACGTAGGGGAGGCCTCCGAAATCAAATTTTTTCACAAGGAAGGTGGATTTTTCACCTTAAATCAACTGAATCATGTTTTCACAATGATTTAGGCATGGGGACTAGGATTTTAGCAAAATATGACTCGGATTCCCTCCATTTCGAGTTTTTGCACGGACTTGACAAATGAAATAACGACTCATCCCGAAAAATGAATAAGTTAGGGCACAACAAAGGGGAAACCTGGAGATTTGTTTTAAAAATGGGGTAGAATAACAACAATGAGGGCATTTGAAAACATCCAACTGAAAAAACAAGTTACAGATCTTCAGCTCGAGCCATAAGGACATTTTGGAGTAAAAATGGAAAATGGAGAATTAGAGTAAAGTGTGCAAACCCATAAATTACACCAACAGTGAGGAGAACAAGCATGTTGTATGGCGGCTCTATATCAAACAAATGAGTGCACCTATTTTTTCATTTACAAGCCAATAGCTCTATTCTCTTAGTTATCCACCCACGAAAAAGTGTCTCGTGGTTTCTATAGAACAACACCAAACTAGCAGATGAGTATCCTCATGAAATATGTGGTTGAAATTTCATCGCCTATCATTGCTCAACCTCCAAATCTATTGTCTAACTGTGCTCTGTTAACTTCGTGCAACATGGTGTTGTTATTCTAATTTGTTACATGTATTCCCACATTTTTCATCAAATCAACTTTGTTCACATTTTATAATACAAGGTTCAAGTTTTAAAAACATTCAAATTAAGTCCATAGTTTGTGTTTATTTTTTTATTTACTTACATAATCAAGTCTAGAGTTGTTTTATTCCCATTTAGGTAATAATCATTTTCTTAAAAATGGTTTATGTAAATAAATTCTAAATCAATGTCATTGATTTAGTTTTTAGTATAGGAAATAGTTTGAGTATTTTTTTATTGTGTTAGTATCATATGTAAATAGTCAATTCTTCATTTGGGTCCATTGTCTAGCCAAGAGTAATTTTTTAGTACATGTCAAGTTATCAAAAGTGTCATTACATATTTAAATGGTCATAACTTTATATTGTCAAGTTAAGTCAATACTACTATTGTCGCCCTCAAAATGCCCCCCTCATTTTCTAAGTCAAATTCAAAAATTTTGAGCTCACACCCTTTAGAAGTGTTCAAGTAAAGTTGGAAGTATGAAAATATAGAGAAATTCATGCTTTGAAGTTGTTTAAACTCTCCAGTCTGCACGTTTTGATAAATTTTCCATTTTCCTATCTGGACACCTAAATTTTTTATTGTTGTCCTTATTTGAATGAAACTTTCAATCTTTCTATGGCCATGGATCGTCGAACCTTGTATTGTTTTCAATTCCTTGGCTCACGAAAGAAATTTGAAAATCAGGCACAAAATGGTGGAGTTTTCTTCTTCTCTGCATTTTTTCCACAGTCGGGAATGATGGGCGTTTTCTTCCCCATCAATTTTTGGCTCCTTCATCCACGGGTACGTGGACATATATAATTGGAAGTAGGTTGGCGGAGAACTTTTAGGTTTTTAGCCTCTTTGTAAAAAAAGTGAAAAGTTAAAAAGTGACCCACAGCCCCGATTAGGCTTAAAGTAAAAAGTCAAATCTTGGGGCTGTCATTGAAAAGTCAAAGTAGGGAGGTAGACCATTGGGGAGATTTGAGATTTTGAACCTCTTTGTAAAAAAGGCAAAAATTTAAAAAGTGACCCGCAGCCCCGATCAGGATTAAAGAAAAAAGTCAAATCTTAGGCCCTACGTTGGAAAGTCAAAGCATGGAGGTAGACCGTATGGGAGATTTGAAATTTTGAGCCTCTTTGTAAAAAAGGCAAAAATTTAAAAAGTGATCTGCAACCTCACCAAACACAAAGGAAAAAGTCAAATATCAAGCCCACATCAAAAGATCCAAAGTGGGGAGGCGCGCCGATGGAGCAATTTGTGTTTGTGAGCCCACATTGAAAAAAGGTAAAATTATAAAAGTGACCAGTGACTCCTTCGCCAATCAAGTGAGGCCACGTGTCAAGACCATATCAAAAGTGGGTAAGCAAGCCAAAATGTTCCAAATTGCCAAATCTCTATAAATTCACAAAATACAAAAGGAATCCTCCACGCCCACTCTAGTAAATTTATCCCCCGTGTACGACCTTGATTTAAAGTTTCAAAGGAAAGATGAATGATTCAAATTCAAAGTTACAAAATAAGTGTGACGGCTGCATTATGAAAAGTATGGTTTTTCCACCATTGGTGTTCCTTCGCGAATCAAGAATTTGAACAGACACGAATGATTGAAAAGAAATTGTAAACTGTTTCTTGCTAACAAAGAAGAAGTTGTAACCGTTTCTTGGAGTAGATTTAATGGCTTCTTTAAGCCATTTTATGAGGGGGCAATTGATCTTGTAAACTCATGTGAGTGCATTGTACTTAGAGAAAGCAAGGGAAATAGCCATTTTCTCCTGTTTCCCCCCTTCTTCTCAAATTCCTCCATTTCTCCACTATATAAAACTTTTGTTTAAGCAACAATACAAGAAGAAGGATTTTTTAGCCTCTTTGATGAGGATATTTTAGAAACTTTGAGTTCACAATCTTATCTCGTCTTTTTTCCATTTGCAGGGTTCTTTCTTCTCATGAATGCATGTGACAAATTTTCTAACTAGTGTGTGCAAGAATCTAATTTCCTACCCGTAACATTAGTTCTCCTACCTCTTTTCTGACCCCCTTTCCCACTTTCAGACAAAGCATTCCCTAGCAAGAGATTGCTAGCTTTACCGTAGGGTCATTGGAGTGCCCCTGTTGGATCCCCGGTTGAAATGCCACCACAAAAATCCACGCTTTTTTACACATGCATACACAGAAGCTGCACTAGTTAATTAGAGGGACTTAGATTCCTAGAGCATTGGCAAGGAATTCATAAATTTTTCCACCTGAAAAATTCCCTCACCAATAGTTTTGGTGCCCACTGTGGGGCATATTTAGTAGCATCTGCACCTGAATGTGACCGTAAGGTCAGAAAACAAAAAATTCAAAATTCAAGAAAGAGAAAAATTTCTGAAATTTGAATGGCTATATGAGCCACATAGATTCAAATCATGATATTCTATGAAACCCTCCTATTAAAAGACCCAAATTTCTCTTCAACATCCAAGAAGATGTTGCTTTAGATTTGAGGGAAGCTATCTGACATAATAGACAAAGTGCCAATCACTACTTCATTGCCATGAGAATTCTGGACCTTGAAGAAGAACACGCTACTGAATTGGAGAGGCAAAGACAAATTCCATCACCACAAAGAAGAGCATAGATTTTCAAGCTGGCGGATAGAAGATACACCTGGTAATAGAGACAAGGAGGAAAAACTGATTCCATTTTTGAGGAACTTCAAAGGAGACAAGAGCTACTCGGAATCCAGAGGCCTCCTTCTCAAACAACCAGTCATGTTGGGAACCTGAGTGTTGCCAATCGTTTAGATGGTGAATTTCCATACATCAACGAGAACCTTAAAGATTTCATCGATGTAGAGACCGAAGAAGAAGCTAGAGAAAGAGAAACAAGAGTAGATGCGGACATAAGAGCTCAACTCGAAGAAATTGAGAGACTTCAAGCCAAGGCAGATGAAAGAGCAGAAGCAAAATCTGAAACCTTAGCAAAGTTAGAAGATAGAAACAAACATAGAATGGGGGATCATGATCGTGAGTGTGAACATAACCATGAGGCCTGTAGGCCTATGTACCATGGGGAGGAAACACCGGTCCATTAGATCTTGCTCAACCACTCCATGAGCTACCGAGAGGCTCAAGCAAAAACTTCCCAAAATTTAGAGGGAATGGTTCTCAACTCCCTGAAGAGCATGTAACAACATTTATCACTACTTGAGGTGTGTTGGGAGTTGAGGATGAATATGTGTTAGTCTTACCCTTTATGGAGTCACTTCAAGAGAAAGCTGCCGAATGGTTCTACATGCTACCCTCGAGCTCCATCACCTATTAGGAAGATATAAGAAGTGCATTCGAACACAGGTTCAAGAGCACTGAAGATTGTCAGGATCTTCTAGTCCAATTGGTACAAATGAAAAAAGAAACCTCTTATTCAATGAGAGACTTCGTAGTAAGATATGATAGAGTGATAATAAGGATCCTTGAAGATGTGGTGCCTTCTGAAAATAATTTGAAGAGGTTTTTCATTAGTGCTTTGCCATCATAAGTAGGTTTATTCCTCAGAAGAGGCCAACCAAGAACATTGAGGGAAGCAAAGGACTATGCAATAGAAACCGATGATGATCTAATCCTTTTTAGAAAGGTGAAAGGCCCCAATGGAAAGCAAAAGGGTCAGAATTCAAACTCTGTCACCATAGATCTGATGTTCCAAAAAATGCCAAATGACTTGGTTATCTTGAAGAAGTAGCTATCTCAGATCACAATGCGCAATGCTTCAAGGAGACCAAACCCTCCAAATAGGCCAAGGATTTCTCCACCTCCTTGTATGCTGGCTCTTGAAGCACCATCAGTCAATGCCATCTGTGACACCATAGAGCTAGAGGAGGAAGCAGAAATTGATGAAAGTGAAGAAGAAAATATGGAAGACTATGAAAACTATCTCGAGGTCGAAGAAGTTAATATGCACAATGGCCTAATTGAGTATGTTGATGATGAAGATGAGGATGATGAAGAAGCTCCAAGTTTCTCATGTGTGGTTTTCACTCCTGCATAGCCCAGGAAAGGTACTGCATCCTCAACGGTTGCAGTAAAGGATACGAAGAATAAAGAAGATTCTCCTTCAGAAGTCACACAATAAAATCATCAGCATAGGATTACCATTACCACCTTTTATGGAGTCGGCCAAAGAAAAACTAGACTCACTGGTCATTAAGGATCATGCTATTATGCCAAGTAAGCCATCTAATTCTTCTCCTAGCTTAAAAGTTGCTAAGAACAATTCTCCTTTAAATGTTGTTCTTGTAAAAACATCTAAGGTTCAATTAAAATCTACACCCAAAAAGGAGAATTCAACACCCAAAGTAGTAAATCCTCGACCATTTAAATCTTCCTCCATTTCCAGAACCTCTTCCTCACTCAGCATAACCCCATTTTAATTTGTGGAACATGCAAGCAAAACCAAAGTCTAGCTCTCAGAAATAGAATACCTACAAACATACCCTGCCCAGTTTAATAGTTTCATTAATACAATTCATGGTGGTAACCCTATATCCTCGAGTCCTAGTTCTAAAGGCTTATTACCCACACCATCCACACCACCTTCCCAAAACATGATAGCCCTCAGTGCCTCCAAAACCAACAGGGTTGAACCTTTCTACCTGTCACTCCTCATTAAAGGCTTCCAGCTAAATAATTGTATCATAGATTCCAGAGCCTCAGATAATGTGATGCCAGTCAAAATCACAAATTCTCTAGGCCTCACCTTGACCCGGGAAAATGGCACCTACTACTCAATGGAATCCAAACAAGTGCCATTAGTAGGAAGAATCAAAGATGCATAGGTAGCACTAGCTGATTTTCCAGACAAGAAGGTGCTCCTAACCATACTGGTAGCCGACATCCCAACATCCTTTGGTATGCTGTTGAGTAGGAGTTTCTGTAGAGACTTGGGTGGAGAGATTAAAATTGATTGGTCATCTACAACTATCCTAGTAAAAGGTGAGATGCAAAAGTTGCTACCAATAAGAAAGATGGAGTTCATAGTACGAAAGTCTGATTATCCTAAAACAAACATTCTCTTTCAAGATTGTGGGCTAGGAAACTACTTCCTCACATAAAAAAAAGAGGAGAACTTGCCACTTCTCATGGAGGAAGAGGAAGATCAAATTTAGATAATGGAATTTTATGGTAGTCATTCCAGAGTGAGCTTGGGAGTTGGTGTAGTATTGTAATCTCGTTCCAATGAGTTGTACCCATTTGCCTACAAGCTGCAGTTTGATCATACAAATAAAATTGCAGAGTATGAAGCACTACTCTTAGGCATGAGTGCAATAGAGGACATGGGAATCATGAAACTGAGATTCTAAGGTAATGCAAAGGTTGTAGTAAAGTAGGTACACTAACAATATCAGGTGAAGAATCCAAGACTCTGGAATTACATAAATATAGTGTGGGATTGCATTGAATCTTTTGATGCATTTTCCATTGAAGCTATTCTAAGGGAATAGAATGAAAAGGATGATTCTCTTGTAGTGTCAGCTTCCTTAGTGACACCTCATCCTTCTTTTGGTAAAGACAAAGTGACCATTGAAATGGTATTCAGGCCTAGTGTGCCAAACAATGCAAATCATTGGCAAGTCTTCAATGATGATAACCAAATTCTATCCTTTTTGGAGAAAAGGGACAATTTCAATAATCTCTTCTTCGAAGGAGGTGAAAATCCACACTGAGAAGTAGTCCCCAAAGAAGAGAAAGAAGGAATTGAAGGATTGATGATGAGGGAGTAATCAAATTGAAAGGAAACAAAATTCCCAAAGGCCTAGTCTCTTTAGAAGACCTCTTTGAAAAACATGACAAATTCATTCAAGAGAAAGAAAAGCAATCTTCTCGGTGCCCAACTAATTTTGATAAAGAAAAAATTGGTACCTCGGAGGAGCCAAGGATGGTCAATATTGGAAAATGTTGCTCGCCTGAAGAAAAAATAATGTTTTTCACATTACTCAAGAAATACTCAGATGTCTTGGCCTACTCTTATGATGAACTCGAATCCTTCCAGTCAAAGGAAATGCATCACTCAATTCCTTTGAAGCAGGTTGTTAAGCCCTTTAGGAAGAAACAAAGGCAGTATAACCCAAAGATTGGTGATACCATCAAGGATGAGGTAATGAAGATGCTTAATGCAAGGATCATCTTTCCCATTCACCATTCAACATGGGTGGCTAACATTGTGCCAGTGCGGAAGAAGAATTGTGAAATAAGGATATTTGTAGATTTTCACAACCTGAACTAGGCATCACTCAAGGAAAATTATACTATTCCTTTCATGGACCATATCCTATAAGCATTCACTAGATTTGAAATGCTTTCATTACTTGATGAATTCTTAGGATATAATCAAATCAAAGTGGTAGAGGAAGACCACACCAAGACAACCATTACAACACCTTGGGGCACTTTTTCCTACAACAGAATGCCTTTTGGCCTAATCAATGCAGGAACTACATTCTAAAGGGCAATTGATTTGGCCTTCAAATATCTGAAGTAAAACTTTGTCATATATCTTGATGATCTCATAGTATTTTCAAAGAAGAGGGGAGATCATATCTATCACTTGGAACATGTACTTGCAAGGTGTCGGAAACATGGCATATTACTAAATCCAAAAAAGTGCATTTTTAGAGTCACAGAAGGCAAGTTATTGGGGCACATTGTGAACAAACATAGAGCACACATTGATCTTGAGAGGATTAGATTCATTCAAGCATTAGCCCTACCCACAAGTAAGAAATGAGTTCATTCATTCTTTGGAAAGGTGAACTTTCTTTGTCATTTTGTGCATGAGTTTTTTGAGTTAACGAAGCACATCACTTCCATGATGAAACCACAAGCAAAATTCAAATGGAATAATGAAGGGAAGGAAACATTCAAAGAGATTAAGAAATCCATTACCAAGGCTCAGACTCTTGTATCTCCAGATTTTAACAAAGAATTCATCATGTATTGTTATGCATAAGAACATACACTCTCTGTCGTTCTCATTCAGAAAAATGATGAAGGCGTGGAAGCACCTATTGCTTTCATGAGTTGTCCTTTGAAAAATCATGAGCTAAATCACAGCCAATTGGAGAAGCATGCCTATATAGTGGTCAAGGCTGTAAAAAACTTTAGGTTTTACATCCTCAATTCCCATATGGTGGTGATGGTCCCTGACAGTGCAATCAAGTCCATCTTAACACAACATAATCCTAGAGCTAAAAGAGGAAATTGGATTGCAAAGACTCAAGAATATGACTTGGAGATTTGACCCTCCGATCTGGTAAGGGGAAATGGCTTGTGTAAGTTGATTGCTGAAGATGAAATACTCAAAGTTCAACATGGTGAAGAAAGCTGTTGGCAAGGGAATTTGTCGGGTGGAAAAATTTATGAATTCCTTGCCAATGCTCTGGGAATCTAAGTCCCTCTGCTTAACCGGTGTAGCTACCGTTAATGCATGCACAAAAAGCATGGATTTTTGTGGTGGCCTTTCAACCGGGGATCCAAAAGGGGCACTCTAATGACCTTGTGGAAAAGTTAGCAATCTCTTGCTAGGGAATAATTTTTCTAAAAGTGGGAAAGGGAGTGAGAAAAGAGGTAGGAGAATTAATGTTGTAGGTAGGAAATCAGATTCTTGCACACACTAGTTAGAAAATTCATCACATGCATTCATGAGAAGAAACAACCCTACAAATGGCAATAAGACGAGATAAGATTATGAACTCAAAGTTTCTAAAATCTCCTCATCAAAGAGGCTACAAAATCATTCTTCTTGTATTACTGCTTAAACATAAGTTGTACATAATGGAGAAATGGAGGAATTTGAGAAGAAGGGGGGAAACGAGAGAAAATGGATATTTCCTTTCCTTTCTCTAAGTACAATGCACTCATGAGTTTACAAGATCAATTTCCCCCCATACAATGGTGTGAAGAAGACATTAAATATACCCCAAGAAATGATTACAACTTCTTCTTTGTTAGCAAGAAATGGTTTACAATTTCTTTTCAATCAATCACGTTCGTTCAGATTCTTGATTCACGAAGAAATGCCAATGGCAGAAAAACCAGAATTTTCATAATGCAACCATCACACTTATTTTGTAACTTTGAATTTGAACCATTCATCTTGCCTTTGAAACTTTAAATCAAGGTCGTACACGTGGGAGAAATTTACTGGAGCAGGCGTGGAGGATTCCTTTTGTATTTTGTGAATTTATAGAGATTTGGCATTTTGGAACATTTTGGCCTGCTTACCCACTTTTGATATGGTCTTGACACGTGGCCTCACTTGATTAGCAAAGGAGTCAGGGGTCACTTTTATAATTTTACCTTTTTTTAATGCAGGCTCACAAACACAAATTGCTCTGCAGGCTTGTCTCCCCACTTTGGCTCTTTTGATGTGGGCTTAAAATTTGAAATTTTCCTTTTTGTTTAGCGGTGTTGTGGATCACTTTTTAAATTTTCACCTTTTTTACAAAGAGGCTCAAAATCTCAAATCTCCTCGATGGTCTGCCTCCTTGCTTTGACTTTCCAACGGTTGGCCCAAGATTTGACTTTTTCCTTTAAGCCTGATCGGGGCTGCGGGTCACTTTTTAAATTTTCACCTTTTTTACAAAGAGGATCAAAATCTCAAATCTCCCTGACGATCCACCTCCCTGCTTTGAATTTCCAACGGTAGGCCCAAGATTTGAATTTTTCCTTTAAGCCTGATCGGGGTTGTGGGTCACTTTTTAACTTTTCACTTTTTTTACAAGGAGGCTAAAAACCTAAAATTTACCTTCCAACCCACTTCCAATTAGATATGTCCACATACCCATGGATGACAGAGCCAAAATTTATGGGGAATAAAATGCCCGTCATTCCCAAATGTGGAAAAAATGTAGAGAAGAAGAAAACTCCACCATTTCGTGCCCGATTTTCAAATTTCTTTTGTGAGCCAAGGAATTGAAAACAATACAAGGTTTGACAATCCATGGCCATAGAAAGATTGACAATTTCATTCAAATGAGGACAACAATAAAATTTTCATGCGTCTAGATAGGAAAATGAAAAATTTATCAAAACATGTAGACTGGAGAGTTTAAACAACTTCAAAGCATGAATTTCTCTATCTTTTCTGACTTCCAACTTTACTTGAACACTTCTAGAGGGTGTGAGCTCAAAATTTTTGAATTTGACTAGAAAATGAGGGGGTGATGTTGAGGGCAACAACAACTACCTTTGTATGTTGTCTTTAAGAGTTGAGAGTCGACAAATTATCATATTTTCAAGAGTCAAATTTTGTCTAGTTTTCAAAATTAATGTCAAAGATCCATGTCGCCATTTTGTGTAAATATGTCATTATGAGTCATTGTCATTGTAAAAAGTCTGAATTAAAATTTTTTTCCTTCTGAATGCATTTCGGTGTTACCTGACGTTCGGAAATAAAATGTTTCACATTACAGGAGGGAAGAAAAGAATACCATCAATGTGGAAACAAATGTGCTTCACGTTCACATTCCACTAAGTTAGGAACACATACGATGGAGGCTAGAGGCATAATAGGTTGGAGGTTGATCAATGACCTCTCGTTAGTTAGCAACGATGGGGCCACTTATTGATTTGGTGGCACATGTGTGATTTTTCTTTAGAGTGGCGTGCCTTATTTCAGCGTGCAATATGTTTGATTTCAACATTTTAGTTTGGTGTGGATTTTAGCATGGTGCAAAAAATAAGAATAGATGTGGTATGTTCCTATTCACATGTGTATGTGAGTATTCCTAATGCAATCCCCTAATGTAAACATATAATGGAGAGATGAAAGCACAGAGAAATGCAACATCGTGATTCTTGAAGAGGTTGAACATTTATATGTGTTCCTATTCATACCTAGGCTTGTGGTAAACCTTTGTAAAACCATTGAAGGCTATGTAGATAGTTCATGCTTGAGTTCCCACACTGGGTAGGTTAGATGTGTTCCCTACAATGACTAGTTGACGAGAAAATAGTTCCTGTACGTGTTCCCACACTAGTTCAGTCAGATGTGTTCCTGATAGTGCATGGTCGATAAGAATTTGATGTGTTCCTTCTTCTACCTTCATTTTAGTTGTATGCCAAGATCATGAGAAAACATGAGCGACAAGCTGCAAAGGAAGTGTGAATGTTTTTATACCATGTAAACACTAAGGGGGGAATGTTAGGAATTAATATTTACATTGGTAATTAATATCTTGTTAGTACTGTTATAATTTATTTGTAATGTATTATAATATATTGTTTGGTATGTTATTGTTGTGAATAACAATAATAATATGCAGGTAGTATTATTTGGTTAATAGGTTGAGAGATTATAGGATCAGAGCATCCCAAATAATTGGACATATGTCTCCTATATATTTGTATAATGGTTATAAAAAAGATATAATACAGAGAAATAAATATTTCTTTGCTCTGATTTGTGTACAACTTGTTTAATACCTATCAACACTTGGCGTGAGATTGCCCAAAAAACTCACATTTGGCATGAGATCACCCAAAAAACTCTCAATTTGCGTGAGATCACCCAAAAAAATCACCCTTCATAACATTTCAGGACATCTTTATATCCTTTACATTCTTATACATCAGGTGCACACTTTCCTTTATCACTACTTTTAAACACTTTTACATAATTTATTCAGATTTATCATATATAGGACTTTGACTACATTATTGCTCTTCTTTTACAGGTCCATCTTTATAAGAAGCAACAACCATAATCTACAATAACATGGTACAACATATACGCTTCAACCTTAGGGTCACTTTTCTTTCCTAGTCTTCAGGCTTCACCTTACATCATTTCATGCTTCACTTGTCCACTTGGCATGCTATTCGCTGCATGCTCTACAAGATCATAAGGTACACATATACTATCTACTTTATGTTATCCAGTATTCACTAAACAACATAAAGTGGGGGTAAATGTAGACACAAAATCATGCACTTGGGTACATTTCTAGGTCCTAAAAGCATACTAGCATTTACATGATTCCTAAGCAAGAAAAATAGTGGTAGACAACTACCTTTGGCATATTTTATTTGTCTCTTGTTTTCAATTTGGTCTTACACACCATACAACCTAGTTAGAACTTTACTTATTTATCTTTTATGGCTTTAGACACCAACGCCAAGGTGTCCTTGTCCCCTTTGGGTGCCCCTGACCATTTCTTACCTTACTTGCTTCTTTTGGGTCTTTTTTTAATCTTTTGGGCATCTTTTTCACTTATAGGCCAGTCTTCCAGTTATCAATTACAAAATTCAAACAAGGGAATCTTATAAATACATAGTTATGTGTTCAAAATCAAGGACCAAGCACTAAACATTACTATCATCACCTAAGTTTTCATTCCAAAGGCACTAAAGTATTATAAAGGCATCCATCTAGCATCCATTCAAGGGAAAAGGGTGACATTCTTCTACATACATAATATGGGAAGGGGAATTTCATTCTATTCCATCCACACATTCTACTACATTGCTATAATCTAGCTATAACCCATTATCAAGTGTAACTTTTACAAGGGCATCCTAGGGCACAATTTATACACACACACTCACAAGAACTACACGAAGTTTGAGATGTAGTGCAACACTCGGTCATAAGTTCATTCTCGGGGTGACCGCTGGGGTCAGTTTAACTCCCCATTATGTATTTTCCTTTTTTAGGTTTGATTCGGTTTGTGGGCTTGTGTAGGTGAATTTCTATTTTATAGTTACAGGTACCTTTGGATATCCGGGAGTGACTACCAGATGATGAACAAGGAATACTTGTGATACCCTTGTGACACAAAAAAAACTAGATCCAAAGCTTTTGCGTAGTCACAGGCTCCCATATTCAGTCATCAACACCCAAACGCCCCTATCCAGCCTTGTTTATGAGCTCTATAATTTACAGAGGTCAAATACAACATGGCTTACATCCTGTTCAACACTTCTCTCTCCTAAGATCACTTATGGATTGAGTGTATACCAGTTAAGTACTCCTATCTCTCTTCATTGCTTAGGGTTTTATATTTTACATGCTTATTTTCTTGCATCATTTATGTATTCTATCATTTATACAATAAATTAAGTTATTATTCAATTAAATTTAATTCAAAGTAAATTAAATCACATGATCACATGCTTCCTTTGGTTAAAATTGAAGATAGTGGTCCCTAGCCCAACATACTTGTTGGCTAGTTCCTATGCTACTCAAACTAGGGGAATCAACTTTACATCATTGTTTCTTGATGACACACTCTGTTTATAGGATCAACTTGACTATTGAGGGAGTGATTACACAACTGAACCTCACTTTGCACACACACATTGGGGGGTAACCTTACTATCCCACCTCTGTTTACATACCCTATAATCCATAAAAATCACTAAAAATATAAATATTCCCCTCCTTGGGGGAATTCTTAAATCATCCTTCCTTATCTTCAGAGAATAGGTTTTCATCTACATCCTTAGGGAGTCTAAAATCTACAAAAAAAATCACATATTCTAAAAATTCAAAAATTGTTTCATTGTTCTTGTTTGGTTATTTCTATTGCATGAGTATACTTTTCATGTTGCACTTTACTTATCATGTTAGCCTGATACATAGTATGATATATCCTTTTTCTATAACATGTGCATTCATGTGGTACATTGAGTTGAATGTAGACTACACATATATTGTTACACGATGTATGATGCTTAACACTTCCATTTACCAATTGTTCTATGTTAACTGGTGATCAGGGGATCATTTTCAAAAATTTCCCTAAACATCACTGAATGGTGTCAATGCAGAAGATCATCTCGAGAGCTTTCCAACGACTATGAGAACGTGGCAAACGGACATTGGGAGCTCTAGATATGTTCGGTCAAAGTTCAGATAGCGGGAAAGTCAGCTCTGGTCAACTGGTCAATATTGGACCGAATCGCACTGTGACACATGGCTTGCCAACACTCATCGAATTCACTCGATTTGCCTATCGGGAGATGACAAGTGGACTATAGGATTACTGAGTTAATTATTTCTATGCCACATTGTATGGGTCGAAATAATATTATTTTGGTAAGGCCACTTTCCAAATGCCACATATATATATTAATGTTTAAAACATTAGTATGAACCGCCAAATCAAATGCAAATGCTTTGACCACGTGGAAGGTGGTGAAGTGGTTGTTTGGGAGGCATTAAGACCTTGTGTGGATGTTTCCACGTGGAAGAAGGTGGTAAGCGGTGGTAGGGGGGGTGGTTATAAGCCCAACGTGGTCATTGACCACTACACATGCACGTGGAAAGGCTATTTACAGCCTTAGGCATTGTCTCCCACCGGCCTAACATGTGGAACCTTAGCAAAATGTGCCCTTTTTGGGATTTTTTCCCCTCTTATCATTCAAGCCGCTCCTTATGGGATTTTAATCCTTTTTTAAAATGCATCTGCCGAATTTAAGATTTAATCCCAATTTCTATGCACGGCTAAGGTTTAATATTAGCCTAAGGATAATATGCAATGCATATTTGTAGGGCCCTCAAAATGTATAAATAGGGTACCTAGTTCATTGTAATGGACACACCGAAGCCACGGAGAAGCTCATTGCTTAGAGCACGAAAAAGGTGGACACACGCCGAGCTTATTATTTGTTAAGCTTATTTGTGGGATGTGTCAACACGTATTGTCTATTGGCCTATTATTTTAGGCAATATTAGATGAAATATTTGTGATTGGGAGTAAATTGTAAACTACCCAATAAGGCCCATTGAGCCACACCAATTACTTGCAAATCCTGGATTGTCGACTGGAGTGCTAGCTTCGCATTGTTTGCGTCGAGAAGGGCCGATCACAGCCGAAGGAGATTATGCATCAAGAAGGTGGAAGTCGGGTGCTATTTTTCACCCTTGTCATCTGAAGGTTTGGTGTACTGATAGGCAAGTAAAATTCCATTAGGTTTTCTTGTGAAAGTACTATTGTAACTTACAAGTTTTTGACTAGTGGAACGGTTCGACTACTAACCCAGAGACGTAGGCAATTGCCGAACTCCGTAAGCAATCTTTGTGCAATTATCTTATTGTCTTGCATTAATTTTTAAATTGATTACTTAAAAGGATAAAATCATCGGCAAATAATTAAATCCTATAAGGGTCCGAGATTAGGTCGTAATAATCTGATTATTTTCAGATCAACTGGGGGCATCCAATTTTCCAACTTTCTTATACGCATGTGCTATCATTTCAATATTTACCACTTTACTTCCTCTTACCTTATTTACTCAATACATATACTATGTCATAATCTTTATTACTCTAACATGATCATGAGTGATTCATGTGTAGTATCTATTTTCCAGGTCACTTTCAAACAAAGATCATTTTCATCTCTATCTTGTTTCTTATTTTACATGCTTAGTCTCTGCTTTCACTTGTCTGTAGGCAATTTCCTATGTTATTTTATTGTTTCTTGTTGGCATTGAGTGCCTCGTTTGTCTTACAACATCCTGAGTGGTGTCCCATATATGCGGCATATTCTTTTCCATGACTGTTCTACTCAGGTGTATTTGTATGTTTTTGATTACATCTACCAGTATTATTTTTATATTGTTTGTCATTAACACCTTTTTAGATTTTATATTATAGTACTATGTATGTGCCATGATATATATGATACACACTCTGTAACATCCACACATGCAAGACCAAAACACAAGACAAAATAAACGAGGATAATTTTTTTTTTCCATTTCTTGTTAGGTGACACCACTTGGACTCATTATAATAACTCAACATTGCATGAGATGCTCACACAAACATGGACCCATATATACAATAAAGTGAGAAAGTGATTTGTGCCATAAGAAATGATGACTCACACTACCAAGCCTACCTATGTAACTTGCAAAGGGAAGAAATATTCATTACAACTACCACTTATAACTCTACTAAGGAATCTTGGATAACCTTTATTTCCTCCAAGATGAAACATCCCATATCAACTTTGATAGGCCCCTTTATCCCTCCATTATAACATGTGTTTATCTCTCCACCAAGAATAGCCAATCATTTTTTTGGTTCCTCCAAAACAAAACACACAATACTCTGTATTCCTCCCTTCACTAGTTACACCTTATTCCTCTAATAATTAATAATGCAATCTCACCCCAACAAGAATAATAAACACACAACATGATAACACAAGATGCACATCAATGCCACACTTACTCAAACAAATGAATACAAAACAATAACCCAACCACAATATGAACTCAAGGGTAGGCACGTTCCACAACACATCATTTTCATGGTTTTTGTTTTTATTACAATTAAATTCCATTGTTAAACCTTATAGATTATAAGAGCATTGACACATGAAAAACATGTAAGAGTTGATAATATATATCTATATGATTCTATATAGCCCTATATATATATATATATATATATACCATATATCATATATATATATATCATATATATATTTATCATTTATTTTTACGTTTATCCTATAAAGAGTACACTTAATTTGGTTAATTTATCTATTGTGATTAATTTCCATAGCTCAATTGTTAGCTACTGTAACATTCCCATTTTAAGACTTTAGAAACAAGGGAGTTTTTTTTTTTATATATATAATGTTCTCTCTTCTAAATAAAACATTATTTAGAACAAACATTCCATGCCAATCAAATTCAAATAGATAACCATATGCAGCTGTAATGACTTGGTGATCCACCAATCTATTCATTTCATAACTCGGTAATCTACTGATCTATTTATGTTATCTTAAGTATTGAATACATATTGTTTACTTCGTATACCTGGTTTTCCTACCCTACAGCGGGTACTGAGTGATCTGTTTAAAGAACATATTTGAATATTTGTTACCAATATTCATCTGATATCACGTTGTTTTAAACTTAGTGACATAGGATAATGCAACTAGTAGCTTGCGATACTTTGGCCAAAGATTTACAACATACTGTGTATGTCTCTATTCCTAGATGACATACTCATCATTTTGGAATACGTCCTTCACCTCACTCCTCTATTATCATGATTGGTCTTTATTGACTACCGTAAGTCCACTTGTTCCAGGTTTAACCCTAGCCCTAGTTAGAAACATAAATTATTAGAGGAAGACACTCACAATGACTTAGGGTAAATGGGCATACTTGGTTGACCTTAAGTCAACTAGGTGTGCCAAGGTACCCTGAGCCATTGGAAGCTACTTCCTATCCTAAATATGCCACTAAAATGACCTAGAGAGAAACTAAGTTCAATTTTCTTATTGTGTGTAGATCTAGATGATCAATGCGGAAGGGTGATGCCACATGTCAACTACAATGCTATATTCTTGAGAAGACCCAAGTCATCTCGAAAGTACAACCCTGTAGTTGGCATGTGCCAACATTCTACATAAAATGCCTCATCAAGATATACATACTCCAAGGAGATTGTTAATACATAGATAATTTGGATTAATACACTGGTTTTAGTGACCCTGCTAAACCCTAATCCAACTCTCCTTAAGTTCTTATTATATACTTGTATCAATCGAGTAATAAAGAACTTCATTAAACTTATGGTTTCTTTTAATGTTCATTTTCATGGTGTAATCAACAGTTAACCAAAACAGGACAGTGATATCATAAGTTTCATTTAAATGTACTTAAACTTTTAGGAAGGTTTAACAATCGCATATATCCAAGTAAGGTAGACTTCATACAAAATGAATTCTAATAATTAGTAATCATATCTCTAAACCTTTCAGGTTTATATTTAATTGAGAGAGAGAAAGAGTCTTCCTCTAAATGATTAAGTATTAGGGTATATCATTCCCAATATCCATAGTTCTTACTTCATGTTTATTACGTAACACATTACTATGTTAAATTGTTTAGATAAAACACATTGTATTATACAACTCAACAAGTTGCTTCATTATAAGGGAAATTGAACTAATTCCTATTATCCATCTTATCAAAGATAACAAGACAAGCATAACATAATGTAAAGAATATAAACAAGATAGAAGTTTCATCTTCCTTGTAAAAGTACGAGATAATTTACACAATCAATGCAAATAAATCACAACTCACAATTCACCATTACAACTTATAAAATTTAAAAGACTATGCACTTTAGGCAAATTGCATAACAATAGCCTTCAATCTATAAAGTATACAACTTTTCTTTTACAATACAACAAAAGAATGAATTAGAATTCTTTAGTAAGAATTAGACATATATCAACCAAAGCATAATATAAGTTTTTGCCTTCTTCTATCACTTACGTCGTCCATATGCAAAAATAGCTAGCATGGGTTAGTTGAATGAACTGAGCATGATAAACACAAAGCATTAAAATGAAGTGCATTCCACTAATTGATCCATTAAGGAAACACTGCTTTAATGAGATAATAAAAACTTCATACAATAAACATAAGTGATCCCAAATAGAAAATAAGTACATTAATAAATCTAGATCAGCTTTTAAGAGAAGAGCAAAATATAATAAACAATATTTGCCTAAGAACTTAAAGTACTATTAATCCTATCAATGGCTTATTAAAAACAACATATCTTGCCATCCCATTGTCTCATAATTCTATCCTAATAAAATACCACATTTATCTTTTCTAAGAGACAATATAAATGTATACAACATGGTTCATTCTAGAATGATTCATCTAAATCATAAGTAAGGAATAAAAAGAACCAATGCGTACCATACCCAACTTATTACATCTGAAAGACAGACCAGGTTCATTACGTGAATTACCTGTTCCTTTCTAAGTAAAAATCTTGCACATTCAACATTAGAATATGCATCAAAACAGAATTCCATAATAATACAAGAAGGTATAGAAAATCAGAATAGACCAACTGCAATTCCAATTCCAACTCTTCATGCTATAAGCTATTAATCAAAGATCAGAAATCAATGTTCAAAAACAAAGTAGTCCCGAAGAGGAGTTAATCTCTACTCAAGTTCTTCACAAAAGATAAAGAGTACAAGAGACAAACCTACTCCTTTCCATATAAACTAGGCAAGACTAGTCAACAAAAGTCGAACCCATAAGTATCAATTTACATAATAGTAGAACCCTCTTGGCTACTAGCTCTCTACATTATTTCAACAATGATTTGAACAAGGTAGACCAACAGGTCATAAGAAATCACCATCTCGAAAGAGAATCGAGTACAAAGAAGTTCAAATAATGAGCTTATCCAAAGACAGAGGAATGGTAACTCAAATAAGGAAAGAACCAAGGATAAATCATTTTGTTCAACTGAACAAGAAGTTCTAGTTTCAAACCAATTCAGGATGAAATCTTATTACAGACCCAAAACAATATACTAATCATAAAAGAATACATATATATTTTCTTTCTCAAAGAGAAATCAAGGTCTTATTCTCTGTATCAGTCGAGAATAACATCCCAAAATGGTAAACGATAAAGTTTAGAATTACCTTCGAACCTAAGACTGCAGACTCATAAGGCTTCACCATTTAATACGAAGAGTAAATAGTTCGTGTTTTAAAGAACTAAGCACAAAAAAATAGAACGGAGAAAGTATCTTTCCTATATAGATCCAGTGTCCATGGTAATGACTCGTCCATCCACCGAAACCTAAAATTACTTTAAGGAATAAGAAGAGAGAGTAAGAACCAAAAACGTTTAAGTCAGAAGATGTCTCAATCTTATTCCCAAGCAACAGGAACAAAATTTAAAACAAAACTCTCACATCCACAAAACCACGATAAAGGTGACTTAGCTTCAACAAAACAGTCAACTCAGAACACGAGATTCCTCAAAATAGAGGGGAAAGAACACCCCATTCTATTCTCACACTAATACCATTTCAAAGGAGTCGTTATAGTCATAAAACAATAGTTCCACATTCCTTTAAGTAAGATGTTTATAGATCCAACTATCAAAGATATTTTAAACGACTCAAACAAGCTTTCACCTAGTTCACTGGAGAATAGTTACTCAATAAAAGAATTATAATCTTAGTACTTTTACTACAAGAGAAACCCAATGCTAACATACTAGAACATAATCGAATACATCAACCCAAATTCAAACTCATAACACACAAGTGTTTACATATGAGTACAATGTTGAACCTGAGCTTCACACAAAAGTTCAGAACTTCACATGAAAAAATAGTGCAAGTACAATGCCAATTACAGAACTCCAAGCAACAGTTCAATGAAGAATAAGTTTTCTAAACATGGGTTCAGAACAACACGAAATCCCAACAAAAGTCTACGTCCAAAATGCAACCCAAAAACAAAATAAAATAGAACTCAAGTTTCCCCTAAGTTCAGATCCATATATTTTCACGATAGTCAGTTCAAAGCTCCATAACTTCAAATACAAGATCTAGAGTGCAAAAGCAGAGATATAGAACAAGTTTCACATACCATTTTAACTTGCACATAGTTATAAAACTTGTATAGAAAGACTGTTTCCAAAATAATACTATTTTCCATGGATTCAAATCCAAACAACACAAAGATTCACTAAACCCAACAAGAAAATAACCAGACAAACATGAAAATATAAATCTCATGAGAGCAGAGTTGTTCTAATGGATTGTTTAGAAGAAAGCAAAGAATTTTAATAGTTAGAGCCTATCATGCCTGATAGTTCTTCCACCAAATTGAAGGAGACTTCCAGCCGAGCTTCCAACTCTTTTTCTCCTCCACGAAAGATCAACCATCAAACTTCTTTTCCTCCTACACCTTATATACTTTCCTTCGATCAAAAATAGGCCAAAGAAACCAAAAATAGCTTTGAAGTGAAGGTCAAAACTACTGGTTCGAAGAAATAGTTAGCTCCATGCAGAGTAAAATCCGCCATGCATGAAAAACCAAATGACCTCCTACAAAACTACCTTCTAAGTTTCCAAGATAGTTTACACACAAAGATCGAGGCCCATTAATGCCATAAATTCCATTCAATCCAAAATTACCCCTTATATTTCCTTGCCACCGCCTCCTAAATCTGGCGAATGCCAATTCCACACAAAAATACAATTCCATCTTTTAGTGGAGCTTCCACCTATGCCTCCACCAAGTCTACTAGCCCTTGCCAAATCTGGCAGTGCTTCCATAATTTAAACCCTATCAATTCATTTAAATGCCATTGGAATTGTCACCCTTGTGACATGCGACCCCTTAGTTCCCTTTAATAGTTTAGGATAGATCCTAATAGAACTTAGGTTAGTCTAGAAATAACCAACATAGGTCTTAAAACATTTTCCATTAGAATTCCCACTTTAGGTTAGGTTCAATTCATAACCCTTTAGTATTAGATACTAGTTAAAATAGCCTAGTATTAATTGAGTAATCCTTCCCTTATTCATTTAGCACAATGCTTAGGTTAGGACGCCAACCTAACAAATAGAATAAGAGGCTTAGGTTAGAACATAATTCAAATAAGTAACATAGCTAGAACATAGATGTTTTTACCTAGCTTAGGTTACTATTTGGATAATTCTTAGGTTTTAGGACTCTGTATTCATCCTCTATGAATTGAATTTCGCTTAAGTCCTTATAGTCCTACCAAGATCAATCACCAAAGACCTGAGCACAAACATACAACTGAATGAAAACACGTTCAAATAAGACCAAGAATTAGTATCATACAAAGTTTAGTATTCTATGTCCCTTAAACTACTGAATGTCAATTTACCATTCAGTTTATGAAGAAGACTTGAAACATTCCTTAGATCACTGAAATTGATCCAAGGATGAGTCAGAAGAAGAAATAAGTCTGCAACTCTTAAAGCCAGTCTGCAACTCTTAAAGCCAGTCTGCAACTCTTAAAGCCATATTGCAGCTCATCTTTCCAAAGTGAAAATGAATTCTTGATAACCATATAATTTTAGTCTAATGATTTTTAAGAACATAAAATATTTATCCTTATCAAGCATGATCTTCAACAGTCAAAAGAACACATCTTTATCTAGAAAATCACATGTCAACACTTGAATGCAAAAAAGGAATTTATCAGTTGTTTGAGGGTGTTACAGTTAGAATCATTTTAAACATACACGAGTCTCCTAATACTTATTCTTAAGCTAAGGATTTGTTTTTCAAAAAATATGTTTACTTGACATCTTTCTTTAATTTCATTACGTAAAGGGGAAACTAACATGAGATCAAGAGGGGAGAGAAATCTTACGATTGAAAAGGGTAAAATTCAAGTTTCCTTTTTATTTACTCCCACTCACTAGTGTGTATTTATTTCCCTTTTGGTAGTTGTTATATTTCAATAATTGGTTAGAGTCATTTGAATATTTACACCCCATAAGTTTCATTTTCTAGATAAGATATTATGTTTTCTCAAATGCTTGATATCACATGGAGTAATTCATATTTAATTTCAACAATAAAATAAAGCCTAATAAAGTTTTAAGAAAAATCCAAGTTTCACTTATGTACAAGTCTTATATCATTTGCATTTGATTTGAGCCAATATTCTGTTTGAGGTACTAGGTGAGGCACCGCCTCACTTTATGGTTCACCAAAGTTTTGTTTTATCACCTTTCAATGTTGCAAATTCTATGTTTCCTAAATGCACCTAAGATCCCAAAAACACACATTATTTATCCCTTCTATTATAGCTTAGTTTTTAAGACAAACATTACATTGTTTAGACGTTACGTCCCTTATGTCACAAAAGTGACACTATAACTCTTAACTTTTGCACCTTGCACACTCCCACACACACGAATACCCTCTACTAGGTTCCTAGGGGAATACACACATACTTTTTAATAGCACCACTACGTTTTAGGGATTACAAATGAAGGTTGATTTCATAACACATCTCAAGGCTTACTAAAAAGGTTCATCTTGATGTCTTATATAATAACATCCTAACAATGTTAAACAATTACAATTCCTATAAGGTGGTTTCATTCTTTTGGCATTAAGTATACATGTTCTTACGGTAAATTGGATTTTTGATCATATTTCCTCTAACCTAAGAGGTTTTAACAAGTATAAAAACAACTAGGATCATCCTTTAAATTTCTATTTTCTATGTTAAGAAGGTGTTCACACACAAGGGAAAACCAAACAATGATTTGGCTACCCACTAGGGTACCAAGGAAAATTACACACATGAGGAATAAAATTTTCCATGATGTGATTAGACTTACGACACCTAGAAATGTTGGTCTTACTCACCCCAAGTACGAAAAGGTACATATAGTATAGCCATTGCCTCAAACAAAATACTCAAGTTAAGGAAATGGTTATTTTGTAAGACTTCTCTTAGGTGCAGGACAAGAAGAAAACTTGTGAGGTATTTTCTTAAAATGTTAGGGTTTTGGAAAATTGGATGTGACTCGATTGAGAGGGAAGGTATCAATTTTTTTAAGAAAACATTTCATTTCGATAGTTTAAGTATGATAAGTTTTCTACCAAAAGTTATGAGTTTTATGAAGGAACTACAATAATTACATGGTAAATAATTTTTTTAATCATCTAAACCATAAGTACAACATCTAAATCTAAATGGGCATGAAAACCACAAAGTAAATGCTGACCTAAAAACCCGAACATGATTTTAGGGCTTAGGAAATAATCGATCACGATTAAGGATATATGTGGGAAATACACCACATCTAATCTATGCACAGAAATGTAAATGAAAACACATAACATATTTTACTCCAAACTCCCATATTTATTTATTCAATAATAACAATTACATCATACATCCTTCTCATAATATCTCAAGTATCATATCTCTCCTACAAAATCTCAAAATGGTAGTCACATATGTCTTCCATGCTGCACTCTTTACATAATACATTGATTACAATAAATATACAAAATACAATCTATTTCAAAGGTCACTTCCTTTGACTCGTGCCTCTATTAGCTTCTAACATGATTTGATGTACTTTAACTTTATTACACGGCTTTAAGTCAACTTCCGCGACTTCTTCCAGTCTTCCACGACTCTACTTAGTCTTATGCAACTTTCTCTATGTATTGTGGCTTTGTAGTCTTCAGCGACTTCTACCCTTTATTCATGGCTTTACTTCATTCCACGGCTTCCTTGGTTTATCATAGCTGCCTTTATATTTTCACGGCTATCTCCTTAACTTCATGGTTTTTACCTAAACTCCTGCCAACATTATCCCCCCTCTTAAACTTTGTCTCGTCCTTGAGACAATAACCGATGATGAATGATTACTCCTTCCTTCAAAATTTTCACCAAAATTGGGATCAATGGGCATCAACCACCAGGACTTAGACATCTATTGTAGGGAATGGTTCCCTTGTTCGACTCGTCCGACTAGATTTATGGGACACCAAGGTATAGAAGCATCAACCTCCCCAGGAACTTAGACGTCTGGCGTAAGGAGGAGTTCCTTCACTCAAATCTCATGACTGGGTTTATGGGATGCCTTGAACATTTAATATTCTACGGTGTACTTTATGGCATGTACTTTATAATTTGGGGAATGATATTCTTTTTCATAGTTAAGCCATGAAGTTCAAATGAGTATGCACCTGATTAATCCATTCCTATAGTTGGGTATTCTCTTGAATCAGTGACACCAATTCTGATGGAGTAGGGATGTGCTTGTATTTCCTTCCATCGATCTTGTGCAAGTGTAGTTTCTTGTTGCATCTGTGTCAAAGATTTATCCAATGTAGTGCTACATTCTTGCATGTCGTAGATATTTTCTTTCTGCCTCCTCTATTGGTTTTGATATTTTTCCATAAGCTCTACTAATTTCCTCCTTTGTGCACCATCCTTGTCTTATAGAATGTCATATTTTGTAGACATCTTATGTATGTCTTGTTCATTTTTTTCCATCTTTCCCTTGTCTTCTTTGGTCATACTTGGCCATCCAATGGTATAGGTGTAGTATACCCTGACATTGTTAAGTTCTGTCTCCAGTTTCTTCACTATGCGGTTTGAAATTCACTTCTTTTTTTCTGATTCTTTGCTACATGAGGTTTCTTGGTGTCTTCTTAGTATTCTCTTATTGCAATTTTACAGATTGTTTCTTTATCTACCTCTAAGTTTATGTGGTGTTCTTTCAAGATTTCCCCTACTACGTATTTAGTAGATGCTTCAACGGACAGTGTAGTATTAATCTTGATTTGTGGCTTATCCATTTGAATGTTGATGAACATATTTTGCATTGCGTCCTCTAATTATACACACCTTTGTATCCAGTATTGAGTGGACACTCTGCTCTAACACTTGACTACAACATAGATTTTTGTAGAGGAGTTAGTTTGTTCTAAATGGACTTTAAAGCCCTCACGTAGTTTTCTCAACAAATCCTTGTTGCAGTTGAAAAGATTGTTCTTGTTTCCTCTTCTGTAGAGCCTGCTTGATTCTGGCTAGTGAGTCTCGAGGTGCTGGTGTGGTTATCAGGCTGGAAGATGATATTTGTAATGCTTGTTTAGCCTCTTCTGCCTTCTCCTTTTCTTCCATCTCTTTTTCTTATTTTTTTTTATTCTTGCTCTTCTTTTGTTGTCTTTTCTTCCTCTTCTTTCTGCTTCTTTTCTTTTGCTTCCTTCTTCTTATATTCTTTTTCTGCTTACTTTTCTTCTTTCTTCTTCTTCTTTTTATGCTTCTTATTTCTTCTTATTTTCTACTTCTTCTTTATTTTTATTTTCTTCTTCTTCTTTCTTTTTCTTTTCTCCTTCTTTCTTCTTTTCTTCTTCTTCTTTATTCTTATTTTCTCCTTCTCCTTTCTTCTTCTTTTCTTCTTATGTTTGTTTTTTTAGCTTCTAACTCAATTTTTCAGTCTTCTCTTCTTCTACTTTTCTCTCCTTCTCCACTTTCTGCTTTTTAATGTCTTCTTCCTTTTGTTTCCTATCCAATTCTTCTTTTTCTTGCTCTTGTGTGTTTCCATTATGTTTTGATCTTCTAATTTGTTTCCTTGTTTCTGGTCTTCTCTCTCCTTCTTTTATTTCATCAACATGCCAATTAGCTCATCCACTTCCTTTATGCGATGTAACACACTCTTAGTGTGAATTTTCTTCTGCTTGAGAGTGGTTTGTTCTTGTTGAAGCGTGCCTCAAGTGGTGTGTTTGCTCTATCTCTATTTGGTCTTGTATTTCTTCTGCCAGTGATGGTGTAAGTAAGTGACTTATATCTTTAAGTATAAATGCATGCTTCTCTAGATAGTACACTATGGATTCTGCTATAACCATTTGTTCTCCTCATGTACTTGTGATGTATTCTTGGGAAAGTTGTGAAATTCTGCCAGTAGTTAGACATTTATGATAATAGGTATAGGCTTGTTGACTAAGTATTGTTTCTTCTACCGGTTCTGCTTCTTCTGAAATTGATGGTACTGATGGGTCCTATGGATGTGGTGGTGATGGAGTGTATGATTGTTCTTCCTTTGATTCAGAAATGTCTTCTATTTCTTCAGAATCTATTTCATCTTTTCCTTTGTTGGTTGTGGCTTCTTTAGTTTTGCCTTCTCAGCTAAATCTTTTTGCCTTTTTGTAATGGGCTTTGTAATACTAGGGGCTTTCTTCCATTTGTATGTTTTAGGAAGGGATTCACTTGACTCTACCTTGTCCATTTGTGTGGAGAATTTATGTATATTCTTCAAATGTTTCTTCAATTACCTCATCAAAATTTTGCAATTTGGCTTTGGTAGAATTGATAGGCAGACTTCTAATTACTTCTACAGATGTAGCCACAAGTTCATCTGACACCTCATAAGGTAATGGAGGTATGTGTTTTATGTATGGAAACTGTAGGCCAAATAAATGTATAATCTATGTCTGCAATAAAATAAACCTCCTTTTCATATTTTGCAACAACTTGCTCAGATATCCTAGATTTTTTGCCAATGATTTGCTTAATCCTTTTAATCCAACCTAACAATGATGTGATTTGAGTTACTACATCAAGAGTAGCCATATGTGCACAAATTTGTTCCATGATAGGTTTATCTTGCCTCCCATTCTATTGTTTCGGTTTTATGAGGTAGGGTTTTGGTGAAGTACATAGCCAAACATATCAACAATGAGCCATAGCAAAAAGTGTGCTTCCCCTCTTTTATTCTCCTAGTATTTTCATGAAATTTTTTCACTAATAGTTTTGCAAGGTTATACTCTGAATGAAATTGAACCATCTCTAGGGAAATTTGTGTGCTAATCCCATGGGCACCATCTTCCCTATTTGTATGATAGATTTTCAGACATATGGCTTTAGCTGCATACCTTAATGTATGATTGGAAATGTCTGCTATCCATACTCCCCTACGTTTCATCTTGGTTATACCCATTGCTCAGGGTCGTCTCTTTCAGTGCTGTCTTCTTTTTGGAGATTTCTGAGCGCCCTTTGTCCCATAATCTAGTAACCCTAGCCATTACCTCTATGTTGATTTGATATGGTTGGTCTAAGTATAGAATTTGATTGTGGAAATGACTTAACAGAACACAAATCATAGAATCTACCCTAGGAAAATAGGTATTCAGCTCCACGCATTGATTTTTAATTCTCTGATCACTTTAGAATTCTTCTTATACACCAGATTTCTTTGTATTTGAATCTTATTCTAACAACAATGCTCTCTCCACTTTGAGTGTTGTGTGATCATATTCCAAAATTTGGGAGTGTATATACTTTTGCAGATTCCTGGCATATGTGAATTTGAATGGATGTGTGAAAAAGTTCCTTCTGGATCGGTTTTGTATGATTTAGCATAATGTGTTTTAGAAATTTTGGCTTTGGAAGCTCTGCTTGTGTGATCTCGACCGGGACATCCATTTTTCTTTCGCAATTTTCCCTAGTTGTGCCCTAGTTTTCTTCTTTGCACTTTTACTCAATCTATGCTTTTAGTTTTTGTGCCTTAGTTTATCTTCCTTCAATGCCTTTTATATTGTTGTTGTTCCACCTACCACATTTATTGCTTCTTACGTAGAGGGAAATTTATTCTCTATTGGCCGTGGTGTTTCTTTGTATTTTTCTGTGTTTTCTAGATTTTCTTCATTCGTGTGGCTTTCGGTTTGTTCCATGTGGCTTGTTCCTTTGTTGCTTTGGACTTTTTTTCTATCCTTCTTTTGTGGATTTGCTCAGATTTGCTTCATTTTACATTTTTGCTTTCTCCTTTGTTTGGAGGTTCTTTTATTTCTTTGTATCGCAGTTTCTTTTCCTTCTTCGTACTGCAGTTTCATTCTTCTCCTTTATCTGTGAATTTATTCGTTTCTTTATTTCACGGAATGTTATTGTTTCTTCATTTCATACGATTTAATGCCTTTATCTGTCTTCCTTTATTTTGTAGGTATGATTCCTCCATGGTTTTTCTCTTCCTTTATTACCCGGGGTATTCTTCCTCCGCAAATTATTATTTTCATTCTCAATTTTATTCTTAAGGGTAGAGACGCCCTTGCGGGTTTTTATCTACCCCTTGACCTACCCACTGAATTTTTGGTTTTCAAATAGGCCTGGTGTTCTTCTTTTCTTCTCCTTTTTGTTTTTCTTTTTTGAGGGTAGAGATGCCCTTACAGGTTTTCATCCCACCCCTAGACTCTACCCATAAATTTTTGGTTTTCAAATAGGTCGGTATTTTTTTCAATATTTTTTTTAATATTAGATTATTAGTCTATGAGGTCACATCATGATCTTAGAGTCCTTGCTCCATTCTAACATGTCCTGGTAATTCTTCAACCTATCAATGTTTGTATTTTACCACTCATTGAAGGTAGTATTTCTTAGATAAGATATGTTCACCAACTATACTAACCCTAAATTCACCCCTTTGGTACTTATATTTACATGTCGTAAAGGAGTACCTGATCTCTTATGTCAAATTGCTTCTTCTTTATGTGGTGGTCATGCCATGAAACTTTTGTCTTCTCTTCTCCATGTTTTTGATACTATATGTGGCTATAATGCTCTTCTCATCTATGGTTTTCCAGGTCTATCAATATTTCATGTAACAGAATCATCACCTGTCATCTGAAATGGATCTACAACAAACCTTCTCAAACTAGGTAGAACAAACTCTATGGGGATTTTGTTGGCTTCATTACATCATGTGTATACTAATCAGGAATGGAGAATACTTTGTGAACCTAATTTGTATGTTATTTTCACATTGCATACTGAAACCAAAATTTCACGTAACTCCCACCAAATTTGTTTGTGGCCTCGACAAATGGTGCCTTACGAGAGGTCACCGATTGCCTTCCTACGTCCCCACTCTAAGTTATTTGCTCGTATGTATTCCTATTAGATGTAATCATGGTCCCACTCAATAATTTAGATACCTTGTAAAGTATATAATTGCAATCCTCATGTCATAGGTTTTCTCAACCTTAGAAATATATCCCCGTAATCCTCATGCGGCAATTCATTAAAAAATCAAACTTTCCATAATAAAAAAACAACAAACCTCTAACAACAAATTTGAAATAATTCGATTCTTCACATCACCCAAATAGATTTGGTGGTGGAATTCATGTTTGATGAGAATCTCCAAGAATGTAAATTGAAGTTTGTATGAAAAAATGCAGAGGAAGGATCCACGTAAGTTTGAGCTTAAAAGTGAAACAGCGATAACGAGCCAATGTTACTCCTAAAACCGCCGGAAAAGCAGAAATCCCAATTCTTCTACTATTAACAACTGATCCAACCTTGACATTTCAACTGAGTGGTTAGCACATTGTTTGAGAAGAGGAATGTAGGAAATATTTTTGAGATTTTGACAGAAAAACCATGACTGCAGAAAGCATAAAATGATCTATGATTAGTGTGGAAATCAGAATTACATGAATGCATGGAAGGTTGCATTTATGTAATGGTCCAACCAAATGATTTTTTGGTAGGCTGAATCCTTCTTCACATTCCTCAAGCTTAAATGCTACTCAAGTTCCATCTTCCTCTATTTGAGCTACACCATTATGATCACCAACAGAGCAACTCAAAAAATAAATGGTTACCCAAAGTATTCTCCATTTACTCTCATACCTGCTCTGATCTACCTGTTGCAGAGCTTGAACCGGATTTTAATAAAAAATTTACACCAGAATTTTACACTCCATGAATAATAGAGTTTTGATATTGAAAACCTTTGACCGGGATGTTTTTCCTATAGCATATTAAAATATATTAGATTCATAGTCTCCTAAAAAGGATTACAATCATGATTCCTTAAACCATCTTCTATCACACAAATCTCTCTAACAATTTTATCTCTCAAACTTATCTATGTTGTATATGAACTTCATTATTGCACACACATAGACTTTATCTAATGGACTTCACAATAACTAAAATAGTTAACATTCTCTTCTCCTTTTCATTGGTTTGCTAAGGGTAGTTACGTTCTGTGGGTTTTTTACTCTTCAAACGCCATTTCTGGTTTTCAAAACTCTTGGTATTCTTCCATTACTGAATTTTTTTTCTGTATTGGAACACATATGCTCAACCAGTACTCCATACACTTGTCCTGGTGAGCTCTTTCAACTGTTCAATCTATAGTTTTAGCCACGTTATGAATGAATTTGCATTTATTTGTATAACGAATGAGATACCTAAATCATTTTAACTACTTTAATTTCTTTTCCTATTGATATTAGTATTTAGTTGTCGTAAACAGTACCTAATATCCTTGACAACCATCTTCTTCCCGGATGTAGCACATGCGAGGCATTTTTTTGCATATATTGTCTTAACTTTTATTTGGTGGTCTTGTATTCAGCATGTCAAAAATCTTTTCATCCAACTTAAAAAGGAAGCTATCATGTTTCAGCTGTGGATCCAGGAAGTCATACACGTGATCCACAACAACCTATAACTAGCATTCTTAAACTAGGTATTCCTCCTAAACCTATGGAGACCGTGACTTCCTTGTTTCATCAACTAATTAAATGGAAAATATCTTTGTGAAGCAGGTGAATGTTGTGCGGTATGTCCTATAGAGTGACAGGTATCTTCAAGATCCAAATCATCAATTTGTAGCGAAAAATTTTCATTAAGAACTTCTCCAATACCTTGTTAAAACTACTGTTCTAATGTTCCATTTACCTGCGGGTGGTATGGAGTACTTATATTATGATTAATCATGAACCCACTTAGTAAGTTCTTGGATGGTTTCAGTTAACAAAGTACTTGCCTTGGTCACTGGTGATACTTAATGGACATCCAAATCTTGTAATTATGTTTTCATACAAAAATTTAGCTGTTGTTTTTGTAGTGCAATATTTCGTGGGAACCTCCTCTGCCCACCTTGTTAGATATTTTGTTCCAGTGATGATAAATATTGCTTGAGAGTGTTTGAGGCTGGTTTGATGGGTCCTATGAAATCAATAGCCCATTTCTCAAATGAGGCCAATGCCAAAACATGTTTGAGTGGAATTTCATCTCTTGCGTTTGATTTTCCAACTCTTTGAAAAATATCACAGGTTCTGGCATGTTTATGAGCATCTTTAAACAATGTGGGCCACCACAACCTGACCATCATCACCTTTCTCGTTGTTTTTTCTCCTCCATTATGTCTACCAGCTATCCCTTCATGTGCTTCCACCAATATTATTTTTCCTTTCATGCTCTAGTGCTACCCTTCTTAGGACATCATCTTGTCCCTTTTTGTACAATTGTCCTTGGATTAAAGTAAATGAGGAATGCTCTCATCAACAAACTCTTCTTTTGTTGTTGGGTGTAATCACTTGGAAATTCTCTTATATGTAGAAGCTGAGAAATTTCATCAAATTCCTTTGGTATGGCCTCAATTTGGAATAAGTGTGCTCTAGGAAAATCATCCTCTATCGGTCCTTCATCTTCTCCATTCTCGATCCTTGATAAATAATCAAGGCCATAATTTAGATTTTTAGGTTTAACTGACTATGGTGAAGTCAAATTCTTGGAAGAGCATCAACCATCGAAAAATTCTTCCTTGTAATACTGGTCTATTTAGTAGATATTTCAGTGGTTCATGATCAGTGTAAAATGTGAAGGAAGTGGAAAGTAAGTACTGTCTATATTTCATTAAAGTGTATACCATACTTAGGGCCTCTCTTTCTGTTGTGGTATAGTTTATTTCTGCCTTTGCCAACTTCCTACTAGCAAATGCTACTGGATGGTCCATTTTCTCCCTCAGCTATGTCAACACAACTCCAATTGCTATTCCAGATGCATCCACATGAACATGAAATGGTACCTTCCAATCATGGGAAGATTAATATTGGTGCATGTAGAATTTTATCTTTTAAAACTTCAAATGCATCTGCACACTCTTTAGACCAAGGAATTTGTTTATTGGTTCTTTTCTTGAACAACTCTTCTAAAGGAGCACTTATTTCTGCATAGTTTCTGATAAATTTCCTATGATATCTAATATATCCCAAGATTTTCCTTATGTCCTTTTAATTTTTTGGCAGTGGTAGATTTACAATCACTGAAGTCTTCATAGGATCAATTAACAAACCTTCCTTGCATATTATGTGGCCTAATAGAGTACCAAAAGGAGTCAAGAAGATACATTTTTTCAATTTCAAAGAAATTTGTAATGCTCTACACCTTTGAAACATCAATCTTAAGACTTGTATGTGATTCTTCAACAAATCATAAATTGTCCAATCATTGAGATAAACTTCTAAAAAATCATGAATGTAAATATTTGAAAGCATTTATCATGATCCTACTAAATACTACCGGTGCATTTTTCAGTCCAAATGACATGACTATATACATGAAGGATCCCCATTCAATGGAAAAAGTGGTTTTTGGTTGGTCTCTATAGAGCAATTTTGACTTGGTGGTACCCAGAGAAACTATTTGTGAAAGAGCGCACTTAACTCTGCCAGCTACATTTTCTAGTACTTCTTTTGAAAAGGGGGTTGGAAAAGGATCATGTATACAAGATTTATTTAACTCCCTATAGTCTACACAAATGTGGATCTTTCTAGTATTTTTGTTTTGGATCACCATGGGACTGATCCATTCTGCATCATCGACTGGTTTAATGATCCCAATCACTCAACATTTTGTCTATTTCAGATTTCACCTTCACCTTCAAATTTGGTTTAGTTTGTATGGTCTTTTCTTCATTGGTTTGAACCCCTCCTTGATCTGAATCTTCATTGTTCCAAGTTCTTATTTTATCCCTTTCAATTATTTGAAATCCTTTGGGAAGATGTCTTAGAATTCTTGTAGCAACTCCACTACTTTAGCTACTTCTTCTTTTGTCCACTAATCTCCAATTTTGGCTAGTTTTTCAGTTCCTTCTGTCCCAATGTTTTCATTCCTTATTTTTAATGGCTGATAATAGTATTTTTCTCCTTCATCTTTGTTTTCTACCACTGATCTCTCATCTTCTATGACTTTGTATCTTAAGTTCTCTGGTTTTTCTTCTTTGTCTTATTTCTCTACATTGTAGCATCTTTTACCAGCTCTTTTATCTTTATTGGGCTTTCTTGGGGTTTTAATATCTCCCATTCTGCCTCTTCTTTGTTCTTTGAAAATTTTTTAGAGCTTCCTCGGGGGTCATAAATAAATTTTTTTTGATCTTCTGGAGAGCCCTCAAAATGTTTAAATCCGCATCCCAAAAGGTAAAGGTATGGCATAAATATTTCACAATATGTTCCCAATCTTTTGTTTCCTGCCTAACCTCTTGGTGTGAATACCATGACCGTGGTATGGGCTCGAGGGTCCATACAAATAATTGAGTCCATAATAGGGGATAGGTTTCCCCGCATAACTTCCAATGCTTTTCATAGGCTTGAATATGTTTCTGCGGATCTGTTTCTCCAGTATACTCAGGGATTGCGACATAATATCCTTCACTTTCCAAGAATCTAGCTTTTAGTAGTATAGTGATTGATTTCCATTGAGATATGGTATTTTTATGTGCCACCCACCAACTTTCACGAAATTTATGGTCAAGGTGTCATCTAATTCTTCCATCCTTTTTTTCATTTGGAAATATCCTCTCCATAATGATCTTGATATATCCCTCTAAATCTCCAAAACCTGAATATTTTGGTAGCATCTGATGAGATTCTCCTCTGGCTCAATCTATATACCCTCTTGATTGGAAGGTTGATCATCTTTTCTTCTTCCACATAAAAATCCTCTCTAGCTGGCATAAATATCTCTTTTTCTTCTTCCTCTAGAGCTGAAAAATATCCTTCTTCTTCTTCAAATGTCTCTCTGGAGGTGCACAAAAATGTCACCCACAGTATAATATCTATCATCTAAAGTGATGATTCTTGGTGGTATCCTTCTTGCATAATGTAATTTTTGGGTCCTTGATTCAGGGAACCATGTATCCATGCCTCCACCACCTATTTGAGCTCTTAGTAGTATCTTCTGAATTAACCAAAATTTCTGCCATCTGAATTTGGTTCAAATTCCTTATCAATACTAGAAAATCTTATTTAAGGCATATACCCCATGTATTTCATCAAAGTATTCTTCTTTTGTATCGTTCCATATCTCTTCTACCCACGCAACACTCATTCCCGCATGTAAAGGTACGTGAACACATATGCCATCTGACGCTGTAAGGTCACCTCTTCTTCTTCAGAGCTTAGTGTTCCATTACAGTATACAAACCATTCTAAGGCTAAAATGGCATTGTAAGAGGGATTTCAAATACATTCTCCACAAACTTCTGAAATTCACCATCTTTTTTATTTCCATGAAGTTCACTACCACATTCTTTAGGAATCCTAATGGTTGTCTTGATGATCCATCTGCTAGTCCAATAAAGTATCTTGTGGGTTCCAACATTGGTTTTCCAAGCATTTCCCATGTAGTTTTTGACATCATGTTGACATCTACATGCCAAGATCCAGTAGTACCTTAGTGATAGTGGTATCAAAATGTCAACATCCAGATAGATGGCGGACTTCCACCATGTTCGTTGGGTCTAGAATATATTCCTTTTCTTTTGTTGTATCCTCCCTTGATTTTGTGGACATGATGTGTCCTCTCTTCTTTATTCTAGTATTTACTGAATTGTTTAGTTTCTCTATTAACCCATTATTGATGGTTAATTTTGCTATTTCCTTTAAGGCTCTAACCTCTTCTTCTACAAAATATTTTTTCCCTCTTTCTTCAATAGTTTGTGCTTCGTGGATAATTGCTTTATTTTTTTCAACTTATTTGTAATGTAATTCAGATCTAATTTCTTTGGCTTTCCATTCCTCTTCATCTGGAGGAGTGTTGTTCTTGTGGTAGTCTTATTATTTTATTCTTTTTTAGGGACTACCTATTAGTTTTAGTGCAGCACTTCTAGTTGTGACCGCAACCTATACCATGGTTCTTCAATTTTCTTTTCACCTTTTATTGACTTCCTCCTTCTATAAATTTCTTTTTCTTCTTTATTCCTTTCTTCCTTCTGTAGTTACTGATGAGGAAACCCTTCAGCAACATAACTTGTGGCCTTATCTTTTTCTATGATAGCTTCATCCCAAGAAATTCTAAGTTATGTGTTGTACCTTCCTCTGAGCTGTCTTGTTGCCAATGTCATATGATCTTGCTGATATCCACTTCTATAAAATTGTGTGGCTTCCAGACATTGGAATGCATTATCTCACTTTCTTATGGAAAAACTCTACATGGATAAGGTTCTGTACAATTTCTAGCCAAGGTGTCCATCTTGTCCACATGTTTGTATAATAGTTCATTGGTCTGTCTATCTTGTTATCCACCTCCTTGATTGTATCCTCCATGGTAACCACTATCAGTAATATCCTTGATATCTTTGGTAACCTCTACCTCCTTGATAATTTTTTTAGCTGCCTCTATACCCTCATCTGTATCCTCCCCTGAATCTGTTGGAGGAATGATGAAGATCTGGAGGGAACGCGTGAGCATCGACACGTTGCACTCAACTGCGGAAATGTCGTAGCTTCAAGATCGAAGAAAGAACTCACTCGAAAAGCAATGTGCATGCATTGAGGGAAAAAAGGATCAAAAGAGGCCCATGCTCCATGTTCATAGATCAGGAAAGGTGTGTACATATAGGGGAGTAAATGCGTAACTCCCATGTAAGAAAAGATTCCTCCATAATGGAGAAGAGGAGTTACTTTCCCAAATGGGAATGTAACTCCTATGACGCAACTTACACATATGACAGATTCTGTAAGAGAATCTGTCATAACTAAGACGACACCTTGATCCATGTCCACCTAAGTGAGATGACTCACCTGGTGAGGTGGAATAACACTAAATAAGTGAATAAGTATACCACCTACACCAACACCCCCCCTTCATCGTAACTTAGGATGAGGCGGCAAGTCAGAAACAAGAAATGGGTCCCAGCACAAAGCCTGATGAGGCACCCATGTACAAGAAGAAGTCCCAAGCAGTAAAGGAAAACCCAGTGGGAAAAACATCCACTACAAGAGAAAACCAAACTCTCTAATCTAAGAAAGATGCCAAATATGGGTCCCTGACTCATAGACGATCCTGAAAGGGTACCCATGTACAAAGAGGCAATCTATCGGAAAGAAGAAGAAGAGAGAAGAAGAGGGAGATGAGAGGAATGCAGAAGATGCCATGGGCGGATCTGAACTCTGCAGCTCTAGGAAGTCTCCCAGAAGAATGTCGATGACGAGATCCTCTGCCTCTAGACTAAAGAAGAGTCACCCGTAACGAACTGTGTGCCTGCCCTTAGGAAGGACAGAAATGACGTGCTGGAAGTCCGCCCACTCCACAAAGGAAAATGAAGGCAGCAACACGAAGAACTCTGAGTCTGGTGCACTGAAGTGTGACATAGGTCTAGCGAGTGAGTGCCAAGGAACCGAAGGTAATGCCACGTGCGTAGAACTGTCAGAGTGAAGAGGAACACCCGTAGAAAGGATGTCCAAGTGATGTGAAGGGAACAGAACATCCTCCACAACAAAAAAGGGATCCACAGCTGAGGGTGGATCAATGAAGGTCTCCGGAAATGTGGAAGTGGTAATGAGTCCCAGAATGGGCACTCCCAACAACGGAGATGATGAACTCCTCTGAAATACCTATAGATGGATGAGCGACCTGTAGAGCATCACAAGTGGACTCTGCGAAAAGACAACTAAGGTCAGGCAGATACTCGTCCCAATGAGGGGGCTCAACAAACAGAAGAGCGATGTCATGATAGGTGTGAGTCATCCAATGAAGGTCGAGGAGTGAAATGGGCCTCGCACACTGGAAGTGGAAAGGAGGCTAGTGTAATGACAGTGTGAGACTGAGAAGGGGACTGCTCGATATCAGATGAGATGTGGGGGGTGAAAACAATGTCTGGAATAGTGAGAGAAAGAGGAGAAGAGTCCTCTGTAGTACTCTCGACATCAGAACTAGTATGCACAATCCTTGTCATCAAAAGTAGAACCAAGCGAGCCTATGTCAGTGGAACTGTCATCACACGAAGAAATGGAGGAGACAACTGAATTAGCAACAACAAAAATGGCGGCGACAGTATGTGAAGGGTCTCCATACAAGGACTGAAGAATGCTCCAGACACGGTGAGGTGGATTTGAGTTTGCCATGTGAAACCAGAGAGAACGAGAGACATGCATCATCATGTGACCAAAGACATGGTCACAAGTGTCGAGGAAGTCCTCTAGATGACGATGTTCAACAGGTGCAGGAATTGGCCCAAGCAAGAAGGCTGAAAGACCCTCGTGGGCGAAGTAACGTTCCATGGAAGCACGCCAAGCTAAATAGGTCTCTCTCCCAGTGAGAAGTGGCAGAGCCTGTAATGCGATCCTACGGCGCTCATGTCTGGAAAGAGCACTCTCCATGATGAAAAAAAATTCAAGATGTAAGGTGCACGAAAGTAAGACGTCGGACTCGGCCAATAATGCGTCTGCATGCGAAAACCCAAGAGTACAAGCAACCCCCCTAGAATGCGGCACTTTATAAAATTAGTGCGTTTACAAAATTAGGCAATCCCATCACATAGAGTGTGAGAAATCATGCAACTTTGACCAAGGAAGCGCTAAAAAACGAGCAACGAGTCAAAAGTTATGGCATTATTACGATTCCCGCAACTGATGGAAAAATGCACTAGACACTGCAAACACATTAAAAAAGTGCCTGAAAAGGGTGAAAAGGGTGTCGTGTGACTACTCGTTGGAAACGGAATCAAATTTTAGCAAGGGTTTGTTTTGACTTGCGAGGGAGGAGTTAGCCTCATGCCAACCCCGGACCTCGCCCTCCGTCTTCGACACACGTAGGAAGGACATGATACAAGTCAAAATTAGAACCCAAAAACTTATTACAATGCCAATGAATGAAATGTTTTTATCCTCAAAACATCAGAAAAAGAGGAATTGTTTTAACCTGCAAACAATGTCTAAAAGGGATTGTTGATGGAGTGCATGGTTTTGACCAAGTTACATGTGTAGGGTCCACGTGTTTGCTACGCAGGAGGGTGGGCAGGTCTGAAATGGCCTCTGCAAAGGTTGTAACTGCTGTGTAAACTCCAACAGAAGACGCAGAGGTGCCAGAGGAGAAAATGTAGGAGTTGGAGCTGCCACACCAGACAGAAACGGCCACACAGGAACGGTCACACCAGACAGAAACGGCTGGAGGTGCTGCAGAGGTCACTGGAGGTGACTGTTCAACGCACGAGACAGAAAAACATTTTTCCAAAGCTAAAAAACGTAGTTCTTTTCAATGCAAAAAAGTGCAGGTGTTGGAGGCAGCATTTGAAGATTTGTAACCGACAGAGTTCTGCTGTAAAGAAATGGGCTAGAGACCAGATGCGCAGAGTATAGAGGCACACCAAAGCCGAAGGGTAAATCCAATGTAGGCACGGTGTGGAAAACCAGAGGTGAGTAGGAATGCACGAGCACAAGAAGAAAGGCTGAGTTGGACAAAGTAACCAGTCAAGCAATAAGCCAACGCACTGAGGTTCAACCATGAGCACGAGATGAGTCACCAACAAGTTGTCAGTGAAGACAATGTAAAGCAACACTCAACCATCGACCGAATGCAAGCTCGAGAGTGTAAGAACCGATGCAAAACTGAGTTGCATGGAGCATGCAAAGGAGGATCTAATGCGAGCAGCCAAAAACCCATGCATAAAACCAATGCAGAGAGCTCAAGAACAACCCCGAAGAGGGCTGACTGAAAAACACCACAAATCCTTTGAACCTTTCAACTACCAAAAAACTCTGAAGCGCAAAACCAAAATTTCTCCATAGGTTCAGACCAATACAATCATGCTCAAGCCAGAACTCGAGCTGAATCTGAACACAACCTGAACCATTATAACACCTCAAAACTCCTCTAGAATACACGTGCAAGGTAGAAAACCCACGAACATGAACCAACACTTGAAAAAATGAATAGAGGTGTAAAACCCCAAAACCAATGCAAATAGAGCACGAAACAAGAATGAGAACTTGCACAAGACACTACGAGGTGGAGAGTAGTAAGCAACAGAGGTGAGCAACATGATTCCGATCCTCGAGCTTTGATACCATGTCGGAGGAATGATCGAAGATCTGGAGGGAATGCGTGAGCATCGACACGTTGCACTCAACCGCGGAAATGGCGTAGCTTCAAGATCGAAGCAAGAACTCACTCGAAAAGCAATGTGCATGCATTGAGGGAAAAAAGGCTCAAAAGAGGCCCATGCTCCGTGTTCATAGATCAGGAAAGGTGTGTACATATAGGGGAGTAAATGTGTAACTCCCATGTAAGAAAAGATTCCTCCATAATGGAGAAGAGGAGTTACTTTCCCAAATGGGAATGTAACTCCTATGACGCAACTTACACATATGACAGATTCTGTAAGAGAATCTATCATAACTAAGACGACACCTTGATCCATGTCCACCTAAGTGAGATGACTCCCCTGGTGAGGTGAAATAACACTAAATAAGTGAATAAGTATACCACCTACACCAACAGAAGCGTCCTCAAAATCCTCCTCGATACCCTCTGTGGAAACCCCCATCATTGTAACCTTGGTAGTTGGGGTTGTAATTGTTTTCTTGGTATCCACCTATAAATTTTGGCTAAGAACCTTGTTGATTTGGATATTGTGGTGTAGTTATCATTTGTGGAGATGGTTGTGTAGGTACTGTAATCATCCGTGGTTGTGTAGGAGGAGGGTTAGGTGTTGTATTCTACCTTGTAGCCATAGCTCTCATAGTAGAATAATCCTTCACATCGTCTAATGCATCAACCGAAGGGTGAGTATGGTGATAATGATTGTAAGAACCACATGTGGTATAATACATCAATTGATTTGTAGGCAGTGCTACTTCTAATAGAGGACAGGTTTCCTGAGTGTGATGGTCTCAAAGCCTATAGATTCTGCACCATGTCCTTTTAGATAGTAGTGTGTTATAAGAGGATGTTCTATGTGATGAATTCACTCTTGCGGCGATTATTATCTTTACATTCTCAACATATGGGAATTCAATTTTACTATGTAATTTTGCACGACATATTGTACACCATACCTTTGGTGTCATATCGTTCTTCAGAGGGGAACTATTTCTTAATCATCCACTTCTCTAAATCTCTTATTGCCATTTCAATTTTTCCAGTTCTAACTATACTCTCTCTAATTCGATCTTCATTGAAGTTTCCCCTTCTCTTCTCCAAGGGTGGGCTTCTAGTTTAATTTCCATTTTAATTACTTCTAAGAACATATTAATTGTTGTGAATCGAATATGGCTCTAAGATAAGGAAATATCCCTGAAGTGAACCATTCAATTCTTTCGTTATCTGTTAGGAGCTCTTCTAATTTTCTAGTAACAATATTGAACCTCTAACTGAATTCCTTAACGGATTCTCCTTCTCTTTATACCAAATATCTCATCTTACTTACTCCTGATGGGTTTTCTGGGAAAAGAAAGTTTATCTTAAATTCTCTCTCAAGATCAACCCATGATTTTGTTCCTTGAAAATTCGGTCTCATATACCAATGCAGTGCATCATCCCTTAATGAACCTAAAAAATATTGTATCTTAGTAGCCTTGTCTGTGGTTTTATTGCTTTTCCATTATATGTTCAAGAGGAACAAGTGTTCCACTACATTGTTAGAATTCTTATCAAAGATCGACATCTTGATATTCTGGGCCATTTTTGCTTGTGTATTGGTTCTAGGCTAGACAACAGGGTGTTGCTTAACTTGCTTTACTTTTTGTATCTGGTTATGAATGGATTTTATACTACTCCTTCCTTTATCTCTACTTAATTCAATGTCAAAGTAAAGTTCACCTAGTAGTTCTTGGAACTCTCTACCCGTCTCTTGTCTCTTTTGACTCTCTTCCAATAATTTTTGATATTTCTCTCCCAGACTTCTTTCTTTTTATAAATTCTCAATCGGTGTCTCAAGTGACACATGGAATGGCATCCACTCTGGGGGGCTCATCTCCTTTGGACCTTCACGTCAGTTGGGGGGTGTCTCTTTATTTGGTGTCTTTTCATAACTAAACATTATCAATAACTACTAAGTGGTGTGACCTTCCACTTCACAATCTGTACACCAAATTCTTAAGTGTGTTTCATGAGTTGAATATGTTGATAGTTTCTCTAACTACTTTACCATAGCTACAATTTGTGCCTCTAAGAATGGAATAGCACCAGTGTCAATTCTCCCAACTACCTCAGCATGCAAAGATGTTTCTAATGCTTCACCTGGATCAATGTATGTCTTGATGGTAAGTTTGATCATGGAGAGTAAATCGATGGCTAACTAAACTTTACCACACGTGAGGGAAGGAATAGGTTTGGTGAAAGATGACAGACCTAGCAGTAGAGAGGCAGAGAGAGGAGAGGTGGCTTATGCATAGTGAGGTGCATGAGAGGGAGATAGAGAAGTAGCATTTTGTTACAGAAAGTATGGCATTGAGGAGAGAGATGGATCGTGAAGGATTTACATCTCATGTAGAAGACATGGAGCCAGAGCATCAGAAACTCCCCCATCTATGAAAAAATGATAGAGATCCCCCCTTGGCCTCCCACAGAAGTATGCCACTAGATAATACTTGGGCCATGGGCACGCATCTTAATCCACCTAGTGACCTAGCCCTTGCACCTGGTTTTCTAGTATCTAGTATGAAAAGTAACCAACAAGCTAACTTGGGAAGTAGGAGAGAAGGAGTAAGTCAGGGAGCAAGTACATCAATGGCAAGACAAATGAATTCAATGATATTTGGGGGAACATTCTTAGGTGCATCATCTGCACAAAACATGAGCACGCAGAATGCTAGATTCATCTCTAGAAGTGGAACTACCTCACGGAATATAGGGGTTCAATATAGTACTACTGTCAGAGCACATGGGAGTTCATCTACAGGTCCTAATCTAGCTATAGGTGGAGGATCGGGAGGTATAGGTGGTTCTAGTTTTGGTGGATCTGGTGGTTTTGGAAGTAGAGGGAACACAAGAGGTTATGGATTAGGTGGTCAAGGTCTGCATCAACCAAAAAATATCTATATGGAGATGTCTCTTCGTCTCCTAGAGTATAGAGGTATAGAGGATGCTGCCAAAAATGTGTATATGTGTGAAATCTCATGGGCTGTTAAAGGAATCACAGATTCTAAGTGAAAGGCAAGTCAATTTGATGCTACATTACAGGGACGTGCACACAATTGGTGTAAGAAGTTTGACCCTGATCAAACTTGCGTGGATTATGCAACATTGAAGGATGCTTTCCTGAAAGAGTTCCATATCCCTAAATTTGAGTAGAAAAGTATCATTGTACTCAAAGATATTAAGCAAGGCACTAATCAGAGTTTACGTGAGTATGACGCCCATTTGAAGACACTTATATCTAAGCAATCTTATGATATTCACACAAGCTAAAATGCACAATGGTTTGTTGTGGGATTGATTACACCATTTAGAAGGGCACTGTCATATAAGACATACATTGATCCAAGTGAAGCATTGGAAACATATTTGCATGCTGAGGTAGTTGGGAGCATTAACATTGGCATTAGTCCATTCTTAGAGGCACAAATTGCAGCTATGGTAAAGCAGTTAGAGAAGCTATCAACAAATTCAACTCATGAAACATGCTTAAGAATTTGGTGTATAAATTGTGAAGTGGAAGGTCACACCAAAGATAGTTTTCCTTACAAATCTGTACGATCATTACTGTTGGACTGTGAGATATGTCATTTGAATCATGATGCTAGTCACTATCCTTTATTACAACGCACGATAAGGAAGAATATATCCTGTTTTTGAAAATTTTTCTGCTCCACGACCCACGATACTGAAGAATATCAGTTGATTGGTCAGATCCAGGATGCTATAGACATTGGGGTATGACAAAAAAGTGTAAAAAATAATTCTAAGGGTAAGAATGAGCACCAGGATCAGTTTCATAATCAAACATGCCATGAGAGGAATGAGGGGTGTTTTGAAAGAATATTTAGAAGAGGACATGGATATCATGGTGGATATGGAGGATGAGGCCGTGGTGGAGGAAGAGGTGAGTTCCCTCATGGAACATGTTATACATGTAGATATCCTAACCACTATAGGTGTGAATGTCCTTAGAATATTGCAGAAGTGCCGGGATGGTTAGAATCTAACATGCGGTAGAAGATTTGTGGATGACCAAGATAGCATAAGGACTTGAGGCATTGACAATGAAGATTACTACACGAGTTGAAGTGGCACATGCAAAAGAGGCATTGCACTAGAACCCAATGATCACCAAGGAGGAGGTTTTGCATGCAAGGTAGTTATATCCTGCTCATTAGAACGAAGTTTACCAGGATACCATGGAAGTGCTAAGGAATCTTTAGGGTGAGATACAGTACCTCAAGTAACAGAAGAAAGCATCAGAGACAATCCAAACTGATATCGTTTATCTAAGAGAAGTGTGCAAAATGTTGTGCGAGGAGAACATTATTCTACTATTAGGAATTTGGTTAAAAGGGAACACTCTGCGTGTAATTATTGAGACCAGACGACAGATTTTTCATGCAAATCTTCCCTCTGATAGCATTGACTATGACAAGGAAATTACTATAAATACTATTATGGATGGGTGGCTGGTGAGAAACATATTGATTGATGTAGGTGTAGAAGTAAATGCACTTACATTAGATGCATGGGTACATATGTGGAGGCCTCCATTTCAGCCATCATCTAATGTGTTTTTTATGGCAAACTGGACTAAGGCAACTCCCATAGGAGTTTTGAAGGATGAATCTATAACCATACAAAGGGCCAAGTTTACTAGGGATTTTGAAGTATTAGCACTTGTAGAAGCAGATAATTTTCCATCCTTGCTTGGATGCCCTTGGTGTTATACAAATAATGATAACTTGAGATTCAATAAGGGGTATATCAACTTTGGGAACAAGGAGGAAATAGTTGTGATACCTCTAACAGATAGGAATTCTACACCATATGTTGAGCCTATTAGTGAGGAGGACTTAAAACATAATTTATGTACGTACTATTTAGGACCTAGAGGTCAATGAGCCAAAAAAAGAAGGAATCCTACTGTGGGAGGATTCTCATTCTATCAGTGATACTACAAGTATTGCTTGTGACAATTGGGTTCAAGGTACATATGAACTAGTAGGGCGCGAGCTGAAAAGTGTAGTTGTGTGCAAGAATGGACTTCATTTGGTTTGAAGAATAGGTAGCACAATACCTTGGTATACATGGGTAGAAGATCTTCCTACATTTTTGAAAGCTATGGAAACATAGTGCTTAAATCAAAGTAAGAGAAGAGATATGTTAGTTTATACCTTGTGCGGGACAACAACGCATTGGTGGGTAGTCCAAAAAGATAATCTTATAAAATGGGAAGAGATTGGAGTCATATTATTTATTAGGTGTGTAAGGAATAATGCATCTACGCAGATCTGCACTTATCACATTTAATAGTGTGAGAGACTCTGGACAGCTGGACAAGAAGCATTACTACCTTCACTCTGGGTGCATAGATTGTAATATACGCTATGAGGATGTTCACGTGCCTGGTATGTATACACATAACTACATCGAGAGACTAGAAAATGGAAAATTTTGACTGCAAGAATGATCCAGACCTTTAACTACTTTTCTTCCCAACCTCCAATAGAAGAGGCATTAAAAAATTTCAAGCACTTAACTATGGGAGATAGTGCAAAAAAAAAGAGCATATTCAAGAATTATTTGGTGAGGTAGAGTTCGAAGGGCATTTTTAAAGGGAAGAAGAAATGGAATCCATACTACTTGAACATGCTTTCCTTGAGAAAGAGAAAGAAAATATGGTTTACATCGTGGAAGATGAGGAAGTTGAGAAATTGGATATTGAATATTCACAAGGGGTGTGCGAGGTCTTGGACAGTGCAGACAAGGATACATGTCTCTATCACAAACCCATGAAGACAAAGAAGGTGAATATAGGTTTGGAGGCTTAGCTTAAGGAGGCCATCATTGGAGACTTCTGGTCAGACTTGGAGGTAGCAAAGATCATTGAGTTACTCAGGGATTATCAGGACTTATTCCCTCAAGGGTATCATGAACTTAAAGGCATGCATAAATCACTTGGGGAAATGAAGATAAAACTTAAGGATGGTGCATGACCAGTTAGGAAGTGACCTTATAGAATGAACCCCAATTTATGCAAAAAGGTAAAAGAAGAAATTGATAAAATGTTCAAATATGGAATTATCAAGCCCCTTGATGAGTCAAAATGGGTTAGCCCCATGGTGATCATTATCAAGAAGGATGGATGAATTATAATATGTGTGGACTATAGGGAGCTGAATGCTGCATGTGTCATGGATCCATTCCCTATGCCATTCACTGAGGAAATACCGGAAGTAGTGGCAGAGTATGAAATATATTCTTTCATAGACGAGTTTTCTGGGTATCATCAGGTTAGGATTACTCAAGAAGATCAAGAAAAGACAACATTTACTACTGAATGGGGTAGTTTTTCCTATTCTGTGATGCCTTTTGGATTGAGAAACACACCTGGTGTATTCTCATGCATAGTTATTTAGGCATTCAAAGATTTTATTCACAACTTATTATAGGTCTACCTAGATGATTGGATAGTATATGGGCTTGTGAAAGAACATTGTGACAATCTACGCTTAATGTTTGAACGGTGCTGACAATTGAGTATCTCCTTGAACATCAAGAAGTGCATATTTGCTACACCATTTGGAATACTGTTAGGACATATGATCTACAAGGAAGGTTTTCTGGTTGATCCAACTAAGGTTGTAGTCATTTTAGGCCTGGAAGTGCCTACCAGTCAAAGTGAGGTGCATGGGATTTTAGGACATACATGATATTATAGAAAATTCATTAAAGGGTATGCCAAAGTTGTTGGACCCTTGGAAGAGATACTTAAGGGGAAAGGTACATTTTATTGGGGGTAACTGCAACAACATGCATTTGAGATATTAAATAAAAAACTTACTACCGCACCCATTCTATGTTTTCCCTCATGGGATAAACCATTTCATGTACATGTGGACAGTTCTGACATGGCTATTAGCGCTGTGTTAGCTCAAATTGGCAAAGGTATTATAGATCATCCAATTTTTTTTTCTAGTAGGAAACTCACTCCTACTGAAATGAATTATACAACTACAGAGTGTGAAGATTTGACCATGATCTATGCATTGCACAAGTTTCGACAGTTTTTGTTAGCCACACCATTTGTGTTTTGTAAAGATCACATGGCCCTGAAGTACTTTGTAAACAAGCCCATCTTATAGGGGTGCATATGCAAATGGGTTCTCCTATTTCAAGAGTTTGACTTCACAGTTGTGGTGAAGCCAGGGAAAAGTAACTGTAGACCAGACCACTTATCTAGAATTCACTCTGGAGAGGAGGCACAAACAGTTGAAGAAACCATGCCAAATGCATAGTTATATAGGTTACAATGCACACCATCAAAATTAGAAGAAATTTCTATCTTTCAATGGAATAGTGTTGTACCAGAAGGAATTAGAAAAGAAATAGCTTGCTATATGCGCGACACCATTTATGTTAATCAGTGGTGACCTCTACAAGCTAGGTAGAGATGAAGTATCATGTCGTTGTGTATTAGAGTTTGAGCATCAAGATATTATGGAAGAAGCCCATGGTGGTATTGTAGGAGGCCATTATGTAGGTGATGCGACTACCTAAAAGATCCTACTTGCTAGATTATGGTTGAGGACATTGTATAAAGACTATAAAAAACATTGTAAGGTGTGTGATCATTGTTAGTGCCTAGGAAAACTAGGGCCAAGAGATGGGATGCCTTTGAGACCAATTACTAGTGCTGAACTATTTGAGAAATGGGCCATTGACTTTGTAGGACCTATTTCGCTAGCCATGTGTAGGACTGGGTCGGGCTATATCATTATTTGCTTAGATTATCTCACATGGTGGGTAGAAGCAGCACCTATGAAGGACTATACATCAGCTACAATAGTTAGGTTTCTATGGGAGAATGTTCTTATAAGATATGGATGTCCTTTAAGCTTGACAAGTGATAGGGGTACACACTTTTTGAATGAGACAATCAGGATCCTATTAGATGAGTTTATGGTTACACACGATAAAACTACACCCTATCATCCTTCGGCAAATGGAATTGCTGAGGATTTCAACAATATTTTGAGCTAGAATTTGACGGGAAAAGGATGCCCGTGATGACCGTAGAAAAAATGTAGAAATTTCCAGCGACCCCAAAATCGTCATTTTTTCTTCGTGGGCATGATAGAATTTTTTGATCAAGAAGTTAAAAATGGACCACAGTGATTTTAGTTGCAATTTACGACCATGACAAGTGATTCTCCCTATGAGGGAAAATAAGTAAAAATTGAATGCGTATTTCACATGCTCCAGAAGTTTAGCTGATGAGAAAAAATAAAAAAAATGTATCGAGAGGGTGATTTGAAACTAGGAAAAATTATGAGCCAAAACGCATACCGTAAACTTGGGGATTCCTCATAGACCGCTGCCAGTGTAAAATGGAGGAAATACGAACAACACATAGCACTCAAACACAAACTGACGTGAGTCTATGTATTTTTCATCAAAATTCTAGATCAGTACTATAAAATCCTCCACCAAATCATTCTTCCTCAGAAATGGGGCAAAAACACATTTCTCCTGATCAGTACCAATAGGGATGTTTCAGAATTGGGCACTCTAGATTCAATACATAAACTCATAATTCATTATAGGCTTATATGGTCCTAGTGTGTTAAGGGAAGTCATTCTTGGGATTCCTACAATGAATTCTTGATTGGTACAGTAGGAATTCCTTGAATGTAAGCATTAATTCTGATTTTGAAGATAGTTACTTGATGAGCCTTTTAGGTATAGTATGCACAGTGGTCCCAGATCATGAGCATCTACATGGTAGGTAAAATCACAAGGTCACATGTGATGATGACTTTGGTGTGGTCCATGTAATGATATACTCTTTTCAAGTAAATCCTCCAAGAAAATATAAGGAATTTCTCATGATCAGCTGTAGATCCAGGTAATGTCATATGGTTTTTAGAATGCTATAAGTATGGTTTGAAGAGAAAATCCTGCAAGCCCTATACCCGTAAGTGATTTTATCTTCATTTGCAAGGGGGGAGCATGAGTTTGTGATTCTAGAAAGTGATATTGATACATTTATGTGCTTATAAGGTATGATGTGAGTGTTACTCATTTAAGGTTAAGTTAACATTTTGGTTTATGAATGCATTATCTCAGGTCTAAACGTTGACTGTCAAGTTTCTTTTCTGAGAATGTGCTTTAGGACTATACACAATTTGTCCCTTGGAACCTTCTTCTCAAGCCAAATGAGAAATGTAAGCCATCTTGAATCTAGTACTTTAAATACGTAAAATTATGATGGTCCTTATCATTAGTATTGAAGTAACGTGAAAGTTAGCAGCCATATCTCCTGATCATGGTGTTTGAGAGCTTGTCAAAGTTGGTCTACAAAACCATTTGGGTTTAAAGAGTCTTTTCATTAGGGATTCTACGTACTCTACAGGTAAGATGACATTAATTGAGGGCAAGCTATGATTGACTAATCAAGTCATTGTGCAGCTAGAAAAGAAAAAAAATCCCAAACACGAAGGTAAGGATGATGTTTTAGCTTCCTATACATCATTTTTGGCATGATCTCAGGTAGAGGTATGTTACTATGGCATTTTAAAGGATCAAAATAGAGTTTGAGAAGAAATGGTACAGGTTCTTAAACATCTCACCTGAATGAAGGTGGAGGTGATGGCATCATTATCACGAAAAAGTGGGTACCCCGATGATTATCTCTATTCATGTTTAATGGATTATTAAGATTGTGTATGTTCTTTTTCTAGGGGGAGTACAATCAAAGAATGCTTGAAAAAAATGCTTGTAAATTATCCTTCTTCTGAGTGAAGCCATCCTCACCAAAGTTTTTGATTCTAAAGCTGAGACATTTGAGTTGATGTTTCTTAACCATAACCATAAATCTATGAGGCTAAGGACATAATAGAATAAGCACTGTTAGGTATCATGTATTCCTTAGTGTTTCTACTTGGCTTGTAAAAAGAGGGGAGAAGTTCAAGTGGTTTTCCATCAATGACAAAGGGGGAGATTCCCGTTGCACACTCCTTGTCACAATTAGGTGTATTCTAGCTTGATGCAAAACATAATTAACTGAAAAATTGGATGATCAAGTGGAATTAGAGGATGTTGTGGATTCCATGATGATATGATAAATTCATAACCACATTTATGGTGATATCAGTTTCAATATCACAGTGACCGGATTGCTTGTTCTTGCAAGCCTATGTTAGGTGACCTATCTGACTAGCCATAGGTGGTCAGTGCAACTGACATCGGTTCACTGGGATTCTTGGTTGACCTACCCAAGAAGGACACCTTTTTACATGATGGAGCACATGTATCAAAAGTATTTTTGGGGTGCTCATCATGAGTTTCAGGGTATACCTAGTACAATTTGGTGACCATATTTTTGCAGGTACTCAATAGGACCAGGTATTAGCCTGTTAGAATGCATGAGATTGAGTTGTGGAAGCTATCCATGAGCTCCATGGATGACCGGTAGCGAAGTTGATTTTTTGACCGTACATCAAGGTAATGTTACTGAAATTTTGGTTAGCTTGTTTCTATGATTCCAGTTATGAGGTTGTTAACCCCAGTTGACCCTAGCATTGGATAGTGTAAAACCCTATCTGGGTAGCTAATCAAATGAGTCATTTACATAAAGATAGTCTTACCACAATAGTACCTAAGGACATGTTAATGACTTGTCAGATGATGAAAAGGACCCTCGTTATGGAATGCTAGTTGAGAAAAAATTGGAGTTAGCCCTTGACCACAATCCATTTTATCACCAGCTATAGTCAGTTTTTGTGAACCTATCCCTATCGGTAAAGAAGACAGGGCATTTCACACGACTCGAATTGACCACCTTGTGATGCTCACCCTGAATTGTGTTACCTTTCCCACTCGGACACTTGTGGATGCCTAGGGGTGTTTCTAAATTGAGTCTATAAGTCTTTCCTAAAAATAATCCCCCCGACTCTCATTCCCATTTTTAGGTTTTTATGAACAATGTTAAGAAGGTCTAAATAGCTCATATATGTGTTTGAAACCCAGTAGTTTTGAAAGTTGGTCTAAGATATTTGCTATAACTGCTAAGTCTGCCAAATTATGTTATACTGATCACATTCTTGTATGACCTGATTGCCAACCATGTAGAGGACATAACCTCATCCGCACCTATTGTTTCATATAGACCCATAGGTATGGTACCAGCCCCCAGTGATGAGTGGACCCCTACCACTTTCCAAACATGTTTTCAGTTTCTGATCCCGAAATCCTTAGCCCCCATTGGAACAAGGTTGTCCACCAAGACCCTTCCATCTCCATAAATGATACCATCAATATCCTCCTGTATGTGAATCTTTTATTGATGTCCATGATGGTACATACCCCCTATGGTTCATTCCCTCCTGATCAGATCTATCAAGTATGGAAACTTCATTTACTAGAATTCCACCCTTGTCATATGCCAAAGACCAACCCTCTTACACTATGGGGGTCACCCAATTATAAGCAATCTACCAGTGACCTAAGTTGACAGTTATATGATGGATAAGATGGAGACAGGTAGGAGGTGGTTCAAGTTGTGTCTGGAAATATAATTCAGAGATATTTCTACCTGATGATAAGTTTTTTATCATGAGCCTATACACACATCCATTCCTATCCATACGTATTCTAGGTTAGTTTGTGGAGAATGCCTAATATTTAACTACTTTGGAGGACAGGACAGTGTTGGATGAAAGACCTGAGTTTCTAGACAATGGATTGAGTGATTCTTTCAAATCACCTGGGTGTTATGTGATCGCCCAGGATGATACTGTTTCATCCAAGGACCAATCCCATGTCTCTAATTGGGCCTGCATTTAGACTAGTATCAGGAAGGGTGTAAACTAGACATTGCTATCTTGTCATTCACTCACGTAGTTTAGGCAGTCTTGGATCACTTGGTGAAGGAAAAAGTTGATCATGGTTTGAAAGTGTGATTGTTTCATGAGATAGATATCTACTCTATAAGTGAGTATTACAGGTCCTAAGGTCTATCCATAGATTTTGATCACATACGTATGGTTGTAGCTTCATCAATGAGGGGCACATTCCAACTACCACAAACTGAAGTCATTAGCTTGTTGGACAAGAACTGTTTGGTGAGACATATTTCTATGAGCCGTGTAGGTGCATTACAATCCGAACCTAATCGATTATTGGTTCATAAAAAATGTGCATCATTGATTAGTTTTAGAGATTTCATTTTAAACATCGAAGTGATGATATTTTAAATACTTGAATAAGAACTCGAAATTTCGGTGTTAGGATGATGCCTCTTCTGCTCTGATTCCATATAACAAGGATTGTGGTTTTTAGTGCAATGGAGCCGCTAACGCGGTGGTACTGGCAAGTCTAGCCCTACTCATGGGTCATTTGTGAGCTACTCCCTCATAAAATCTTTCCCCTATCTAGACTTTTTAAGATAGAAGGGGTCAATTTAAAGCATGGAAACCACATTTTTGAGCACAATTATTACCTCTAGGGGTTCGGTTTGATCATTAAATCTAGGAGGATCAAACTTCCTCCCATAAAACCTCAGTATGGCGGGGTTTTTCAACCTGATCACCACACACCGAGATGTGTATAAGGGGTATGACTAGTTTGTAACTCTCATCGAGAAATGAACTAGGATTTTTTTCATTGTACATTATGCCTGAAAATCAAAAGAAATTGTACACAAAATAAAGTTAGTGAAAATAGGGTGGGTAGGTTAACCTTGGCATAAGGCTAGTTCACCTACCAAGTCAAGGGACCTTCACTTATATGGATGTCATCCTGCTTTCAAAAACACTTAAGCCCATTTATTCCAATGAGAAATGGAGAGTCCTAAAATATGTGATAGCTATACAAATGCCGAGGTCAAATGCTATTATCATTTATTTAGCTTAATACATACATTAGCTGATAGCTAATGAAATGTAAAACAACATAGTTAGAATCCATAGAGTCAAATATAAGCCTGAAGTACTCTAGGTAAACTCTGAACCCAATTCACCTGACTCCTCCAAACAATAGAGCTACAGTCCTTCATATCTTAGTCACACCAATGAAGGATAGTCCGGATTGACATCGAGATGCTACTTCACTCTAAGACTTCTCTATCTAGAGAGCTCTCACTCCTTCAGTACTTCATATAGGTGGATGAAAGATCACTTTTCCAGTCTTCTGGACTCAGTTGAGGAGCACCTATCAATGTCCTCTACCCACCAAGGATGCACCAGTGTGGGTGTCTCCTCAGGGAGACTGAATCAAGTCATCTGTTATCCAAAATTCCCCCCCCCCCCCCCAGGGTAATTTTGATAACATGTATCAGAATATCCAAATCCCAAGAAAATTGATTGATTCAGAGCAAAAATCAGGCTTGCAGGGTCCCTTCAAGTAATTTTCTAACTCCCCTAGCCAAGGAAAAAAGGAACAAGCTCTGAGAAAGTGCGGAGAAGGTTGCAGAAAGCAAGTAGTTCGGGCCAGGAAAATTTGTGAAAATCAGCTAAGTCCCAGTCTAGCACAAGTTGGATCAAATGGGACAAAAGTACGCGAACCACCCGAACCGCCCGAAATGAGTCCAAGCAGACCACTAAGCATTTGGGACAAGTGGGACTAAAGTACATGGCGGGCGCGAAATGCCGGTTTGACCGAGAGAGAGAATCGGCCGAAATAAGCACAAAGGGGCAGTTCGGGACGAATGGAACAAATGGACGCGAAATGCCCGAACCGGCCGAATCACGTGAAATCGTCACAAGGAGCCCAAAAGCAATTGGGATGTGTGGGACAATAGGGCGCGAACCGGCCGAACTGGCTGAAAAGGGTCCAAGTCAGTCCGAAGCAAAGTGGGACAAGCGGGCCAAAAATGCCCGAACCGGCCGAATTGGCCGAAATGAGCACAAAGGGGCCAAAATCAAATGGGACATCCGGGACAAATGGAGGCGAAGTACGTGAAGGAGCCGAGAGCCAATCAGAAGTTGCCACGTGTCCTCACAAGGGAAAAGGTCAAAAAGTCAAAAGGTGAGTTTTCGAGCGCTGATCCGAACCAATGAGAAGCTGCCACGTATCCAAGCGAAAACCCCACACAAAGGGATATGATCGTCGGGTCGTCCAAACCCGACGCACAAAGGAAATCGGGTTTCATAGTTGGGAAAACACGATGGAGAAACATGGCGCAAGAACATGTCGGAAGGGTTGAAAAAACCCGACACCTAAGAAATGTGTCAGAGGGGTTGGAAAGCCCGACGCACAAAGAAAATCGGGTTTCATAGTCGGGGAAACAAGTCGGAAAAGCATGGGGTGAAAACATATGTTGAGCTACCTCCCAAACCCAATGCAAATGGAGAGGAGAATCCCGAACCCGACGGGCTGAAGACATTTCTCATCCAATCAGAGTCTGCCACGTGTCATCTAGGTGGCAATGCGCAGGAAAATATTTTAAAAATCTGTTTTCGCCTGTTCCGTGCCCTAAATCCTCAAATCGTCATATCTTTTGATCCAGAGCTCGGATTTGCATGTTCCTTATATCAACGGAAAGCTAGTGAAATCCTCTACATGATTCTGGGGCTAATCTCGAGTTTTGGTGCAGTCTAGAGAGAGAAAATTGAGAAACGGCTCTGACGCGTGGTAATGACAGAAGTGACATTTCAGCGACCAGTTTTAATGCAGCAGACAGCCCGCCGTTTTGACAGGATCCGTCGCTTCTACCATGATGAAATGATTTAAAATACGACCTGGAGGTGGTTGGAGGAGATCTAACTTTCCTCTTTCTTCCTTCTCTCATTCTTCCTATATATTGTAAGGAGTGGCAAAATATAAAAAAGAGTTGTTCATTCTTTCTGCTCGGCCCTCCCTTCTTTTCTTCTCTAGGGTTGAAAATGGAGTTCGAACCTCCTCCCTACTCTGTAATGGCGTTTTTTTTTGCCTTTTACTAATGGAATGATGTTCTGTGCAAACTTCTGAAGCAACAAGACGTGTTTTGTGATGCATTTGTCCATCCTTTCTCGTTTTTGCTTGTTTTCTTCTTGCCTCTCTTCATTGCAGGTATTTATGTATGTTTAAACGTTCACTGCAGATCTAGAGCTGTGTTCATGGAGTTTTGGGACACTTTCTGTGTGAAATCTATCCTTGGGCCTGTGATGCATCTGTCCATCCTTCCATTGCTCACCTCTCTTTGTCCCATGGCAGTTTTGATAGATGTTCAACATTCTCCTTCTCTGGTGTATCACCGTTTTAGTGTAGGCTTTTGCTGTTTTTCCCTTCTCTCTCTCTCTCTCTGTCTCCTTGGCATGGTTAGATTAGGATTAGATTAGCCTGCCTGCACTGGAATAGCTTGTGGCAGGTAGTTTAGGAGCAGGAACCAACCTTCTCTGGAGATTCCTCTCTCGGTTTTACAAGTCCCACGCTTGGAGAGAGGTTTCCATGTTGTGCAATCACACTGGATGCCTGAACATCAACCTAGAAGCCTGATGTGCGTCCAGGGGTGCTGTGATTTTGCACTAACAGTATCTAGTAGAGATACCTTTACCTCTAGGTGATCATTCTCCATCACCTACCCAAGATCCTGCAGACTTACTTTCAGCTCTCTTACCCATAGAAGATGAAGCTAGTAAATTCCCCATCTCTAAGACACATTTTACAAGAATTTCCATTGGGTCCTCATCAACCTCACCTACAACAATGCTGTTTTCACGCCTAGCCGATCACCTAGATTATGTGGATAAAGCCTTACTTTGGGGGTGTCTTCTACTTCATGTCTCCACACAAATGCAGATGTCACTTACTGACACTTCCACTATCTACCCAAAAATATTTTGGCCAATTGAACCAAATACAACTATAACTATCACAAATTCCACCATGATACCACTCATGGCTCAAACCACACCCCTACCCATAACCCAACGCACATCTACACCCAAGCCTACACTTACATCATCTTCCTCACCTAAACCCAACACTACCTTAGGGGTCATCCCAACCACCAGCCTTACTCATCCACCCATCAAATTAGATTTAGTTACATCCTCCAAGGCCAATACCAAACATACTCCAACACCCAAATAGAAGAAACAACCCCATAAATCTCATACTCCAACCTCACCGATCACACCTTCATCACATTCACCCTTTTCATCCATCTTAGGACCTCACACTTATAACATGGTTAAGAAACCTCCACCAGCTAGAAAACTAAAAACACATCAGCCCATTCCTCCATCGCAAACCTCAAACATACCCAAGCACCAACCACTACTTCTACCGACATCTGCAACATCTTTACCACCCATACCTCTAATACCATCGATCACTCCTTCACTACCCATGACACTTCATTCTCTTTCTCTCATACCTCCGGCCTGACCTACACCATCTATCTTTACAGCACCTCCATTATCCCTGTGGGTAACATGCCCTCTTCCACCATCCACCTTTCCCTCTAGATCTTGTGTTCCCGTATCACCTTTACCCAAGAAGGTACAACCTAAGGACAAAAATCCATTACCCTCCAATAAGTTAGTCAAAACAACCACACACTGTCCTGCCAGTTCATCTACCATACCCCTACCCAAACAAATATGACCAACACCTAATATCACACCAACACCTAAAACCTAAGCTTGACCTACTCCCCCTTGTGTAAAGACCATTCCTCTACTGTCCACCGTGCCTACACCCAAACCCACCTTCACTTCCCATTGCGATCCACTAGCAGGGTCCTATGCAAAAATATTAACCAACCTCCTTAAAACTTCTATCATCACATTACCATGTCTCAGACCTTATGACCCATTCAAACCCAAACCAAAGTGGTTCAACGACACCAAAATTTATGCCTACCATTGTGTGCTAGGGCACGATGTAGAGAATTGCAAAGCTTAAAAAACTGTTCTTATCCAGTTGTGTCCTCCCAAAGAAAACTTTGACAATGATGACCTTATTTATGAGGACCCCATTTCACCAACACCCATTCCCACAACTCTTCCCTCACTGCCTACTCAATGACCCAGACCTTCACCCCCATAGCTGCTAGAACCACCTTCGAGATTTGAAATTAACATGGTTCGCATCAAAGAACTCATCAAACCTCCACCCAAATGTCAGTGTGCTAAAATCATCCCCCAAGGTTCCTTCCCACCACTGGGATTTTGTCCTTCATGTCGCTATACCTTTCATGGCTCACCTACCTCACCTACCTCCCCACCTTAGATCAACATGATCCACATTGCTACCTGTGCTTAGAAGAAAAAAGGCATAGAAAAGGCAACCGACCCACCAACCAATCCTATACCAAACATACCATCTGTACCACACCTAAAATCACTATGGCCCCATATCTCCTATTTCTAATGGGGTCACACACCGTGTAACGCTCAAACAACTAAACCAATCCCCCCTCAAAATGTCCTTATATGACCTCATCCAAACCTCAGAATCCCATCATCAAGCTCTCATGGAGGTATTGCAATCTATTGAGGTTTTACCCAATGACCCTACACGCGTAGCCTCCATTATCACACCCCATCATGCAGCCTCTCTCACCAAATTACCACCTTTATCCATGCCTCCACCTACTCACCAAGTAGCCTCCCTTAGCTTCTCAGAGGAAGAGATCACACCACACCAAACTCTCTTCATCTCTTTCCACATCGATGATATACGTGTACATCATGTTATGATCAATGGGGGAGCTAGCATTAATATCATTTCCTCCCATGCATTGGCTCAAATGTGCATACCTAGAAATTACATGCATAAACATCCCATCATATTGTGTTCATTCAATGATGCTATCACCACATCCCATCATATTGTGTTCATTTAATGATGCTATCACCACCACACTTGGTACCATCATCCTCCATGTTCTCATTGGCCATTGTATTGTTCCAGAGTTATTTTATGTCTTGGAGGGGAAATTTCAATATAACATGTTACTTGGTAGACCCTGGATTTGTGCTATGGGTTGCGTCCCTTCCACTTTGCATTGTTGTGTGAAATTCAAGCATGATGGACACACCTATACCATTCCAGTGGGCTCATCACCTTTCAAAACTTGTAACATGCTTTACCGACCCAATGACGTGCTCATACCCATCAAAGCATCTACCTCCACAACCACTACCACGTCACTTACACCTCCCCTCACTAGTGAAACCGCTACCTTAACCACACCTACATCCTCCATTCCTACCATTGCCACAACCTCCACAGTCGAACCATCAGCCTCCCAATTCATTAGCTCCACCTCCAATATGACATTTGACACATCATCTATTCTAGCTACCTACATACCAATCACCGATCCCTTAGAGGGCATTTTTCAATGCCTCACTCTGGGGGAGTATCGCCTATATAATGTCAACACATTCCTTACTCTGCAAGAGTACGAAATTCTTCACCAATACCCTTGCTATGATCATTGTATAAGAGAGAACTTCCTCTATGGTCCTCCCCACCTTCGTACCAGTCTCACCTATGGGGGAATTGATATTACCACTTACACACCTGAACCACCGTCACAAACCCACTCATTTTCTGCTGACCTCCAATCACTTACCAATCGTCGTTTCACCCACTCTTTCCTACACCGATGTGTGTGGAAAGGTTTTAGTTTTGGATTTTATGAGAAAGGCTGCCATACTGTTATTCAATGTACTACCCATAAACATAACGATTGTAGTGGTATCAGCTTTGCTGAACCACCTACCAAGAAGGCCCACATTGAACTCATTGAGGACATTAGCCCTTCTCCACCTTCTTCACCCGCTCCACCTTCTTCACCACCTTCTCCGACAGAGTTAATGGATCTAGAATCCATTCCTCCTAACTTTTTTTTTCATAAACACCATTTCCTTTGGGCCCCTAACTTATCAATGTGAGGGCGAGGCTCCCTCTTCTCTTCCCTTCATGTACCCCAAAATGATCAATGACGATATACCCTTGATTAACATTGTTCAATGCCAGGATGATGAATCTATCCTCACCTACCTTGGTGCAGAAGACTCATATTTTCATTGGTCACTATCATTTAAGACCCAAACCATGTTGAATGAATCGACCATCGAAATCAACATTCATACTTAGGATGACCCTCACATTCTAAAGATTGGTCAATCTTTGGATGTTGCTGAACAGGAATCCATCACTTCTCTTCTTAGAAACCATAACCGCGTTTTCACTTGGTCTTACACAGATATGCCCAGTATTGACCCCACCATAGTGGTCAACAATATCGTAACCATTCCTGATGCTAAGCCCATAAAACAAAAGCTGAGGAAAATGCACCCTCGCATTACCCTTCTTGTCAAGGAAGAACTTCATCACCTACTTTCAGTTTCCTTCATCTTACCCATTAATTATCCTTGTTGGATTTCTAACATTGTCTCTATTACTAAGGCGATAGGGGGACTTTACATTTGCACAGATTTCCGTGACCTTAACCTAGCTTGCCCAAAAGATGACTTTCTCCTACATGGTATTTACCAGCTGGTTGACCTTACCGCTTTTCATGAGATGCTATCACTCATGGATGGCTTCTCTGGTTATAACAAAATCTTACTTACCCTAGAGGATCAACATAAAAATGCATTCATCAGCCCTTGGGGGACCTTCTGCTATCGAGTCATTCCTTTTTGCCTTAAAAATGCTGGTGCCACATATCAACGGGCTATGAATTACATATTCCATGACATCATGCATCGTATATTGGAAGATTATGTGGAAGACCTTCTTTCCAAATACAAACTCCGCTCCAAGCACCTCGCCATCCTAAAAACCATCTTTGATTGTCTCATTAAATATTGTGTTTTACCTTCAGCCCAAGAAATGTGTCTTCACGGTTCTCTTAGGAAAGCTCTTGGGATTTATCATTTCCCTAAGTGGTATAGAAGTTGATCCTACTAAAATCAAGGCCATTCTTGAGATGCCTCCACCCAATAATCTTGGGAAACTCCACAGCCTGCGAGGTAAGTTGAAGTCTATTCCCTGTTTCATTTCACAATTGTATGATCGGTGTCAACCATTTCATCACCTTCTCAAGAAGGATGTCTCCTTTAAATGGGATGATGACTGCCACAAAGCTTTTGAGGCCTTAAAACAATACCTTCTTCAACCCCCCGTACTCATTCCACCTAAATATGATCAACCCTTCTACCTATACATATAAGCTACTGATCACTCCTTAGGGGCCATGCTCACTCATCTAACTAATCCTTGAACTTGTCCTGAAAGAAAATCAATATGTAACCAAAGTAGAAAAAAGTAAACGGGGAAAATTTTCTCCTAATTAGCTTGGACCATACATTGTGACCCATACTTATGGATCAGGTGCTTATCGTTTATCTTCACTTGATGGTAAAAACAAACCTGCACCCCTTAATGCCTTGCATCTTCGACCATTCTATTGTTGAATTTTAGTCCTATCTCATCTTCTGTCCCTTTTCATGCTCATCCCTTGAGTGCTATCCACTTCTTACACCTCACCAATGATTAAACAAGAATCATGTGCGTACCTGTTGCTTGTTATCTTGTCTTGAATATGTGTACCACATCGCTGCACATAGCAAGATTCTCATGGATACTTTTCTTCTACCTTTATATGAGATCCCATGGTTGTTTCACCCTACCTTTTGAACAAAAATCCTATTCTTCACCTTAGTCTCATCCATGACTTAAAATCCCTCATATGGGATCCAACTCCTTGAGTCAAAATTCCAATAAAAAGATAACTCCCTCAAAAGTACATATTTCTCTCTACAATCGCTGCTATAAATAGAATGCTCCCTCGAAGGATAGCTATGTAAAGCTATTTTAAAAAAAGAGAGTCTGAAGCTTCCTGCATTGATCAGCTTCACAAAGACATCAAGGAGTTAATTTCTTCATCCCATATAGACTTCCCACATCAATCAGTCTATCTCAAACATCAATTAAAACAAATAACCTTTTAGTCATGGACTTGCCCATTATGATCTTGGATCTCTTGCCACAAAGGAATTCTACCTCATACCATATAAAAATGAACCACTTTTTACCCTCTCACCATTCGTACTCTCATTTTCTACCGCCTCAAGGGACCTCTTGGAACTATGACATTTGGTGATCATGTGACTATTATTCACCTTTAGAAAAATCCATCATGCAATGTTTTTTAGGGTCTTACATTCATCATCCCCTCCAAGTTATGACCTACTCGTTATGATTCTAACCAATCAGGAAGCTTTCTTGCCTCCTCTTATCTTTTAACCTTCCTTATTACGTATTGATTACATTATACAAGACTTATTCCTTGACGTTTACCTTTGGGTAATCTTCTTCTTCTACCACAATCAAAATCACCTATACCAATTTTCCCATAACTCACCCATACCTACCAGACCTAAATGCAAATCATGCCTCAAACCTACCAACTCATTCTCATACCTCCTCGTATTCTTCCCTAGCTTATGGGAGAACTACATTAGCCTAAGGTCCCTTTTTGCTAGGACTATGTAGGAAACAATCCTAGGGCATGGGGCCCTTAGAGGTTAGCTCAGCCACTTTCTACCCTAACTAATTCATATTTCATTTTCCTAAATCACATCCTACCCTCAATTTCCTTTTTATATCATAAATTGGTAATTAAAACACACAAACAACATGTTGCTTCACATTTTTATCATCATTAAAACATACATTTATTATGACTACCATTTCTTTACCATCATCATGCATGTATTATAAAACATCTTAAACACGACCCATATCATCATTCATTGCAAAAATTAATGAATTACAACCTCCACAACTTGACTCAACCATGCTTAAAACCACCACCTGACTCAACCATGCCTACAACGTGAATCGATCCATGCCTAAACCAAAACCTAACTCAATCCATGCCTAAAACCATGAACTGACACCATCATGCCTAAATATATGACCTGACTCAATCCATGCCTAACACACCTACCATAAATCCATCTATGCATAACAATAAAATGCTATCAACACAACCACATAATGCCTATAATCATCATCATCGATATAAATATAACATCTAAACATGTGTATCCATCTACATAACTGTCAAATGTCTTTGGCACACAAGCCGATGTATATAATCCAGTCTCTCAAAAATCTCATATACATCCTCACCATCTTCGGCATGCAGGTCAGTATAAATAAAAAAAATGACTACAATACATCAAAATACAGGAATGGGCATCAAGCCTCATCCTGTCAGACATCTTCCATGTTAGTCTCTCTAGTCTCCTCCTTGGCTCCTGTCCGACGGCTGGGTATCTTCTCACCACCCACCATAGGTCGTGTTTGGCCCCCTACTAGTACATCACATGAAGCTGGCCTTTGTGAGCTAGTGGCCTCACCCTGATCATGTCTCAAGGCTCGATGGCCCCTTATGCCCTCTACGCTGTGAGTATGGGATTTCATCCTCTTAGTAGAGGCATGCTGTGCCTTGTACTCTCTATAGGATATAAAATCTATCTTGGCTGTCATCAACTGATCCCGATAGTATCTGGCCTCACCTAGGGCATCTAGTAACTTAGATATGGGAACATTCTGTGGTGGCCCCATAGGCTTCGGCCCCTGTACCTGTCCCGCCCCTACTTGTGAACTGGGACCCTGTCCTGGTGCTTGTGGAGGTGCCATCGACCTCTCACCTTATGCCTATACTTGTGCCTATAATACCCGAATTTGTGCCTATGCAGTGGCCAACTGGCCCTGTAAACATGTAACCTGTGCATGTAGGGTGGCCACCTGACCATCATCACCATCTCCATCTCCACCTTGGGCCATATGGGCCTGAAGACTGACCACATGTGCATGCAACTCGGCCACCTCCTCCTCTAAACTGGCTGATTACCCCTACACCATCCCCAACTATGTAATCAGGATTGCCACCTGCCCTTATAGGGCATCTCTCTGCATCGTGATAGTGGCTAAATCCAGTTGCCCAGGTCTAGGTGGCACTACTCATAAATGAGCTGCCCACCACTGTCCATATCTATCTATCACTCTAGCATCATCGATCCACTAGTATATCACCTGCTCCTCCTGCTTGTTGGCATTATCAGCTATGGTAGAGGAAATGGCCTCTCCACGCCGTCTATCTTGTACTGTGGGAAGGGTGGAGGTATATCCTATTACAGCCCAAACTGTCATCTGATCCTATCAATGGGGATCATCTCGTGCTCTCTTGCATGGTGCCCCTATATCCATCTCAGTATCTGAAGGCCAGATAACTCCTCAGCCATCTATCTATATGAGGGATACCCCACATATGGTCTCCATATAATATCTACCCCAGACAATCCCTCCAATAGCCACCGGTAATATGCTACATCATGTGTAGCCATGTCTGATTACCACTCTCCAATAAAAGGCAACCATTTCCTGTACCCCACTCATACAAAACTTGGCTAAAAGGCATCTGCTTGAGGCATACCCACTGGACACACACAGACAATGTGCTCATAGGCCCAACAATGAAGTAAAATGGTGCAACATAAGCTAAACCTGCGGAGCCTCCCATACACCCATAACTCTCTATGTAACTGCACCAGGAATGCTGGTGCCCAGGAAAATTGGGTCCTATCCATCATCATGTCATGTAATACTCCCATCAATGATCGTGGGAACCTCCCACCCTCTGCATCTGGCAATGCAAAGTAACATACTTCCTCCATCAGTAAGACTACTAACCTTGTCTCCACCGGAAGGGCTAGGTACATCTCTCCATAGCTAAGGCTGGTGCTGTGGAATGTCAGCTCCACCATCCCCTCCCTAAACACCATCAACATCAACTCCTTGAATATACCTACATCCCCAATATGGGTAATCACAGGATCCTGAACACGTTCTCCATGGTGACTATCATCTCACTCATCGGTAGGTGGAACATGTTAGTCTTGGCATCCCATCTATCAATGAGAGCAACCATCAGACTCAGCTGTCAAACTACATTCTAGTAGCATCAGACCCCACTCAAGCCCACCTCCTCCACATGTCGCAACTACTCGGGTGTCTCTATGTCACGAACTGTCACGAGCAGGGGTGGCACCCTTTTCTTGCATCCTAAGCTAATCTCTCGCCTGCATCCAAAAAATCAATCATATTATTAAAACAAGATCATGTCTACATTCACCCATACCCATTCCCATTACTCTACCTCTTTTACTTCACTACTTACCCATTTATCCCATGGCCTACTCTCCACCCCAAACCAACCCGCACCTCCCTACTCACCCAACCCAACCCTAACCTACCGATCTTCCTTTTAACCATCATTGGTTTATCTTCTTAGTCTTTTATGATTTTCCTACCCCCAACCCCAAATTTTTGACCTGAATCCTTTTTTACCTCACCCATTCCTCCCTGGGACACTTCACTTGATCTTCTTGATCTTATCATTTACTACCTCCCCTCATCCTCTTATGAGGACTCATTATTTTACCTATACCTCGGCCCTACCCATGCCGTGACCTACGTGGTATATTTAGACCTAGAGCATCATTAGTGATTTGAACCCATGTGTTCGTTATACCTTATGACACTGTTACCTATGTTGATTACCATCCTGACCTTACCTTGCCTCTTACCATGACCATTTATCCTAACCAAACCCTCGGTGTACCGAAACATACCTAAACATTCCTGCACCTACCATGTGTCATGGTTCCTGACCATATCCTATACCTTGGATACTGGAATCACTTCAACCTTGTTTAGATAAACCTATCGACTTTAAACAATGTAGAGATTTCTTGCTCTTCAACCTGGTACTGTGTTGCAGTTTATACGTGTGCATACATCTGACTGTTACTACCTTTGACCCTGACCCATTACCTAGATTACCTGAGTGGACCTTTTTCCCTTTTTTTTACCCACGTTTCCCACCTTCCTCTTCATTGCATTCACCTTTTATCAAAACACTCATTGATTCTATCTTCTACCTCATCATTTCCTAGTTTGAGGGGGATCACCTTCAACCACATCTTATATTTGTCAGCGTTGCTTACCAATACAAGTTACGTAACAAAAAGGAGAAAAATGTAGACACCAAAATTGGGTCACACTCCCCTTGGTCCCTCGACAAATAAACACCTTAAACACATCCACCTAACCATGGCCCATTTCACCCCCACTCTAATAGTAATCTAATTAATTTAATTAAATTAATTCATTATCCTCACAATATTTATTATTGAAATATCCTAATTGGGATAATGCCCACATATCCACCTCACTTAAACACCTCATCTAGCCACCTCATACTAAGACCTATTCTTAGTAAGTTGTCATAGCTAACTAAGACCTACCCAAACCCTAAAAATCAAAGCCCTACATTCCCTCTAACCACATTCTCGCATGTTAGAAGGAATCTTCCATGCTAATTCAAGGAGTAAACAAAAGGAGATCCCAAAAAATGAAGGGGATCTGACTAGTTTAGTAAACCTAGGAAATCCTGCCCTAACTGACGCCAGTTACCCTAAACCACCACTAGTTAAGCTGGAACTACCGTCGGTTACCATTTAACCCCCCAAAACAACCTTATTTCAAGGTTGGCACATTGTTGAGAGGTAGATACATCTTCTGAGAACAAGTGATGAAACTAAAGTTGCATGCAAGCAGAACTAGCATCCGTATACGCATCAGAGCATCCATAGCCAGCATCTAAAGCAACCATGGAGCCATTTTCCTTCATGGGAGAATCTGAGTAAGTGTCATCACTACATCAAGTTCATTCGATTTGATCACCCACCATTACAAACTAGACGTCAAGCTCGTATAAGCAATAAGTTCTTTGCTAACCAGTATTTGTCCATTTATCATTGGGTAGATTCTTCTGTTGTTATTATTAGTTTAATCCCTCATTTCATTCCACCACCATTTTACCTACATGCAAACTTGACCATCCCTTTACCCATACCCCTAAACTTCCCATATATGGATCTTAATCATTCATGTGCACACCTAATACCCACACGAATCTTTCCATTACCCTTCTATCTTCATCTAACCTTAGATTTACCCTCCCCTCAAGTTTTATTGAATTTCCTTACCATGACCATACTAACACCGGTTACCCACAACCACCATCGATTAACCTAAACCGACACTGGTCTCTGTGTTTTTAACCAAAAACCCATATCAGATCTTAAAACCTCCACCAAATACCCAAAACTGCCCAAAACCTCACCCTAACCAGTACCAATACCCTGACCCAGACTTTGACCTCCAGATTCAATCATAGCTTAGCCCGTTGTGAACGAATTTGCTTATTGTAGATGAATGAGATACCTAAATCATTTTAACTATAGTAGGATTTCCTTTATTGTAAGCATTAAGTTGTTTTAAACAGTGGGTTGACAGCCATCTAGGAAGTATCATGCTTTCCAAATCTAGCACACGCTAGGCAGTCCACTACATATATTGTTTAACTTTTATTTTGTGGTCTTTTTATTCCATTTTAGGTAGTTCCTCCAAGAAAAAAGGATGCTCTCACAATCATTTGTGGATCCAGAAGTCATACACGCGCAACAAGCTACAACCAACATTTCAACAGGTATTCCTCCTAGCCCTTTACCCTTATTTGTTTTGTCAACATTCGAAGAAACACATCTAGAATCAGGTGAAACAACGGTATGCCTATAGAGTGACGGGTATCTTCAGATCCCAATCATCAGTTTGTAGTGAAAAAATATTTGTTAAGAACTTCTCCAATACCTTGTTAAATGCTTCTATTGTTCTATTTTTTTACGGGTGGTATGGAGTACTTCTATTATGGTTAATCATGAACCAACTTAGTAATTCTTGGATGGTTTCATTAAAAAAGTACTTTCCTTATTCACTGGTGATAGTTAATGGACATCCAAATCTTGTAATTATGTTTTCATACAAAAATTTAGTTGTTGTTTTTGCAGTACAATATTTTGTGGGAACCTCCTCTACCCACCTTGTTAGGTATTCTATTCTAGTGATGATTAATTTTGCTTGAGTGTGTTTGGAGGCTGGTTTTATGGGTTTTATGAAATCAATAGCCCATTTCTCAAATTGGGCCAATGCCAAAACATGTATGAGTGGCATTTCTTATCTTGCATTTGATTTTCTAACTCTTTGACAAATATCAAAGATTATGGCATGTTTATGAGTATATTTAAATAATGTGGGCCACCAAAACCTGACCATTATCACCTTTCTCGCTGTTTGTTCTCCTCCATCATGTCTACCAACTATCTCTTCATGTTCCTCTACCAATACATTTCTCCTTTCATGCTCTAGTGCTACCCTTCTTAGGACATCTTCTTGTCCCTATTTATACAATTGTCTTTGGATAAAAGTAAATAGGAATGATCTCATCAACAAAATCTTATTTTGTTGTTGGGTGTACTTGCTTGGAAATTCTCTTATATGTAGAAAGTGAGAAATTTCATCAAATTCCTTTGATATGGCCTTAATTTGGAATAAGTGTGCTCTAGGAAAATCATCCTCTATCGGTCCTTTATCTTTTCCATTCTCGATCCTTGATAAATAATCAAGGCCATAATTTAGATTTCCAGGTTTAACTACTATGGTGAAGTTAAATTCTTAGAAGAGCATCAACCATCGACAAATTCTTCCTTGTAATATTGGTTTATTTAGTAGATATTTCAGCAGTTCATGATCAGTGTAAAATGTGAAGGAAGTGGCAAGTAAGTACTGTCTATATTTCATTAAAGTGTATACCATACTTAGGGCCTCTCTTTTTGTTGTGGTATAGTTTATTTCTACCTTCACCAACTTACTTCTTACAAATGCTACTAGATGGTCCATTTTCTCCTTTAGCTGTGTCAACACAGCCCCAATTACTATTCCAGACACATCCACATGAACATGAAATGGTACCTTCCAATCTAGGAAGATCAATATTGGTGCATGTAAAATTTTATCTTTTAAAACTTCAAATGCATCTGAAAACTCTTTAGACCAAGGAATTTGTTTATTAGTTCTTTTCTTCAACAACTCTTCTAAAGGAAGACTTATTTCTGAATAGTTTCTAATAAATTTCCTATGATATCTAGTATATCCCAAGATTGTCCTTATGTCCTTTTAAGTTTTTGGCAGTGGTAGATTTATAATCACTGAAGTCTTCATATGATCAATTAACAAACCTTCCTTGCATATTATGTGGCCTAATAGAATACCAAAAGGAGTCAAGAAAATATTTTTTTTCTAATTCAAAGAAATTTGTAATGCTCTACACCTTTGAAAAATCAATCTCAAGACTTATATGTGATTCTTCACAAAGCCATAAACTATCCAATCATCGAGATAAACTTATAAAAAATCATGAATGAAATATTTGAAAGCATTTATCATGAACCTACTAAATACTGTCGTGTGTTTTTCAGTCCAAATGACATGATTGTATACATGAAGGATCCCCATTCAGTGGCAAAACTACTTTTTGGTTAGTTCTCCAGAGTAATTTTGACTTGGTGGTACCTGGAGAAACTGTTTGTGAAAGAATATACTTCTCTTCTAGCTACATTTTCTTGTACTTCTTTTGAAAAGGGGGTTGGAAAAGGATCATGTACACAAGCTTTATTTAACTCCCTATAGTCTACGTAAATGCGGATCTCTCCAATCCTTTTATTTTGGATCACCATGGGACTGATCCATTCTACATTATTGACTAGTTTAATTATCCCATCACTTAGCATTTTTTCTATTTCAGATTTCACCTTTACCTTCAAAATTTGGTTTAGTTTGTATGGTCTTTTATTCATTGGTTTGAACCCCTCCTTGATCTAAATATTCATTGTTCCAAGTTCTTCTTTTATCCCTTTCAATTATTTGAAATCCTTTGGGAAGATGTCTTGGAATTCTTGTAGCAAATCCACTACTTTAGCTACTTCCTCGTTTGTCCAATAATCTTCAATTTTGGCTAGTTTTTCAGTTCCTTCTGTCTCAATGTTTTCATTCCTAATTTTCAATGGTTGATAATAATATTTTTCTCCTTCATCTTTGTTTTCTACCACTGATCTCTCATCTTCTATGACTTTGTATCGTATGTTCTCTAGTTTTTCTTCTTTGTCTTGTATCTATACATCGTAGCATCTTGTCCAGCTCTTGTATATTTATTAGGCCTTCCTAGGGCTTCAAGGTATCTCATTCTACCTATTCTTCACTCTTTGAAAAAAAAATTCTTAAAGAGCTTCCTCAAAGGTTATAAATAAAAATGTTCTGATCTTCTAGAGAGCCCTCAAAATTATATAAATTCACATCCCAAAAGGTAAAGGTATGGCAAGAAATCTTTGACTATTTGATCCCACCCCCTTTGTCTTCTGCTTCGATTTCCTAGTGTGTATATGATGATCATGGTATGGGCCCTAGGGTCCATATGAATAATTTATTCCATAATAGGGGGAGAATTATCCCCAGCATAACCATCAATGCTTAATCACATACTTGAATATATTTCCGTGAAGAACAATTTCTCCAAGTGTATTTATGGATTGCGGCATAGTAGCCTTCACTCTCCGAGAACCTAGATTTTAATAATATTGTTATGTAATTTCCAAATGAACTATTTTTTGTATTGTGCATAGCCCACTAACGCATGGACATTTATGGTCAATGCGTCATCCAACACTTCCACCCTTACTTTTTTGTTAGGAAATTTCATCTCCATGAGTTTGATATATCCATTCCAAATCCTCAAAACCTGAATATTTTGGAAGATTTTGATGTGGCACCCCTCAGACTCAATCTATATGCTCTCTTGATTGGAATTTGTTTTACCTTTCCTTCTTCTACGTGGAAAACTCCTCTTTAGATGGCATAAACATCTTTTTTTCTTCTTTCTGTAGAGCTGAAAAATATCCTTCTTCTTCTTCAAATGCCTCTCGGGCAGGTATAAAAATGTCACCCGCAACATAGTAGATATCATCTAAAGTGATGATTCTTAGTGTTATCCTTCTCGCATAATGTAATTTTTGGGTACTTGATTCAAGGAACCCATATATCCATGCCTCCACCGACATTATCTAAGCTCTCACTAGTGTCTTCTAACTTAAATGATATTTCCCACATATGAATTTTGCTCAAACTCCTTATCAATACTATAAAACTTATTTAAGGCATATACCCATTGTATTTCATTAAAGTATTATTATTCTGTATCATGGCATGTCTCTTCTACCCACAGGGTACTCATTTCCGCATGTAAAGGTACATGTGAACACATATGTCATCTGCACTCAGGGTCACCTCTTCTTATTTAGAGATTAGTGTTCTATTACAATCTATAGACCATATCCAAGGTTAAAATGGAATTGTAAGAGGAATTTTTAGATATATTTTCCACAACTTCAAAATTAACCATCATTTTTATTCCCATGAAGTTCACTACCACATTCTTTAGGACTCCTAATGGTTGTCTTGATGATCTGTCTACTAGTCCAATAAAGTATCGTACGACTTCCAACATTGGTCTTCTAATTATTTCCAATGTAGTTTTGGACATCATATTGACATCCGCGCTAATATCCAATAGTACATTAGTGATAGTAGTATCATATATGTCAACATTCAGATATATAGCAGACTTCCGTCATGTTTGTTGGGTTCGGAGGATATATTCCTTCTCTTATTTTTGTATCCTCCCTCAATTTTATGGACATGATGTGTTCTCTCTTCTTTATTCTAGTATTTACTTAATTGTTTTATTTTCTCTATTTATCCATTATTAATGGTTAAGTTTTGCTATTTCCTTTAAGGCTCTAACCTCTTCTTCTAAAATTTTTTTTGTTCCCTCTTTCTTCAATAGTCTATGGATTCGTGGATAATTACATTATTTTTTTCAACTTATTTGTAATGTAATTTAGGTCTAATCTCCTTTGGTTTCCATTCCTCTTCATCGGAGGAGTGTTGCTCTTGTGGTAGTCATATTATTTTCTTCTTTTTAGGGACCCCCCTCATTTTTGGTGGACACTTCTAGTTGTGACCACAACCCTATACCGCGGTTCTTCAATTTTCTTTTCACATTTTTTTGACTTCCTCATTATAGAACTTTCTTTTTCTTCTTCCTGCCTTTATTCTTTTGTACTTTCTAATGAGGAATCCCTCTTACGGATTTGTATTTAGCTACAATTTCCTTGTCCCTAGGAATTCGAGTAATATGTTGTACTTTTCTTTATGCTTCTTATACTAATGCCTCTGATATTGTTGATCCGCTTCTATATAATTCGTACAGGATTCCTGAAAATGGAATGCATTGTGTCCTTTCTTATGGAAAAATCTACATGGATCATATTCTATGTAGTTTCTAGCCAAGTTTCCATATTTCCCTCATTTATAACAATTCATTGGTCTCCTGACTTAGTATTCACCTCCTTGATTATACCCTCCACGATAACCACCATCATTCTATCATTAGCTTCCTTGATAACCTCTACCTCCTTAATAATTGTTGTAGTTTCCTCTATACCCTCCTCTATATCCTCCCCTGAATCCTCCTTGATATCTTCCTTGATACCCTCCACAGAAACCCCCATCATTGTAACCTTGGTAAGTTGGGTTGTAATTGTTTCCCTAGTATTCTACCTACAAACTACAACTGACCACCCTTGTTGATTTAGGTATTGTGGTGCAATTATCATTTGTGTAGATATTTTTTGGAGTTATTTTAGGTGTTTGGTAATCATATATGGTTGTGTAGAAGGATGGTTAGGTGTTATATTCTACCTTGCAGCCATAGCTCTCAACTAGCAGCATAATCCTTTAAATCATCCAATACATGCAACTGAAGGGAAAGTATGGTGATAATGATTATAAGAAAAAAATGATCGGTAGAGTACATCAATTGATTTATAGGTGGTGATAATTATAATATAGGACAAGTGTTTTGAATGTGCTGGATCCCAAAGGCTACAGATTTTACACCATGTTCTTTCATATGGTAGTGTGTTTCTAGAGGATTCTCTTTGTAATGAACACACTCTTATGGTAGCTATTCTCCTTGTGTTATCAACATATGTGCATTCAATTCTACTATGGCCTTCAACGTAACAGATTATTTGTACACCATATATTCGGCCTCATATTATTATTCAGAGGGGAGCTATTTCTTAATCCTTCAGTTCTTTGAATCTCCTGTTATAATTTAAATTTTGTCCTAGTTCTAATTATACTCTCTCTAATTCAATCTTCATTGAAGTTTCCCCTTCTCTTCTCCACAGTTGGCCTTCTAGTTTAATTTCCATTTAAATTGCCTCTGAGAACATTTTACAAACTATTTTAAATCTAATGCAGCCCTAAGATATAGGAAGTAGCCCTGAAGTGAACCACTCAATTCTCTTTTTATCTGTTAGGGGCTCTTCTAATTTTCTAGTAAAAATATTAAACCTGTAACTGAATTCATTTACTTAATCTCCTTATATTTGTACCAAATCTCTCATCTTTCTTACTCCTTCTGATGGGGCTTCTAGGAAATGAAATTCTGTTTTAAATTCTCTCTCAAGGATCAACCCATGGTTTTATTCCTTGAGAATTTAGTCTCAAATACAAACACAGTGCATCATCCCTTAATTACCATGTAAAATCTTGTTTTTTAAAAGCCCCGTCTGTGGTGTTATTTCTTTTCTTTGGTAGATATCTAAGAGGAATAAATGTTCTAATGCATCACTAGAATTCTTATCGAAGATTTTCATCTTGATTTTCTTGGACATTTTTGCTTGTGTAGTGGTTATGGGCTGGATAACAGGACTGCTACTTAACTTGATTTACTTTCTATCTGTCTAGTTATGATTGGGTTTTATACTGCTCCTTCTTCCTTTATCTCTTCTTAATTTGATGTCAAAGTAAATTTATGCCTAGTAGTTCTTGGAAATTTTTGAATCTGTCTCTTGTCTCTTCTGACTCTCTTCCAGCAATGTTTGATATCTTTCTCCTATAATTCTTCCTTTTTGTAGATTCTCAATCAATGTCTCAAGCAGTGCACATGGAATGACATCTGCACTCCGAGGGGTCATCTCCCTTTGAGCCTTCGCACGTCAGTTGGGGGTGTCTCTTTATTTAGTGTATATTCATAACCAATTGTTTTCAATAGCTACCCTTTCTATATTTAATATTTATTAATCTATGATTAATCTCTAATTCTTCATCACATATTCTCTTCTTATTCTTTTCTTCTTTTTCTTTCATGATCCTCTTCTCTATCCTCTTTCCTTAAGTTTTTCTTTTATCTTCTCTATCTTTTCTTATTCTGGTGTACCTATATTTTCTTTCCCCTTGTTCTTTTCATCCATTATCTCTAACTTCTCTCCAAACTCTTCTTTTAAGTTTCTCATAATACTAAATTTTGTCTTATTATTCTCCTCTTTTCCTAATCATTAATGGGGTTTTCATCTCCTCTTCCTTCCATCCTTTCTTCTTCTAAAACTCTCTTGAAGGTTGGGTCTAAACTTCCTACTAACTGTTGTAGATCTCTTGCTAATATTGATTGTATTGTCATTAATTGTCTGAATTGAACTTTCTACAATATATTGTACTACATGATTCCTAAGTTTAACAAACCTATAATTGTTGTCTGCAAGACGCGGGTATTATACTAGAGAGATTTTGAACATCTGACATCTATTTCTAGGTGATCCAATTTTTGGGCTCCACTTAATGTGGGTGAATATTTTATTTTCTCAACCTTCTCTTCTCCTTTCTTAACCTTATTCAACTTCTCCTTTCTTTCTTTCATCTTCTTTGCTCTCTCTTCTCTTTCCAGTTTTTATCTTTCTACCTTTTCCTTTAACTCCTTATTTTCTGTGGATAATCTCTCTCTCTCTCTCTCTCTCTCTCTCTCTCTCTCTCTCTCTCTCTCTCTCTCTCTCTCTCTCTCTCTCTCTCTCTCTCATTCCCTTCATTTTAACTATCTCTTAATTGACAAGACCCAAAGGACCAAAACAGGGAGGCAGCCTGTATAATTTTATTAATCTACAAAACCATCAAAATTACATAGCAATGGATGACTGCAATATATATAGGTATTGCACAGTCATATCCATACAACCAAGCTGTTAAAAAACTATAACAAAATACATATGGGAATGAATAAATACAAAATATAGTTTCAACAAATAAACCATACGAATAAACAATATAACAAAATAAGATTTTACCTATGGTAAACACAACCAATCAATGTAAAATTACTTACACTAAGTTTTACCTAACATTCCCCCCCTTAATTTTACATTTCCTCAAGGGATGAGGAGAGGAACTCTCTGAACAACTCAAAATTTTCACGTGCAAGTGACTTTGTGAAGATATCTGCTCGTTGTTCAGCTGTTGGGAAAAACTGAAGCTGTATATTGTGTTTCAAGACATGTTCTCGGATGAAATGAACCTGTACCTCAATGTGTTTCGTTCTCTCATGAAACATTGGATTCTGAACAAGCTTGAGAACACCTTCATTGTCAACATACATGGTGGTAGGTTTCTCCTGTGGTACTCCAAGTCCTTCCAGTATGTGACGTAGCCATATCGCTTCGCAGACAACTTCTCCTGCAGAACGATACTCAGCTTCTGTGGAAGAGCGAGAAACAAAGTTTTGTTTCTTACTTCCCCATGATATTGGTCCAAATCCCATAAAGAATACAAATCTGGAAGTGGATTTTCTATCATCAATGTTACCTGCATGATCTGAATCCGAATATCCAGTCAAGAAGAAGTTTTCATTCTTCTTGTATTCTAGACCAAGATCCACTGATCCTTTGAGATATCTCAAAATGTGCTTTACTGCTTTCCAATGAAAAACTTTGGGTTCTTTCATGAACATGGATAGATAAATTACTGCAAAGTTGATATCTGGTCTAGTGTAAGTCAGGTAAATGAGACTCCCGATCAGCTGCCAATAGAGAGTGGCACTTACCTCAGGAGATGGATCTGAACAAGATAACTGTAATCTGTTCTCCATTGGTGTAACAATTGGTGTGCAATCCATCATCCTAAACTTCTCGAGCGTAGTCTTGGTATATTTCATCTGAGAAACAAAAATATGATTCTATTTCTAGCACACTTCTAATCCAAGACAATAGTGCATCAGCTCGAGATCGGTCATGTCGAACGATCGATTAAGATCTTTCTTCGTTGCATCGATCATCATCACTGAACTGCCAGTGATGACAAGATCATCGACATAGACAACAACAATCACCATATCCCCCCTTGCTTTTTGAGGTAGAGATTGGGATTGTATGGATTTCTAACAAATCCATGTTGTACGAGATGCTCATCAATCTTGATGTACCATGCCCAAGGTGCCTGTTTGAGGCCATACAGAGATTTTCTGAGTCTGCATACCTTTGTTTCTTGACCAGGTACAACATATCCCTCAGGTTGAGTCATGTAGACTTCTTCTTGTAAATCTCCATTTAGGAAGGCACTTTTTACGTCCATTTGGTGAACTTTCCATCCAAACTGAGCAGCTAGAGCAAAGATCATTTTGATCTTAGCTGTGGGAGCAAATGTCTCCTCATAGTCAATGCCTTCTTTTTGTGTGTACCCATTTGCTACAAGTCTTGCTTTGTACTTGTCCACTGTCCCATTTTCTTTGTACTTAGTTTTGAATATCCATCTGCATCCAATGGGTTTCTTCCCTGGTGGAAGATCAATAAGCTGCCAAGTGTTATTCTTCATCACTGATTGATATTCAGAATCCATGGCATCTTTCCAAGCTTTTGAATGTAGGGCTTCCTGGACTGTAGAGGGCTCATATGATTCAATAAATCTACTCATCAAAGAAAAGTTAACTTCTTCTCTTGCTTTACTGCGAGTCCGTGGTCCAAAGGTGGATGTATCCGGTGGAGCATCCAATCTTGCATCTCGTAATGTACTTGTACACCATTTAGACATACGTTGAATTGTTCCCATGGGTTGTGGTTCTATTTGATCAACACCATCATCCCCATCATCACTTTCATCTTCTGAGGGAACATTAGCTTCAATTTTTACAATAGGTGAAAAATCTACATCTTGCGAGTCCGGAGGAGGAGACTCTGCTTCCTTCTTCTTGAAAAACTCAACATCTCTACTGTGTAGACTTTTCTGGCCTTAGGATCCATCAATCTATACCCAAGAGTCTCTTCACTGTACCCAATGAAGATGAGTTTTTGTGACTTCATGTCCAATTTCTTTCTGTTCTGTTTGGGTATGTGCATGCTTGCTTTGCACCTGAATACTCTGAGGTGTGCAATGGATGGTTTCATTTTTGACCATGCTTCTTGTGGTGTAATTCCATCAAGAGCAGTTATGGGCACTCTGTTCAACAAATACACTGCTATTTTTGCTGCTTCTGCCCAAAATGTCTTTGCAAGTTTGGAATCATCGATCATGCATCACACCATCTCCATGATAGTATGATTTCTTCTCTCAACAACACCATTTTGCTGTAGTGTGTGTGGAGGAGGCATTTGTCGACGAATCCCATGAGTTTGTAGGTAGTCTCTAAACTCATCACTGGTGAATTACCCCCCTCGATCTGAGCGGAGAGTTCTGATGTGACAACCAGTTTCTTTCTCAACTGCTACTTTGAACTTTTTGAAGGTTGCAAACGCTTCACTTTTCTTGCGAAGACAAAAAATCCACATTTTCCACAATAGTCGTTAACACAAAGCATGAAGTACTGGAACCCAGAATGACTTGGATGCATCGGACCGCAAAGATTGGTATGAACCAGGTCAAGTTTACCATGAGCTCGAAAAGTACTCTTTTGGAATGAAGCCCTGTGTTGTTTTCCTGCTAGGAAGTGAGGACACTTGTCTGTATCCTTCTGAAGAGAAGGTAGCCCATGTACCATATTACGCCGGTGAAGTGTTTCGAGATATTTAAAACTAACATGACCAAATCTCTGATGTCACAACTGCGCTGAGGTGGAATTTTACGCCACAAGTGCTTGATCATCTCTATAAACAAAATCAAGTTGGAACATGCGTCTCACATTGGAGGATTTTGCAATTATTTTCGAGCCTCTTGATTTATCTCGAATCAAACACGTTTTCTTGCCAGATTGACTATCAAAGTCAATTTTTAGGTTGTGATCTAGGAGTTGACTAACTGAAAGAAGATTCTTTGTCAACCCAGGGACATATAAGACATCTGATAGTCTGCATTTGCGTGAACCAAGGGGTAGAGAGATGTTCCCAATCCCCTGAACTATATATGAAGAATCATCTCCCAACAAAACATGATTTTTTGATGGCATGTCCCTCATTGAGATACACCAGTCTCTGTGGCTGGTCATGTGTCGAGTGGCTCCCAAATCAACATACCAAACATCACTAGATGACATGGATGGTTCACTTGATCTAGCAGTGAACAAGAAGTCTTCATTGTCTAATTGTTCTTGTTGCTCAGAAATATTACCTTGCTGGCGGGGTCTTCTTTTCCAGTTCCCCTTTTTCTTCCCGTGATAGTTGTTAGAATGTCCCTTGTAAGATTGTTGTTGTTGTGGTCCAGAGTTTCTTGATGAACCTTTCTTATAAGTGTTATAACAACAATCTTTTAAGTCATGTCCTCTTTTGCAAATTGGACATTGCTTCTTCTATTGATTGTCCCCATGATACTGATTCTGATGTTGGGAATTCTGATAGGATTTAGGTTTTCCTTTACCTTTTCCTTTCCATTTTTGATGTGAAGACAGTGCTTGCTCCTCTTCATCATCCTTATTGTGCATTGCTTCCTCTTGTTGCAGTAGGTTTACCAGCTTGTCAAAACTAATTGTCGTATCTGAAAAGTTTAGAGTTGTGAAAAAAAATTTGGTAAGAAGAAGGGAGAGCTCTCAAAACAATGGGAATGAGAGATTCATCTTTGACCTCTTCTCCTAGGGCTAGAAGTGAAGCCCTTAACTCTGCAACTCTTCTTAGGAAAGCTTCAATTTTCTCATCCTGCTTGAACTTCAATGTATGTAACTGACTCTACAAATTTAGTATGACATTCTTGTTCTTGGCCTCATATATTGTGCTCAGCTTATCCCACGCTTCTTTTACTGTTGTGGCATCTCGAATGTGGGCTTGCACATTGTCAGAAACTCCAAACAAGATGATGAGTTTTGCTTTCTGATCTGCTTTATCAAACTATCGTTTTTGTGTTGTATCAGTTGTTGATTTGGTTAGAGTACCAGTCACAATAGGCCAGATTTCTTCAAACTCAAGTTGTGTCTTTATTTTTGTCTTCCATGTAGCATAGTTTCTTCCTCTGAGCAATTGTGAATCCGGAAGAAAAAATTTGGGGGCATTGGTGCCCATTTTGCAGAGATCACTGACAGGGTTTGGCTCTTATCACTCCAGGTATTAGGTATCCCAATCTATATACTGTCAGTCCGATATACCGAACCTTTCTATATACGCGCCCTTCTGATATACCCGTCGGTATGTGGAAGAAGCTCGCCCTTTCTATATACCCGGTGGTACGTGAAAGAGGTGTTAACGTACGCGAAAGAATTCAATACATGGTACCAAGACAGTACTGATGGGGTCTGTGTGATTATTGACACCGGATCAAAGAAATATCCTCATATGTGTGCGTAACTTCGCTATATACTTGGATAATTTCTCAGTCCGGATTTATGTCGAGCAATCGTTCATAGACGGATGGGATGGCTCATAGTGTGTGCACTGTGACCTTATTACTCCTAGTTGATTTATAGGGACGATGCCCAGACGACGTTGTTGCAGCTATATTAGGCGTTAAGTGCAGTAGTAGTTGCGATAGATTTACCTATAAGTGCTTCCCAGAGGTACCATATATACCGAATGCTGCGAATGAGATCTAGGATCTCGTGAGTGTTACAGAACCAATTTTTTTATTGTTTTTTATTACAATTCTGCCAGTTTTTGAGCAGTTACAAAGTTTGTAGTTGATTATGGAAACCTGCAAATTAGTACAATATGCAGCACTATACAATTTACATTCAAAAAACTGGACAATTTGAATGGCAGGCAAAAATTTCTGTTTCGCGGGTCCTGGTGGCCTCCTGAGCCCAATACGACCCAAAATGCTAAAAATTGCAAAAAAAACTGAAAATGCAATTTTTAGATGGGTCTCCTTTTGCAAAAAATGTCCAAAATGAAAAACCAGGCCGAATGGGAGAATTTTTTTTTTACCCTAAATTAGGGATTTCTCCTCTAAATTTAGTTAGTTATAACTAAATTTGAATTTCCTGCTAAATTTAGCAGTTATGCTAAACTTCCCGCCAAAAGGTTTGAGAGGGGGGATTTGACCCCTTGACCTCCTTTAGTGAGAGTGTCTTACAAAATAATAGGCTAGCCACTTGGGCGGCCTAGTCAAACCAAACATAAAGTGAAGACATTTTATTTAAACACTTATAAACTGTAAAACCTTACCTCTATGAACCCACGGTTTGCTCAAATGTGGTTTTGAGTGAATTTTCTAGCAAAGTGAAAAATGATCAACGGTTTTTGAAGGTGGTTTTGTGTGAATGAAGGTGGTTTTGATTGTGTATAACACTTCTATCAATTTTCTCCCCTCCTTTGAGCTTGCAATCTCTTACTTGGCAGATTCTATCCTCCTCGTGCTTGAATTGCAAAGACTATACACGGTTTTGCATAGATTTAATGGTGGTTTTGAAGAATTTTATGGTGGTATTGCAAGGATGGGGTTGGGAAGTTGCAGGAGGCAACTCTGGCTCTCCTTTGCTTGCAAAAGCTTCTCCAATGCTCCTCAACCTCTTCTACAATCACTATGCACCTTCCTTTTATACAGGTCTCTCAAAATTCCTGCTCTGATACCAAATGACAGGACCTGAAGGACCGAAATAGGGAGGTAGCCTATATAATTTTATTAATCTGCAAAACCATCAAAATTACATAGCAATGGATGACTACAATATATATAGGTATTGCACAGTCATATCCATACAACCAAGCTGTTAAACAACTATAACAAAATACATACGGGAATGAATAAATACAAAATATAGTTTCAACAAATAAACCATACGAATAAACAATATAACAAAATAAGATTTTACCTACGGTAAACACAACCAACTAATGTAAAATTACTTACACTAAGTTTTACCTAACACTAATTTTCTTTTTTAATTTTCTTAATCCTCTTGTTCTAACCCTCTAACTTTTCTATTTTTTTCATTTTTCTCCTTTTTCTCATGTCGACCTATTTCTACCACCCCAACAAATGCCCCATTAATTCTGACAAGTCATGATTCCTATATTGTGTCTTTGTAGTCTTTGGTGACTTCTACCCTTTATTCACGACTTTACTTCATTCTGCGGCTACCTTGGTTTATCGCGGCTATATTTATCTTTTTGTGGCTATCTCCTTAACTTCGTAGTTTATACCTAAACTCCTGCCACCAGTAAACATTACACTTTTTACTAATTTACACTATAAAATTTCTTCTTTGTTAATTAAGTTAACATGTTTCTACATAGTTGGTCCTATATTCATTAGGTGTCACTCCTACTGGTGTGGAAAAGTTATTTTAAAACATAAGTAGATATAATCCAAATAGTTTTCTATGTATAATTATTAAAACATAGAGTTGAAGAAAATAACAGTTTCCAACACAGTTTTTCATATAATGCATTCTTTTTAATTCACTTTCATTTCATATTCACATTCAATGTCAATGTATTACTTTTCAATGCCATCTCATTAATTAAAACATATCACACTTTTAAATCCTTCTTGTCTGGAGTACCTGCAACCAATGTAGAGAGAGAGAGAGAGAGAGAGAGAGAGAGTGATCAGGGGATCATTTTTGAAAACGTTCCCTAAACATCCCTAAATGGTGTCAGTGCAAAAGATCATCTTGAGATCTTTCCAATGACTGTAAGAACGCGACAAACGGACATCGGGAGCTCTAGATATGTCCGGTCAAAGTTCGGTCAACAAAATGTCAACTCTAGTCAACTGGTCAATAATGGACCAATAGCGCTGCGACACGTGGCGAAAAGGCAAAGGGAATTGTTTGTTGGTTTTTGATCGATTTTCCTATCGGGTGACGACAAGTGGAATATATATATTTGACCAAGTGTTAATTATTTACATGGGTCGAAATTATATCCAAAGTCATATTACATTTCCCATGCATTACATTTTCCACGCATTATATTTGGTTTAACCTCCAAGCATTATTCAAGGCGCCTAAAAATATTGTCTATACATAGCCATGCACATCCTTATCCAAACAGCAACTAAACCCACATTCCAAGCGGCTAAAATGGCTGACAAGCCAATAAAAAAAATGCGCCTCCTTAGGGATTTAATCCCATTTCAAACAAAATGCGCCACCTTTCTATATATCAACTATCAATTATTACTGCCACTCTTAACTACCAACCATATATATGAATGATAGTAACATAACTCCACGGAGGATATGTATTTTTCACACAACCTAAGACTATTGTAAAAACATCATCTGTCTCAAAATAATCTTCAAATATACTGAAATCATTAATGATCATTAACTTATATTCCAACTCTACTTGTAAAACAACAAAGACTGTATCAACCATTTTAATTCTGCCCAAATATTAGGAGAATGTCTATTTCTGCATCTTCTCCAAACAGATCTACTAGTATCATTACCACAACATCAAATACGTCTTCTGAATCAAAGACATTAGCAAATTCATCAAAGTGATCTATATTTAAAAACTTCAAACTTCCATTAATTCTGGCAAGTACATGAACAGACTGAACCATATTTACTTACAAACATGAAGGGCTATATCTACTGACTCTGAATTCTCTTCCTTTCTTCCAGATGTATTACTCCAATCTAGCTCCCAATCCAGTGTAGTGAGTGAATTGAGGATGCGCTATTAAATAGGCAACTCAAAGCTTTTCACCGGATACGGGAAGACCGGAAACCGGAGCCAGAGGTAATCGGTAAGATTCCTCAGTGAGTACAGCCCACTCACCAAAAGCAAGACACGACACAACCCATAAACAAAAAGATACAAAAGATGCTCATGGGTCCACCACGCACCTACAAAAGATAACTACCGACAACAAGCCTGTCGGATAACTTTATTAAAAGCAGGATAAGAAGGAATCAAGAAAAGAGAAGATGATAACATGCCTATCATCATGACAGATAGTGCGAAGCGCACTAAATTATTCGAAGAGGACAGAGGGTCCTGGTCGGTCAGGGTCATCATCATCAGAGGATGATGTGGAATCATTTCTTTTCGGTGCTCCAGGAAGTAACCTTTCATGTTGCTCTAGCCATATGCGAGATATCCGCGCGGTTCCATCTGTGTCAGGTTGAAGATGAGCCCTTGTAGGAAACAAATAGTGATCAAGAATTCTGAGATCCTGATCAGGGGCAGGTGGTTGCACGACCATGGTGTGATGCAGAAGAATTCTCCTCCAAAGAGTAGCATTTGGTTTTTCAACCAAATTTCTATGGTTAACTTTTATATAGTAATGTGCTTTTACAAACCATGGGATCTTACATTGAATGATAACATTTCTAGCTGTATCCGGATGCACATTTACCAGAGGAGAGTTAGATAATTTAGTAGGGAGAAATTTTGAAAGAAAGTACTTGAAGTGAGAAGAGATGTACTTCCTGTCTCCCAGAGAAGGAGGTCGGTTCCATAGATCTGATTGCAGAGGATGTTCTTCAGGCCACATCCTTGAAAACTCGAACCGCCACAATGTGTCCTTTCTCGGTATCAGCTGCCTGAGTCTGAGACCTTCGACAGGTAGGAAATCCGGTTGTTCGACTGCATAAAGATATCGCCATTGCCAATGGAGGCAACATTTGACCAATGGTTCTTGCAAAGTATGAAACTCATGTCCTAGTATGTCAGGATCATAAAGTTTACATTCAAGTTCAGACATTGCGAACTCTTGTGTTGTGATCAGATTTCTGGAAGTTAGAAGCGTCTGTGCTTCTTGTGACATTCCATTGTCACAGCGGACTAAGGCATCAATCTGAGCTTTTGCATGTCGATAATCCCATATGGTTCCGTGGGATTCATGGATAACCTGTGTGACACTGATATTCTTTGAAGTATTGAGTTCTCGACTGACAAAATCTGCAAGAGCATTTTGTTTACCTGATATGTGTTCTACCTGGAACTCAAAGTTGTCAAACCAAAGACCCCATCTTTGGAGTCTGTTAAAGGCCACTTTATTGGCTGGATCTCCCCCATCTAACCTTTTCCTGAAATCCTTCAGGTCAGATCTTAATATGAATTCTTCATTCTGGACGAAGAATAGAAAAGCTTTTATAGCCTTTTTGGCAGCCAATAATTCTTTATGCGAGGAATGATAATTTAATTCAGAGCCATGAAAAGCTCCGGAAGCATACCTGCATACTTTCTCCTTATCATTCTCGGCTTTCTCTTTGAGTACGGCTCCCCAAAATTGCTCGCTGGCGTCACATTCTATGATCTTTTTGCCAGGGCCTGGAAGTGACATTGCTGGGAGTTCTTGGACTTGTTTCTTAATTCTCTGTACTGCTTTGGTCATGTCCTGAGTCCATCCAGGAGCATTCTTCTTTAGTCTACTGTTTAGCAGTACACGATCAGCTGCTATGTTCTGGTAAAAACCAGCAACATAGTTGATACATCCTAAGAAACGTTGTAACTGTTGTTTCTCTAGGATCTGGTCAGGAAAATTCTGAATATTTGCAATCACATGCTGCTGCATAGAAATTGTTCCTGAACTGATTCTGATACCCAGGAAGTCTATTTCTTCTTTAAAGATTTCCATTTTAGTGGGAGACAAGCAGATCCCATTCTTATATACAATCTCATAAAATTTTTCTAAGTGAGTTAAATGCTCCTTAGGTGACTTAGAAAATATGAGAATGTCATCAATATAAACAATTAGGAAATCAGACAACTCACCGAAGATTTTGTCCATGATCTTCTGGAATATAGAAGGAGCTGTCTTGAGACCAAATGGAAGAACCTTCCATTCATACTGACCACCTGGTACAATGAAAGCGGTTTTATACATATCTTCATTGCGCAGGAACACCTGCCAAAATCCGCTTTTTAGATCAAACTTGCTGTAGACATGAGATCCTTTGATTCTTCTCAAGATGTCGTCCTTGGCTGGAATGGGATGCTGTACAGCAGTTATAAATTTATTGAGTGGCTTATAATCCACTACAAGCCTTTTCTTTCCTCTGATCTGTTCACTTCTCTTGTTCACATAAAAGGCTGAACATGCCCAAGGTGAGTTGGATTCTTGAATGAGTCCAGCTTTGACTAATTTCTGTATTTCACCCTGGCATTCTTTTCTTTCTGTAGGAGGCATGCCTTTGTGGTGTGCTTTGAATTTCGGTAGCACCTCATTGCCTCTATCATCCTTAATCAGCTGAAGATCCAGGGAACAGTAGTGCTTCTTTCTGCTTATGAAAGCATGTGGATCTTCGTTGCAGACATTGTTTTTAATCCTGGAGACTATTTCTTCAATATTGACAGTATTGTTAGAAATAGATTTATGAATCCAGGTGTTATTAACAGTCTTTACCTTCTGAGGTAAAGGAACTATGCTCTGGAAAGAATATCTCCTGGGAATAGATACAGGAGGCTCAAACAATTTTATATTCTCTTGGGAGATGCTGAATGTCTTACACTGCTGTAGAAAATCAACTCCTAGAAGACAGTCATAGTTCTCCATATTATGTTGATAGAACTCTATGTCAATAGAATGTCCTTCAACATCTAACTTTACTTTAGCCATGGATTTGCAGACTACTTCTCTCTTATCAAATCTGATCTTAGTGTGGGTATTCACCCAACAGTCACTAGGGAGAGCATATTGTCTGATTAGGCTAATCTCAGCACCCGTGTCAATCATGGCATCCAATACATAAGGCTTTATATGTGGAATGCATATAGTGATTGCTATAAAGGGATTCTGGGTGCAACTCAGTGTACATACCTTTGGCTGTGATGGCTGGTCATCTTCTGCTGCCAGATTATGGTATGTTTCTTCAAGATTCTCTTGAGAATCTTCTTTCTCACTATCTTCTTCAGCTACGAGCTTGCTATATTCTTCAGTTGCTTTAGCAAGTACTTTCTCAAGTAGCTCGATCCTGGATCTTCTCCAGGTCTTGTACATCTGCCTTGAAGCTGGATTCTCTGAAGATTGTCCTGGCTCATAAGAGGAGTAAACAGGAGGACTGATTCCTCTTCCTCTGCCACGCCATGCTCCAAACCTTCCCCTGGTGGGAATTTGTCTCTGTCTGACTCTCTGCTGGAATGGAGGTCTTATTGGAAATGCTTCAAAGGGCTCTTCTATTTCTGTTTCAGCTCTGCTTTGTGCTTGGCTCTGTTCCAGTTCATTCTGTCTTAAGTATCTGTCTTGCAGATTTCTGAGCTCTTTCTGAAGAGCTATTTTCCTTGTTGTGTCCCAAGGGGGACAGCTGTCGTAGACTGACTGGAGACTTTCAACTTGCCTTCTGAGCAAGTCTGCACTTGGTGGTATCATGGGATGAACAAAGTTAGATACCATGTTAATACTGAAATGAGTAAAGGAAGGAATAGAACTATACCCACTGTCAGTACTATCTTCATCTGATGAAGCCTGCTAAATATTATTGCAGTATTCTCCTTCAATGGAGACATAAGATATATCAGATGATAAACTATCAGTGTCAGAAATAAAAGCATATTCATCTTCTTCTATGCCTTTACTGCTCAAGGCATTTACCTTGGCTTTGCCTTTTTCTGTATGTCTCTGTGGACACTGATTAGCATAATGTGCGTCCTTACAAATATAACAGGTTGGTTTGAACCTGTTTGATTTACCCAAATGTTTATACTTACGAAATTTATATTTCGTTCTGGGCTTACCTTTCTGGAACTGTTCTTTATACTTTCCTTTTCTGAACTGCGCTCTGTATTTCTTCTTTTTCTTTTTCTGCCGCCACTCACCCCCTTTTGAAAAAAGACAATCTTTGCAAGAAGATTTCTTCTTGGAGGATTGGATTTCTAGGTCAGGGCATCCGAAGGGTTCTAAAGCATACTGTGTGCAGAAAGTATTGCTGAGAGCTTTTTGATGTTTGAACGCTTGCTTGCGTTCCCATTTTTCTTTGCACATCTTTGCATTGCACTGATCTATGATCTGGTTGATGTGCCCAAAACTTAACTCTGAGGTTTTCATTCCATGCATGGCCTTTCTATATTGTGTAGCAAAGAAAGGCGGAAATGACTCTATATAACGGAGACGCATGGTCTCATCGTTAATATTACCTGAACTGTAATATAGCTTCTGCATGAAGCATTGATATTCTTTTATGCGAGTCATATCACATAAGCGAGCTCTGAGGAACATGGCTGTGTTCATCATCTTGTCATCGTCAATATTGCCGATGAATTCTTTTATGAGAGCTGCTGTGAGGCCGGTGAAACCTGTATCTAGGATTTCTGCTTTGTTGGGAAGTACATCCCACCATTCTTTGAGAATGCCGACAAAGCCATTGACTATAGTGGCAGCAATATTTTGAGGTGTTCTGCCATAGGTTTCCTTTTGGGTGTTGCCCCATCCTATCATTGCATGGATTAATTCTTTTATCTCAGCCACAGACTTGCATTCTACTCTGTAGAAATTTGGCTGAAGGGTCTGAACCTTAGTGGTTGCCTGAAAGGCGGGAGTACTGCTCTCACCCATTTGTTCATCGAACAATGGTGGTGTAAATTCTGGATTCTCAATGTGAGATTCAGTACCTTCAATTCTTAACATGTTTACCTCTTTATCTTTGAAAAATAGAGGCTTATACTCTTCTAACACTTCCTTGTATGACTTCTTTGGAGTTGGATTGGCAAGATTTTGGACTTCTGTCCATGAGACAGCTTGGGACCAATCACCTTCTTTTCTAGGTGTTAGTCTACTATTCAACTCATTGATCTTTGGAAAGATCCTAGGAAGTTCTTGTGTTAAACACTTCTGGATATCATCTATCCGAGTATGTGTCTTTTCATTTTCATCCTGAATTTGTGCTAAACCAGATTCTAATATTTCATTGGTTTGTTGTGTTCTGGTAATAATAGTACTTTTGAGACCAACTGTGTGATCAACCAATGGTTGAATGATATCTGTGACTCTTTGTGTTACTACCTCTGGTAGGCTTGTAGCAAGACTATGTGCTGTGCTTTCTACATTCTTTACAGATTCTTCTATTTTATCAAATCTAGAATTTAGCAATTTTAAAGCACCAGCAGTGTCTCCTTTCTTTCTCAATTCTATAGCTTTAAGTGTTTTTTCCAAACTTGAAAGCTTTTCAGAATGAGAACATACCTCTTCATTTACAGATAGTAGTGCCTTGTTGGTCCAGTTGAGCATTTTAGAACTTTCAGATGGCTCTATTTCTCTGCTGACTGCTCTTTGATACCAGAATACAGCTTTCTGGGTTTCATCAGGAGAAATCAGCTCATGCTGATCTGTAGGAGGAAATTGAGTCCTCGCACTTGTTGAAGCCATATTAATTGTAGGCCCGTTGACAGGGGCGTACTTCTGACTGACTAGCTTTTCGCAATCTGAGCACCATAAAAAGTCAGTAGAAGGATCATGGGTTAATGATCTATGGCTACATAAAAATATCTTTTCATCTTCTTTAGCAGCTTCTTGAGGCTTAGATGATTCACCAACTGTAAAATAAGAAGATGTAGAAGCTACAGAATTGCTTCTATTCAAGATTCTTTTTGATTTATCAATATCAGATGCTTTACCAACATCTGAGTTCCTTCTGAAACTGAGTGTCACATTATTTCTGCCTTCTGTTATTGCAGTTGCATTTTCAAGCTTTGGCTGGGATGTCTGCACAAACTTTTTTGCAAGGGTCCATTCCTTTGGGACCTTGATGTCGGACCATGAGATTAACTCAGGTTCAATCTTCTGAGTTTCTAAGTTCACGTGGGTCACCACGCTACTGCCCTTGGACGTGCCGTGCTTAACAGCTGGGTTCATGGTGTTGACTAGACGGTAAATGATTTTATAGTGGACGGCAAGAGGACAAGATCCTATGCGCATATTCAAGCCTGTGGTTGCTAGGTGCAATTTAAGAACATCTTGCAGAAGGTCTTCTTTGGTTAAAGACACTGGGTAATTAGGGTAAACTTCAAAGGACACAGGGCCAGTATGAAGGCCTGTTTGGACTGCGGCTAACAAACTATCTTTGAAATTATCAAAACGCAAATCTAAAAGACAGCACAAAATACTAGCATTCAAACCGCGGCGAAATAGAGGTGTGATTCCTATCTGTACACAACCGATATGAGCAAATTTGTATGTGGTTTGACGCTTAAGGGACTTAACATCAGCCTTATCTATTAAAGGGATATTGTATTCACAACTATTACTTTGTGACACCTGTATCACGGACTCCCTAGTCTTAAAAACAGTGGACGCTAAAAGCTGGAACCTATTCAAATGAGAATAAACTTCATTGTAAGCCTTTTTGGGAAGTCTCCACTCAGGAGTGGGACTGGATTCATCATACATACTTATTTCTTCATTAACTGAAAAAACATCAGACAAACTAACCAGAGATGTATCCTCTGAATCTACAGTAGAAGTTCGGGGAGACTGATCAGCCATTGTGAGACTTGCAAGCAAAGAACCAAAGATCTACGACACTCCTCGGGCAAAAACTCGTCTTACTGTTGCGCCTGACAAACGGCGTCTTACGGTTGCGATAGCCACACCTGTAGATCAAACTGGGGTATATAAACTTGCTTTTACACTCGGGCTGGAAGTATCTCAGAACTTACTCCTGAAAATATGATTCACAACTCTGAATATTGTTCTGTTCTTTCAATCCGATTTACTTTTGCTGGCTCTGATACCATTCTAAAAACAAACACCCTTGCTCTGATACACCTTTCTATATATCAACTATCAATTATTACTGCCACTCTTAACTACCAACCATATATATGAATGATAGTAACATAGGGGCCACCAAAAATAGGGGCCACTGGCATTTGATCCCCTGACCCCATGGGTCCAAGCTCAATCCTTCAACCAACTCGCCTAGGGGCTTGGGCGCATTATAAAATGGGGCGCTTCAACTTATACTAGGAGGTACAGGTCTGTGCAAGAAGCTTAAGGACCAGATTGCAGAGAACACCATTTTTGAAGGCCGTGCACTCAGATTGGGCTTTCGGAGTAAAAAGATGAAATGTAGAGAATTCTGAGATGATTCCAACTATATAAGGTTTGATCTTTTTTGATTATTTTTAACCTGTTTTAGGAAGCTTTGAATGCAGATTTTAACAGGGATCTTCAAGACAGCCAGTTGGAAAACACGAATTTCAATGCACTTCTAGTCCGAATTGTGACTTGGTGTAAACATGAAAAGTGTTCAGAATTCAGATCTGATCTCAGAAATATGATTTGTTTTCATGGAATGTTTTTAAATCTCCATTTTTAGGTGTTTTTCTAACACAGTTGCAGGGAGATCACATTGTGAAAACACTGTAGGAGCCACGGATCGTTCGTGGGACAGTTTCTGCTATTTTTCAGAGTTCTTGGGACATTGATCAGCTCATTTGCAGGTTTTTATTCATTATTGGTTGTTTGTAAGGGTTATTGTACTTGAAATTCAATATTATTAATGGATCGGTTCAATCTGAACCCGGGGACGTAGGAATTCTGAACCCCGTAAACAATCTCTTTTGTTATCTGAGTCTTTTCAGTTTTTTCTGATTATTTCTTTGCTATACAAGTTTTTCCGCACTTATATGGATGCAAAATAATCAGAATTTAATCAATTTTGGATTCAAGAATACTTAAAATTGGTTAAAAAAAATCACGATCTTTGGAAACTATAAAAGTTATAAAAATTACAACATCACGTTTTCAGATCAGAGAGAGAGAGAGAGAGAGAGAGAGAGAGAGAGAGAGAGAGAGAGAGAGAGAGAGAGAGAGATAATCTTGTTTGGAGTATGTGTAACCCCTCCACATTCATTTTTATATTTTAGAGAGAGTAAGGAAGAGAGAGAGAAAGACTAGGAGACATTTTATTTTCTATTAAAAATATCATAGCCATTTACATTTCATATCCATTTTCATTTCATATCCATCTACCTTTTCAATCCATTGAAATTTTCAAGACTAACCATAATTTTATAATTATTTCTAGAGAGAGAAGAGTGAGGTGAGAGAAAAAATCATAAATTCCAAAATCCATTCATACAAATTAAATGATTAAATCATGATCTATACAGTACTATGATGATGTAAAAAGGGTTCATGAATAGTTGTAAGTTAAATGGGAGTCTTGGAAGGATTTTCTAACTAAAGTTACAAGTTTACGAAAATTGACCAAAAAGGCTAAAGTGCTTATTATGATTTGGCAGAATTTGATTACAATGAACATGGCTCAAGTTATAAAGGTGACTCTGGGGCTGATTATCATAAACATGTCAAACACTCTTGTAAAATGACCAGTGGGCCCCAAAAACCACTTTCAAAACTAACTCCTAGAAGAACTTTCACGGAACTGAGGTGTTTATCAGAGAATACTTGTTAGAGATCACACAAGAAGTCCGCGTGTGAGAGAAGGCTAGGATCAAGTGTGCAGAGGGATAGAAATAACCTGCGCATGGAGGGCAAGTTCAACTTTCAGGACTTAGCCGATTTTGAGCATGAAGACCTATTTTTAGAAGATGGCGTACAAAACACATCAGCGATGCAAAGATGTGCACGCCACGCATTATCTATCTTTAGAGGATCAGATCAAGCATTTTACATGGAGACGAGCTAAGAATAGGATTGTCACTTTAGTTAACTGTAAGAGGTTTATAGATAGCACACTTGCATGTGTGGCTATGCCTGTAAACGACATGTGGCTATTAATAGCACATGACCTATTTCTGGAATAGATAAGTGATGAAGGGAAAGTCCCCACCCTATATATATGATATGAAGAACATAGTAGATAGTATAAAAAGAGATGGATGTATGAAGGTATAGAGGTATGCGTATATGATTGGATTACTATATTGGATCTATGCGCATATCGATATAGATTATCATTATTGTAAGGAGCTTCTGTGTTATTAATAGATGGAAGATATTGGCCAAACCTAAGTGTCATTCCTATGTGTAATTAAGTAGTGCATGTTCTTGATTCAATCATGATTACTATTTAAAATTTTTCTTTCATAGATTTGAATGTAGCATGCATTGTAGAATGATGGATTAGCTATGGATCGAGATGTTTCTTCCTTCATCATGCTAACATCCTACTACAACAACCCTAAAGAGGGACTTGGTACCTTTTCATGCTTTAGGTGAGTGCTCAGTATAGGCTAAGTGATGTTCCAGCATGACTAGGGTGTTATCTAGTAAATACTAGGCTACATCATTAGTTCCATTACTGGGACCTATTTTTTAGTTGTGTTTAGGATGGTTCATGATGAAGACATATCGGTTAACTCTAACAAGTATTGAGGAGTGGATACACGATCTGGAGGAAGAATATGCATGGCAGTTCAGTAGTGGATCTGAGTTTAACACACATAGTTGGGTAGAACAAAATCTGTATGACAACCTATATGAGATATTTTTCGCTATCTTTCCAGTAGAACTATACAAGTGGCTTACTGCTTATGCATCTCAATGAAATTAGAGGTATCACATACTTGTCTACACACAGGAAGAATTTCAGGCCCTTATGACGCTGATCTGATCTGGACTTGTGCTTTGGATACGTGGTTTTGTGGTTTTCTAAATCATTATATTATGGAATATTCAATTTTGATGTATTCTTACCCAGAGATAGCTGAATTCCAGTTTTTTCTGTATCCAAGAGGAGTATATTTGCAAGGTATTCCACTGGCGATTAAGATCTTGATGGTAAGTTTGAACCTAGAGAGTAAACCGATGGCTAACTAAACTTCACCACGCACGAGGGAAGGAATAGGTTTGGTGAAAGATGACAGACCTAGTGGTAGAGAGGTAAAGAGAGGAGAGGTGGCTTACATATAATGAGGTGCATGAGAGGGAGATAGAGAAGCAACGTTTCATTACAGAAAGTATGGCATTGAGGAGAGAGATGGATCGTGAATGATTTATATATCACGTAGAAGACATGGAGCCAGAGCATCAGAAACTCCCCCATCTTGGAAAAAATGACAGAGATCCCCCCTTGGCCTCCCACATAAGTATGCCACTAGATAATACCTGGGCCACGGGCGTGCATCTTAATCCACCTGGTGACCTAGCCCTTGCGCTTGGTTTTCTAGTATCTAGTACAACAAGTAACCAACAAGCTAACTTGGGAAGTAGGAGAGAAGGAGTAAGTCAGGGAGCAAGTACATCAATGGAAAGACAAATGAATTCAATGATATTTGTAGGAACATTCTTAGGTGCATCATCCACACAAAATGTGAGCACGTAGAATGTCGGATTCATCTCTAGAAGTGGAACTACCTCACAGACTATAGGGGTTCAATATAGTACTACTGTCAGAGCACATGGGAGTACATCTACAAGTCCTATTCTAGCTACAGGTGGAGGATCAGGAGGTATAGGTGGTTCTAGTTTAAGTGGATCTAGTGGTTTTGGAGGTAGAGGGAACACAGGAGGTTCTGGATTAGGTGGTCAAGGTCTGCATCACCCAAAAAATATCTATATGGAGATGTCTCTTCGTCTCCTAGAATATAGAGGTATAGAGGATGCTACCAAACATGTGTATATGTGTGAAATCTCGTGGGCCGCTAAAGGAATCACAGATTTTAAGTGAAAGGAAAGTCAATTTGATACTACATTATAGGGACGTGCACATAGCTGGTATAAGAAGTTTGACCCTGATCAAACTTGTGTGGATTATATAGCATTAAAGGATGCTTTCCTGAAAGAGTTTCATATCCCTAAATTTGAGTAGAAAAGTATCATTGCACTCAAATATATTAAGCAAGGCACTAATGAGAGTTTACGTGAGTATGACGCCCATTTGAAGACGCTTATATCTAAGCTATCTTATGATATACACAAAAGCTAAAATGCACAATGGTTTGTTGGGGGATTGATTACACCATTTAGAAGGGTGCTATCACATAAGACATACATTGATCCATGTGAAGCATTGGAAACATCTTTGCATGCTGAGGTAGTTGGGAGCATTGACACCGGTGTTAGTCCATTCTTAGAGGCACAAATTGCAGCTATGGTAAAGCAGTTAGAGAAGCTATCAACAAATTCAGCTCATGAAACACACTTAAGAATTTGGTGTACAAATTGTGAAGTGGAAGGTCACACCAAAGACAATTTTCCTCGCAGATTTGTACAATCATTACTGTTGGATTGTGAGATATGTCATTTGAATCATGATGGTAGTCACTGTCCTTTATTACAACACACGATAAGGAAGAATATATCTTGGTTTTGGAAAATTTGCCACTCCACGACCCACGATACTAAAGAATGTCGGTTGATTGGTCAGATCCAGGATGCTATAGACATTGGGGTATGACAAAAAATTGTAACAATTAATTCTAAGGGTAAGAATGAGCACCATGATCAGGTTCATAATCAAACATGCCATGAGAGGAATGAGGGGCGTTTTGAAGGAATTCATGGAAGAGGACATGGATATCATGGTGGATATGGAGGATGAGGCCATGGTGGAGGAAGAGGTGATTTCCCTCATGGAACATGTTATACTTTTAGATATCCTGACCACTATAGGCGTGAACATCCTTAGAATATTGCAGAAGTGCTGGGATGGTTTGAATCCAACACGCGGTAGAAGATCTATGGATGCCTAAGATAGCATAAGGACCTGAGGCATTGAAAGTGAAGATTACTACATGAGTTGAAGTGGAACACGCAAAAAAGGCATTGCACTAGAAGCCAATGATCACCAAGGAGGAGGTTTTGCATGCAAGGTACCTATATCCTGCTCATTAGAAGGAAGTTTACTAGGATACCATGGAAGTGCTAAGGAATCTTTAGGGTGAGATACAATACCTCAAGGAGTAGAATAAAAATTAGAGACAATCCAAACTGATATCAATGATCTGAGAGAAGTGTAAAAAATGTTGTGCCAGGTGAACGTTATTCTACTATTAGGAAGTTGGTTAAAAGGGAACACTCTGCGTGTAATTATTGAGACCATATGACAGATTTTTCATGCAAATCTTCCCCTTGATAGCATTGACTATGACAAGGAAATTACTCTAAATACTATTGTGGATGGGTGGTTGGTGAGAAACATATTGATTGATACAGGTGCGGAAGTAAATGTGCTTACATTAGATGCATGGGTACATATTGGGAGGCCTCCATTTCAGCGATCATCTAATGTGTTGTTTATGGCAAACCAGACTAAGGCCACTACCATAGGAGTTTTGAAGGATGCATCTATAACCATACAAAGGGCCAAGTTCACTGGGGATTTTGAAGTATTAGCACTTGTAGAAGCAGACAATTTTCCATCCTTGCTTGGATGCCCTTGGTGTTATGTGAATAATGATAACTTGACATTCAATAAGGGGTATATCAACTTTGGGAACAAGGAGGAAATAGTTGTGATAACTCTAACAGATGGGAAGTCTACACCATATGTTGAGCCTATAAGTGAGGAGAACTTAAACATAATTTATGTATGCGCTATTTACAGTGGGAGGATTCTAATTCTATCAGTCATACTAGAAGTATTGCTTGTGAGAATTGGGTTCATGGTACATATGAACTAGTAGGGCGCGAGGTGAAAAGTGTGGTTGTGCACAAGAATGGACTTCATTCGGTTTGATGAATAGGTAACACAATACCTTGGTATACATGGGTAGAATATCTTACTACATTTTTGAAAGCTATGGAAACATGGTGGACAAATCAAAGTAAGAGAAGAGATATGTTAGTTTATACCTTGTGCGGGACAACAACGCGTTGGTGGGTAGTCCACAAACATAATATTATAAAATGGGAAGAGATTGGAGTCATCTTATTTATTAGGTTTGTAAGGAATAATGTATCTATGTAGATCTACACTTATCATAGTGATCAACTTGTTCAACATCACATTTACTAGTGTGAGAGACTTTGCATAGCTGGACAAGAAGCATTACTACCTTCACTCTGGGTGCATAGATTGTAATATATGCTATGAGGATGTGCACATGCCTGGTATGTATACACATAACTACATCGAGAGACTAGAAAATGGAAAAATTTGACTGCAAGAATGAACCAGACCTTTGACTACTTTTCTTCCCAACCTCCAATAGAAGAGGCATTAAAAAATTTCAAGCACTTAACTATGGGAGATAGTGCAAAAACAAAAGAGCATATTCAGGAATTATTTGGTGAGGCAGAGTCTGAAGCACATTTTGAAAGGGAAGAAGAAATGGAATCCATACTACTTTAACATGCTTGCCTTGAGAAAGAGAAAGGAAATATGGTTTACATCATGGATGATGAGGAAGTTGAGAACTTGGATATTGAATATTCACAAGGGGTGCACGAGGTCTTGGACAGTGTAGACAAGGATACATGTCTCTATCAAAAATCCATGAAGACAAAGAAGGTGAATATAGGTTTGGAGGCTTAGCTTAAGGAGGCCATCATTGGAGACTTCTGGTCATACTTGGAGGTAGAAAAGATCATTGAGTTACTCAGGGATTATCAGGACTTATTCCCTTAAGGTTATCATGAACATAAAGGCATGCATAAATCACTTGGGGAAATGAAGATAAAACTTAAGGATGGTGCATGACCAGTTAGGAAGTGACCTTATAGAATGAACCCCAATTTATGCAAAAAGGTAAAAGAAGAAATTGATAAAATGTTCAAATATGGAATTATCAAGCCCCTTGATGAGTCAAAATGGGTTAGCCCAATGGTGATCAATATCAAGAAGGATGGATGAATTATAATATGTGTGGACTACAGGGAGATGAATGCTGCATGTGTCATGGATCCATTCCCTATGCCATTCACTGAGGAAATACTGGAAGTAGTGGCAAAGCACGAAATATATTCTTTCACAGATGGGTTTTCTGGGTATCATCAGGTTAGGATTACTCAGAAGGATCAAGAAAAGACAACATTTACTACTAAATGGGGTAGTTTTTCCTATTCTGTGATGCCTTTTGGATTAAAAAACACACCTGCTATATTCTCGCACATAGTTGTTTAGGCATTCAAATATTTTATTCACAACTTCTTATAGGTCTACTTAGATGATTGGATAGTATATGGGCTTGTGAAAGAACATTGTGACAATTTGCGCTTAATGTTTGAACGGTGCTGACAATTGAGTATCTCTTTGAACATCAAGAAGTGTATATTTTCTACACCATTTGGAATACTGTTAGGACATATAATCTACAAGGAAGGTTTGCTAGTTGATCTAGCTAAGGTTGCAGTCATTTTAGGCTTGGAAGTGCCAACGAGTCAAAGTGAAGTGCGTGGATTTTTAGGACATACATGATATTATAGAAAATTCATCAAAGGGTATGCCAAAGTTGCTGCACCCTTGGAAGAGCTACTTAAGGGGAAAGGTACATTTTATTGGGGATAACCGCAACAACGTGCGTTTGAGAAATTAAAAGAGAAACTTACTACCACACCCATTGTATGTTTTCCCTCATGGGATAAACCATTTCATGTACATGTGGATGGTTTTGGCATGGCCATTAGCATTTTGTTAGCTCAATTTGGTGAAGGTATTATAGATCATCCAATTTTTTTTTCTAGTAGGAAATTGAATCCCGCTGAAATGAAATATAGAACTACAGGGTGTGAAGATTTGACCATGATATATGCATTACACAAGTTTTGACAGTTTTTGTTAGCCACACCATTTGTGTTTTATAAAGATCACATGGTCTTGAAGTACTAGGTAAACAATCCCATCTTTCAGTGGCGTATATGTAGATAGGTACTCCTATTTCAAGAGTTTGACTTCACAGTTGTGGTGAAGCCAGGGAAAAGTAACTGTGGACTAGACCACTTATCTAGAATTCACTCTGGAGAGGAGGCATAGACAATTGAAGAAACCATGGCAGATGCACAGTTATATAGGTTACAATTGTTAGGATAAATTATATTATCCTATTATTTAATTATGCATAGGATTATTATTTAATTAATTTTAAATAGTTAAATGGTTATACTGTTGTATGGTTAATCAACCATATTTGTCAGGATGCACATTGTTATATTGTTATAAACAATATGTTTGTCTTTATGTAATTTTGCTTCCCGGATGTTATTGGAAGCTTGTTTATTCTGGTTTGTGGTTGCACCTGTGCAACTTATTCTACCAGATGTATTTGGCTGTGCAATATCTATAAATATTGCAGCCCATCCTCTGTAATGATTTACTGATTGAGATTAATAAAATCTACACAGGCTTCCGTCCCTGTTTCTCAATCTACATTTGGTACTAGAGCGAAATTCTGGCCCTGTGAAGGTGTGGAAGAGAGAGTAGCAGAGAGAGAGGAGATTGGAGACGTATTTGCAGCATTCGAGAGCCTGTGCAGCCTCGTGCAAACTCCCAGCCCCATCCCTGCCTCCCCCACATCCGCCTGTTCCTTCCAGGTACTTGGAAGGCAAATTTTTTTTGCACTGGTGCACTCAGCACCAGGCAAAAATTGCTACAGGTATTGAATTTAAATTTTTTTTTTCCCCAATCAGGGTTTTGATTTTACTGCATTTAGAGGTATATTTTGTTTTGGAGAATTGCTTTGTTGTGTATATGCACCTGCAGTGAACAAACAGAGCAAAGAAAATAAAAAAAAGAAGAAAGAGGCGCTCAAGCTGGAAAATATACACTGGGAGGTGAAAAAATGAGTTTTTTTTGAGCATATGCGCCCATACTTAGTCCCTGTGCGGCCTGCATTGTAGATGGAGCAAGATTCGAAGAAATAATAAAAAAAGGAAGATACTTACAGCAAATACATGCTGTACAGTGCGTCCAAAGCAAATAATAGCGGAAAATCGCAGCCAAAGTAAAAAAACGCGCCTTTTTTAATCTCCCACGGCCTGTACAAACAACAGCATCAAAAAAATGCGCCCAACATTAAAAAAAACGCCTCCAGCATCAAAAAAATGCGCCCAGCATTAAAAAAATGCCTCCAGCATAAAAAAAATGCGCCCCAGCATTAAAAAAATGGCCCAGCAATAAAAAAAACGCAGCCACAAGTCAAAAACGCGGCCTGCACTTGCTACAGTGCGTGGAAAAGGCGTTCACAAGCAAAAGAAGATAAAAACGTTTCAAGATCCGGATTTTAAGCATGGAGAAAACGTAAATCTGCATTTCCACGCATGCAGCCACGTGGAGATTCATTCAAATCACGCTTCTTTCAAAAGGTTAGTCGTTTTTTCACTTGTTTAAATATAATATGCTGCGTTTCATATTCAAACAAGCTTAAGCGGCCAAGGTGGATAGACTAAACGCCTTAGAAGTGGGAGGTGCATGGTTCAAATCCCACCCCAACTTCACATTTTGAAATTTGGCAGATTTTTTGGTGGTTTTACCAAATTTAGTGGCAAAATTTGAATTTAGTTATAACTAACTAAATTTAGCGGAGAAATCCCCTAATTTAGGGTAAATTTTTTTTTTCTCCTAATCTGGTCTGTTTTCTCATTCCAGACATTTTTTGCAAAAGGAGACCCATCTAAAAATTGCATTTTCAGCTATTTTTTTGCAATTTTTAGCATTTTGGGTCGTACTGGGCTCAGGAGGCCACCAGGACCCCGAAACTGTAATTTTTTTTGCCTGTTATTCAAATTGTACTGCATATTGTACTAATTTGCAGGTTGCCATAGTCAACTGCAAAACTTTGTAACTGCTCAGAAACTGGCAGAATTGTAATAAAAAATAGTAAAATTGGTTCTGTAACACTCACGAGATCCTAGATCTCATTTGCAGCGTTCGGTATATACAATGCCTCTGGGAAGTGCTTACGGGTAAAGCCGTCGCGACTACTATTGCACTTAACGCCTAATATAGCTGCAACAACGTCGTCTGGGCATCGTCCCTATAAATCGACGGGGAGTAATAAGGTCACAGTGCACACACTATGAACCATCCCATCCGTCTGTGAACGATTGCAAGACATAAATCCGGACTGAGAAATTATCCGAGTATATAGCGAAGTTACGCGCGCGTATGAGGATATTTCTTTGAGCCGGTGTCAATAATCGCACAGACCCCATCAGTACTGTCTTGGTACCACGTATCGAATTCTTTCACGTACGTTAACACCTCTTTCACGTACCGCCAGGTATATAGAAAGGGCGAGCTTCTTCCACGTACCGCCGGGTATATCGGAAGGGCGCGTATATAGAAAGGTTCGGTATATTGGACTGACGGTATATAGATTGGGAGACCTAATACCTAGAGTGATAAGAGCCAAACCCTGTCAGTGATCTCTGCAAAATGGGCACCAATGCCCCCAAATTTTTTCTTCTGGATTCACAATTTCTCAGAGGAAGCAACTATGCTGCTTGGAAGACAAAAATAAAGACACAGCTTGAGTTTGAAGAAATCTGGCTTGTTGTGACTGGTACTCTAACTAGATCACCAACGGATGCAACACAACAACGACAATTTGATAGAGCAGATCATAAAGCAAAGCTCATCATCTTGTTTGGAGTATCCGACGATGTGCAAGCCCACATTCGAGATGCCACATCAGCAAAAGAAGCTTGGGATAAGCTGAGCACAATATATGAGGCCAAGAATAAAAATGTCATACTCAATTTGCAGAGTCAATTACATACATTGAAATTCAAACAGAATGAGAAAATTGAAGCCTTCCTAAGAAGAGTTGCAGAGTTGAGGGCTTCACTTCTAGCCCTAGGAGAAGAGGTCAAAGATGAGTCTCTCGTTCCCATTGTTTTGAGAGCTCTCCCTTCTTCTTACCGAATTTTTGTCACAACTCTAAACTTGTCAGATACGACAATTAGTTTTGACAAGTTAGTAAACCTACTGCAACAAGAGGAAGCAATGCACAACAAGGATGATGAAGAGGAGCAGGCATTGTCTTCACATCAAAAATGGAAAGGAAAAGGTAAAGGAAAACCTAAATCCTATCAGAAGTCCCCACAACAAAATCAGTATCATGGGGACAATCAACAGAAGAAGCGATGTCCCATTTGCAAAAGAGGACATGACTTGCAAGAATGTTGGTTTAACACATATAAAAAAGGTTCATCAAGAAATTCTGGACCACAACAACAACAAACTTACAAGGGACATTCAAACAATTATCACGGGCAGAAAAAGGGGAACTGGAAAAGAAGACCCCACCAGCAAGGTAATATTGCTGAGCAACAAGAACAGTCAGACAATGAAGACTTCTTATTCACTGCTCGATCAAGTGAACCATCCACGTCATCTAGTGACGTCTGGTATGTTGATTCGGGAGCCACTCGACACATGACCGGCCACAGAGACTGGTTTATTTCAATGAGGGACACGCCATCGAAAAATCATGTTTCGTTGGGAGACGATTCTTCATATACAGTTCAGGGGATTGGAAACATTTCTCTACCCCTTGGTTCACGCAACTGCAGACTATCAGATGTTCTATATGTCCCTGGGTTGACAAAGAACCTTCTTTCGGTCAGTCAACTCCTAGATCACAACCTGAAAATTGACTTTGATAGTCAATCCGGAAAGAAAATGTGTTTGATTCGAGATAAATCCAGAGGCTCGAAAATAATTGCAAAAGCCTCAAATGTGGGACGAATGTTTCAACTTGATTTCATTCACAAAAATGATCAAGCACTCGTGGCTAAAAACTCCACCTCAGCTCAGTTGTGGCATCGGAGATTTGGTCATGTAAGTTTCAAATATCTCGAAACACTTCGCCGGGGTAATATGGTACATGGGCTACCATCTCTTCAGAAGGATACAGACAAGTGTCCTCACTGCGTAGCAGGGAAACAACACAGAGTTTCATTCCAAACAAGTACTTTTCAAGCTCATGGTAAACTTGACCTGGTTCATACCGATCTTTGCGGTCCGATGCAGCCAAGTCATTCAGGGTTCCAGTACTTCATGCTCTGTGTTGACGACTATTCACGAAAAATGTGGATTTTTTGTCTTCGCAAGAAAAGTGAAGCCTTTGAAACATTCAAAAAGTTCAAAGTGGCAGTTGAGAAAGAAAATGGTCGTCACATCAGAACTCTCCGCTCAGATCGAGGGGGGGAATTCACCAGTGATGAGTTCAGAGACTATCTACAAACTCACGGGATTCGTCGACAAATGCCTCCTCCACACACACCGCAGCAAAATGGTGTTGTCGAGAGAAGAAATCGTACTATCATGGAAATGGTGCGATGCATGATCGATGATTCCGGACTTACAAAGACATTTTGGGCAGAAGCAGCAAAAACAACAGTGTATTTGTTAAACAAAGCGCCCACAACTGCTCTTGATGGAATTACACCACAAGAAGCATGGTCAAAAAGGAAACCATCCATTGCACACCTCAGAGTATTCGGGTGCAAAGCCAGCATGCACATACCCAAACAGAACAGAAAGAAATTGGACATGAAGTCACAAAATCTCATCTTCATTGGATACAGTGAAGAGACTCTTGGGTATAGATTGATGGATCCTAAGACCAGAAAAGTCTACACAAGCAGAGATGTTGAGTTTTTTGAGAAAAAGGAAGCAGAGACTCCTCCTCCGGACTCGCAAGATGTAGATTTTTCACCTACTGTAAAAGTTGAAGCTAATTTTCCCTCAGAATATGAAAGTGATGATGGGGATGATGGTGTTGATCAGATAAAACCACAACCCATGGGAACAGTTCAACGTATGCCTAAATGGTGTACAAGTACATTACGAGATGCAAGATTGGATGCTCCACTGGATACATCCACCCCTGGACCACGGACTCGCAGTAAAGCAAGAGAAGAAGTTAACTTTGCTTTGATGAGTAAATTTATTGAATCAGACGAGCCCTCTACAGTCCAGGAAGCCCTACAGTCAAAATCTTGGAAAGATGCCATGGATTCTGAATATCAATCAGTGATAAAGAATAACACTTGGCAGCTTGTTGATCTTCCACCAGGGAAGAAACCCATTGGATGCAGATGGATATTCAAAACTAAGTACAAAGCAGATGGGACAGTGGACAAGCACAAAGCAAGACTTGTAGCAAAGGGGTACGCACAGAAAGAAGGCATTGACTATGAGGAGACATTTGCTCCCACAGCTAAGATCAAAACGATCAGGATGATCTTTGCTCTAGCTGCACAGTTTGGATGGAAAGTTCACCAAATGGATGTAAAAAGTGCCTTCCTGAATGGATATTTACAAGAAGAAGTCTACATGACTCAACCTGAGGGATATGTAGTACCTGGTCAAGAAGAAAAGGTATGCAGACTCAGGAAATCTCTGTATGGCCTAAAACAAGCACCCCGGGCATGGTACATCAAGATTGATGAGCATCTCGTACAACATGGATTCATCAGAAATCCATACGATCCCAATCTCTACCTCAAAAAGCAAGGGGGGGAGATGGTGATTGTTGTAGTTTATGTCGATGATCTAGTCATCACTGGCAGTTCAGTGAAGATGATTGATGAAATGAAGAAAGATCTTAAGCGATCATTCGACATGACAGATCTCGGGCTTATGCACTACTGTCTTGGACTAGAAGTATGGCAGAAAGAGAATCACATCTTTGTTTCTCAGATGAAATATACCAAGACAACGCTCGAGAAGTTTAGGATGATGGATTGCACACCAATTGCTACACCTATGGAGAATAGATTACAGTTATCTCGTTCAGATCCATCTCCTGAGGTAAGTGCCACTCTCTATCGGCAGCTGATTGGGAGTCTCATTTACCTGACCTACACTAGACCAGATATCAGCTTTGCAGTGAGCTATCTATCCAGGTTCATGCAGGAACCCAAAATTTGTCATTGGAAAGCAACAAAACGCATTTTGAGATATCTCAAAGGATCAGTGGATCTTGGTCTAGAATACAAGAAGAACGAAAACTTCTTCTTGACTAGATATTCGGATTCAGATCATGCAGGTAACATTGATGATAGAAAATCCACTTCTGGATTTGTATTCTTTATGGGATCTGGACCAATATCATGGGGAAGTAAGAAACAACACTTTGTTTCTCGCTCTTCCACAGAAGCCGAGTATCGTTCTGCAGGAGAAGCTGTTTGTGAAGCGACTTGGCTACGTCGCATACTGGAAGGACTTGGAATACCACAGGACAAACCGACCACCATGAATGTTGACAATGAAGGTGTTCTCAAACTTGTTCGCAATCCAGTTTTTCATGAGAGAACAAAACACATTGAAGTTCAGGTTCATTTCATACGTGAACATGTGTTGAAGCACAACATCCAGCTTCAGTTTTGTCCAACGGCTGAACAACGGGCAGATATTTTCACAAAGTCACTTGCACGTGACAAGTTCGAGTTGTTCAGAGCATTTCTCTCCTCATCTCTTCAGACAATGCACAATTAAGGGGGGGAATGTTAGGATAAATTATATTATCCTATTATTTAATTATGCATAGGATTATTATTTAATTAATTTTAAATAGTTAAATGGTTATACTGTTGTATGGTTAATCAACCATATTTGTCAGGATGCACATTGTTATATTGTTATAAACAATATGTTTGTCTTTATGTAATTTTGCTTCCCGGATGTTATTGGAATCTTGTTTATTCTGGTTTGTGGTTGCACCTGTGCAACTTATTCTCCCGGATGTATTTGGCTGTGCAATATCTATAAATATTGCAGCCCATCCTCTGTAATGATTTACTAATTGAGATCAATAAAATCTACACAGGATTCCGTCCCTGTTTCTCAATCTACAACAATGCGCACCATCAAAATTAGAAGACATTTCTATCTTTCAATGGAATGGTGTGGTACCAGAAGGAATGAAGGAATTAGAAAAGAAATAGCTTGCTATACGTGTGACACCGTTTATGTTAATCAGTGGTGACCTCTACAAGTTAGGCAAATATTAAGTATCATGCTATTGTGTATTAGAGTATGAGCATCAATATATTATGGAATAAGCCCATGGTGGTATTGTAGGACGCCGTTATGTAGGTGATGCGACTACCCAAAAGATCCTACTTGCTAGATTATGGTCAAAGACATTGTATAAAGACTGTAAAAAAACATTGTAAGGCGTGTGATCATTGTCAGCACTTAGGAAAACTAGGTCAAAGAGATGGGATGCCTTTGAGACCAATTACTAGTGCTAAACCATTTGAGAAATGGGCCATTGACTTTGTAGGACCTATTTCACCAGCTACGTGCAAGACTGGGTCGTGCTATATCATTACTTGCACAAATTATCTCACACGGTGGGCAGAAGCAACACCTATGAAGGACTATACAGTAGCTACAGTAGTTAGGTTTCTATGGGAGAATGTTCTTACAAGATATGGATTTCCTTTAAGCTTGACAAGTGATAGGGGTACACACTTTTTGAATGAGACAATCAGGATCCTATTATATGAGTTTATGGTTACACATGATAAAACTACACCCTATCATCCTTCGGTAAATGGAACTGCTGAGGATTTCAACAAGATTTTGAGCCAGAATTTGACAAAAAATTGTGATGTTGAAAGAAAGGATTGGGATGAAAAAGTGTCAGCTGTTCTTTGGGAATATAGAACAACTTATAAGAGGTTGAAAAAAGCCACACTATTTTAGTTGGTGATTGGTGTAGAAGCCATTCTCCCTATAGAATTTATGTTACCTTCTTTACGCATTACGCACGCTTGAGGTCTAGCTGATGAGCAGGATTTGGAAGAGTGTATCCAGAAGATGATTCAACTAGATGAGTGAGGAGCCATAACACAATAGAGTCAGAAGGAGGAAAATGCCAGGTTGAAAGCATGGCATGATAGAAACATAAGGGATAAGAAGTTTGAGATTGGAAAAATGGTACTTCTATATGGCTCAAAATTCTTGTGCCATATAGGCAAGCTCAAAGTACATTGGTTGGGGCTGTATGTCATCATTTACACACTTGAATCAAGTTCTTTCTAGTTAGAAGCATTTGATGGAACATAGATATCCGGTTACTTTAACGGGAGTAGGTTGAAGTCTTACTATAAATAAGTCTTCTTAGTGTTTGTAATAAGGTAGTATTTCCATTTAGATTAGGTTTCCATTCTGTATTTCCTTCATTGTCACTATGCTTTGTCAATTTAGTTGTTGTTTTTGTGTAATAAGCACTGTTGCACACATGAAACTAATTACTATATGAAGAATGTTTATGCGTAGAGGATTGCACATACTTATAGTGTGGGGTGTTTGTAGTTATCCAAGAAAAATACTGTGGGAATTGAAAGGTGAAAGGAATAAGATGCTATAGGTGTGCTTTAAGTCAAAAGAAGATTGCTTCTCAAAAGTGACCAAGGATGGAGATGAATGAAAGGACAGTATAATGCTAGGTAAGTAGAGGCCATAATAACTACCAGGATAAGGTATAGTGATGAGGTACTTGTTAGTGCAAATCTACAGCACCCCTTAAATGACCTTCAGATATGCAGTCCAGAATTGGATCATTTAGTGTGATTACACAACATTGAGTTTTCTCCAAGGTGTGGGACCTTGTAAGGTGAGAAAATTCTCTAAAGAAAGCTGGTTCTTACCCCTCTTTTTAGGTGTATACATGAATTTTGCAGAGGTTCAATGCTAAATCCTACTCTAAATTCCAAGGAGACAGAGATAAAGGATGCAAAAGGAAACAAAACTAAGTAAAAATGGTGATACACCAAAGGAGTGATGAAATTTTGTCTTGAAAATAAACACAGATCATAGAGATGTAACACCAAAGCATGCACAGATTTCTAGAATATAATGAAAGATTATAAGACAATGATAAATGCATGAGAGAATTAGAGGATCATTCACAAAACATGCATTATCATTCCCCAGTTTAATACAATGCATTACAATGGCATAGAGGTGAAAATTTTGCCATAATCTCCATGGAAGGTATAAAACTCCTTGAATTCACATGCCAAGGGGAAGAGGGGAGTCTACAAGAACAAAAACATGTCCAACCCTTTACAAATGAGCCAAAACTAGCTTTTAATGGCAAAGCAGAACCAAGGAAAAGGCATAAAAAATGTGGGAAAATTGATTTATGAGCTCAACCACCAATAAAATCCCTTCAATCTCATCTACAAAGTGATGGGTCTCATGGAAAAATCCATATGCCAAAGTACATTGCTCTGCAGATCCAAAAAATGACCCATACTTCATTAATTTTGGTGGTTGAATGTCAGTTCTGTATTTTTTACATGCCAGAGATGTTTTCTCATTTTTTCCCCACCAAAATCCACCAAAAAACAAAATTGAATAGTCCATCATGTGGAGAATTTCAATAGATTTCCAATGATATAAAAAACACAAAAATCTGAGCTCTGGATAAAAAGATATGGCCCTTTGAAGATTTAGGGAAAAATTAGGGTTCGCGGGCCGAGATTTGAAAATTTTCCCTCCTTTTCGAATTGGGAAAAATTCTAAAAAATTCTCTGCCGACCCAACCCATGCTGCCACGTGGTGCCATATCATTTCTCGGTGGGTTCAAATGATCATTCTGCCCCTTTTGTGAAATTTGGAAAATTTTCCAAATAAACTCCGCACCTCCGCCACTCTTGGACACGTGGCACCATGTGGTTGTTTGGCGGGGATGGACTCCACTTTTTACCTTTGAGCTGCTAACCACTTTGGAAAAAATTCCAAAGTCCTTTCACCACCTCGACCTCTACCACTGATAGGACACGTGGCACCATCTCATTGCTCGGCGAGCTTTCGCTTGGATTTTTTCCTTTGACCCTTTGACCCCAACACTAAAAAAACTTGAAGTCCATTTACCCCACCACTTTGACCTACCATATGGCACCCTCTTATCTCCTTGTGGGATTTCAAGAAAAAAATTTCCCTTTACCCCTTTGACGCCAAAAGGCTAAGTGCCAAAAATTTTCCCGTGGGCCCAGCCTTGGGAAAATTTCCCCTCTTAACTCCACTGATCCATAACTTGCAAAATACAAGGAGTTAGGAAGGACTTCTTTACCTTTATGGAAAGGGGAAAAAATTCTCTATCTGATGAAGTAATATCCAAAAAAATTTGAGTGATTAAAATGTTAAAAAAATCGATTGAGGCACAAGGAAGGAAGGAATGAGACAAGTTAGCCAAAATAAGCAGGGGGTTTATTTTGGATAACAATTTTAGTGTCTCAGAGGGGTCATCTGCTTGCTGGATGAAGTGACCAGCTACCTAAAGCAATCCATTGGGAAATGGCATCATCAACTTAACTGCTTGTTACTCTCAACTCATTAGAAAATCTCTAGAATGAAGATTGTGAGAGTAGAACATTACTTTGATCTGGAACATGGCCTACAAAAGATGCATCCTTGGGGCAAAAAAACTTGTGCCAAAGCACTTAGGGAAATGTAAATCTAAGCTACAACAAAAAAATGTGCATAATGCACTTGGAGGAATGAAAAATCTAAGCTAATATGTACAAGGTGAGAAGTTTCCCTTCTAGTAGCAATGTTTTAGATGGATTCCATTAACTGGAATCTACAGTTGCTCACCATCTAATGTAGACAATTGGAAGGCATTGTTGTTTTTACATTTTGTGACCATGTAGGGGCCACTCCAAATGGCATCAAATTTTGAATGCCTTCCTATATTTTCTCGGCCTACATCCCATTTCAACACTAAATCTCCAACTTGGAAAAAACTATCCTTAGCTTTCCTATTAAAGCTTATCTTGATCAAAACTTGGTCCTTCTCCATTGTTTGGGATGCATGCTTTCTGAAATCCTGGAGTTCTATCAATTTTGCATATCTAACCTCCATGGGCTCAAGCTCTAACAATTCCAATTGCTTCATGAGTTCCAATGTTGGCAACTCGAGTGACATAGGCAATATTTCCTCTCTCCCATAAATAAGTCTGAATGGAGAGTTACCTATGGATCTCTTGGGGGTTATCCTATTAGCCCATAGAGTTGATTTGAGCTTAGTGTGACAAGTCCTCTGATTTTCATCAAGAGTCCTCTTGATGATCCTTAATAGATTCTTGTTTGTGGACTTAGCTTGACTGTTACCTTGAGGGTAATAATTTGATGAAGTGCTCAAATAGATCCCATTTCTAATAGCCCATTCAATTACCTTTGATCCTATGAATGCCAACATGCATTATCTGATACTATAGTGGCAGGTATACCAAATCTGGTTGTTATCCCCTCATAGAAGTCTAGAATGCTAGATTCATTTTCCTCTTTGAGTGCCACGGCCTCAGTCTATTTGGTGAAGTATTCTATTTGTTGTTAGAATTCATTTTTGCCCTTGGTTTGAGTTTGGATTAATGACTCCAATGAAGTCCAAACCCCATTGCATGAATGGCTAGTCAACTGAGATTGGGTGCAATGGAATTGCTGCTAACCTCTCTTTTCCCGTGAAGAATGCACAATTCTTACACCTCTTGATCCATGCATAATAATCACTAAACATCTTGGGCCAATAATAACCAAGCCTTCATGATTTTGAGAGGTATCACCCTTGGAGAAAAATGACCTCTAGCTGATCCACCATGGAACTCTTCTAACATTTTCTCAATTTGATTTGTCCTAATACATCTCAGCAACACTCCATTGATATCCTTTTTGAACAAGACACCATCAACAAGTGCATAAGGAATAGCCTACAATTTGAAGTGTCTTCTTTTGGCTTTGTTCATCTCTGGAGGGCATAGGCTATTTGTAAGAAGTGTCGATTATGTCTTGGGTCTAGCAAGGCGTGAGCACACCACCATTTTCTTCTTGAACATCTCTTTATTCTTGGCTATCTTGCAACACCAAAACAACATCCTTCTCTTTGCTTGTTTCAATTGGTTGACTCAAGGCCAATTTCTCACAAAATCCCTTTCCTCATACCAGCTTGGTGACTTTGATCTCAATGTCATACTCCATGACACGAGAAATCCACCCTACATATTTTTCATTTAGATCTTTGTTGAGGAGGAAGTCTTTAACTCCCATGTGAGAAACCACCAGTTGAACCTTGTTGTTTGAAACTAGATGCTTAAATTTCTTCAAGATCCTAATCACTGTAATAACATGCTTCTCAATAAAGTAATACCTTACTTCATAGTTATCCAAGCTTTGGCTAAAGAAGGAAATTAGCTGCTCTACATTTTCTTCATTATGTTGTACCAAAATTGTAAAAATTATATCATCACCGCCAAATGCATAAAGGATGAAGTCTTTGGAGAAATCTGGGTTAATGAGAGTTGGAGCCTATGAGATAGCTTCTTTGATTGCCTCAAAACTTTCCTTACCTTCAACTTTCCATTTGAATGCCACACTTTTCTTCAACATCATAGTTATTGGCTTGATATGGGCTTAAAAGTTTGGAACAAACCTTAAAAAAAAATTGATTCTTCCCAAGAAACTTTGAAGAGCCTTCTTATGCCTTGGTAATGGTAGTGCTCTTATTGCTTCAACCCTCTCTCGATCAATTACTAACCCCTCTTTGGAAACAATGTAGCCTAGGATATTGCCTTCATGAGCTAGGAAAATGCATTTTTTGGGATTTAGAGATACCCCAAATCTTCTACATCTTTGGAGCACTTGTCTCAAATGAAAGAGATGGTCTGTTTCATTTTTAGAAAATACAGTAATATCATCTAAGTATATTAGCACTATTTTGTTGATCAGTCCCTTGAACGCCATATCCATTGCCCTTTGGAAAGTAGCTCCAGCGTTAGACAACCCAAATGGCATTTTTCTATATGCATAGGTTCCCCATTTGGTGGTGAAGGCTATTTTGAACTGATCATATTCCTTTACCATGATCTGATTATACCCTAAATAACCATCTAGCAATGAAAACCTCTCAGAGCCAGCAACAAGTTCCAAAATCTGCTCCATAGAAGGAAGTGGGTAATGATCCTTGAGGGATGCTCTATTCAAATCTCTAAAGTCTATGCAAAAATTGATTTCTCCACTCTTCTTTCTAACTGGAACCAAGTTTACAACCCAACTTGAATTCTTGATGGGGAATATGATACTTGCCTCTATTAACTTATTCAATTCCTTCTTCATGAGAGGCTCAATGTGTAGGTTGACTAGTCTCTGTTTTTACTTGATGGGCTTAGCACTTAGATCTAGTTCAATTGTGTGTTGAGCTAGCTTGGGATTAAAACCCCTCAAGTCTTCATAGCTCCAAGAAAATACATCCAGGAACTCTTGGAAAAGTGTTATGAACTCATACATTTCTTGCTTGGTTGCCACTTTACCAATTTGAAGTGACTTGCCTTCTCCAACTGAGATGGTCTCTGAATCCTCTCCCATTGACTTGGATGTTTTATTTCTCCTTCCTAAATTGATCATTAGGATTGAAAATAGACTCTAAAGTCACAAGTAATTTTGGTAGTTTTGTTGGTTCTCAGCTGTACCACTTGATCATTATACTGTTGTTCTAACTTTTCCTAATTTTTGGCTGAGAACTCAGCTTCCTCTTGCAAGAAATTGATGATTTGTTGGTCACTCTCAAACACTTGCCAGCTTGCATTGTTGTCTAGAACTGATGGCCTCAAAATCACATGGATGTTTTGCTGCATTTTATCTCTTTTGATACTTTTCACAACATCAAAGGTTGCTCTAAACTACTACAAGCCTATCAGCAACTTGGTTTTCTTTCCTAGGAATGGAGTTGATGCCAAAGCCCTCAAAATCCTCAATGAGATCCCACACTCTATTCTTATAACTCTTGAGTAGGTCATTCTTGGCAGCATGTTGTCCCTTAACTTGATTAACAATCAGTTCACTATCACCAAATACTTTTAAGTTTTTGATGCCTCTCTTCCTTGACCAATGTAATCCATGTATCAAAGCCTCATATTCAGTAGTGTTGTTAGAACATGCAAACTAAAATCTAAAAGCTAACTAATACTTAGTGCCTTGAGGTGAAACAAGCATATCTCCCACTCCTGCACCTTGTCTACTTCTTGATCCATCAAAGAACAACTACCATACCTCATTGTCATCGTTATGGTCTGGCTTAGTGATGCTAGGAAGAGGTTGATTTCCTTCATGCATGTAATAAACTCCTAGTTCAGATTCCTCTATTTCCTTGTAGGGATCAAAAGCATGTACCTTGCTTTCCCATTCATCAAGAGTCAACTCTGGGATGCTTCCATCTTTTTTTCAGCTTCATGAGTGCTTGGATAATCTCTTGATCAAACGTTGAATAGTTGGCATTGATTGGGCTTGAGAATATGAGGCTCAATGTGAAAGTTTGTAATAGGTTTCAGACCTGATTGTGGCCTTGGCTCCATACCTTGTCCTAAACAACATGTGTGACCAATCAGTAGATAGGTAGCCTCCAATTCTAGCTGTGAAATCCCTTGACAAACATATGGTAAAGAGTGGTGGTAAATCTATCACTGACACATCTTGCAAAACAGTGACATTGGGGCATGCATGCAAAGTAAGGCTCAAATATTTAACTACCCCAACTATTGTTACTGTTGTTCCATCATAATTGCACTACCCCCTTGGAGATGACTTCATACTGAAGGCCCAGCTAATCATCTATTTTCTGGGCATCACAGAGCTACTTTCCCCATAATCAATCATACAATTATGTACTAGTTTATCCCTAATGATCAATGAAACATAGAATGGAGGGGGATTTTAAAATTTTACCTTGCTATCCTCCATGATTCTCCTCAAGCTGAGTAGCATTTGTGAGTACCTTATCTTACATATGAGCTTGCTGATTTGAGGTTGACCAATTCTTCATGGTAAGCTTGTAGTATATCCCTTTGTCCTAGGATGGATAGTGACTTCCATATAGACATGTTCATGTTGGTATTCTTCATTTGTTCAATGATATTAAATGGGGATGAACCATCTCTTTGCTGCCCTTTATTCTACACATTCTTTTCTTGTACATGGGCTACAACAGCTGGCATTTGAGCTGGTCTAGGAGGTGGCTTGGGCTATCCTTACACATTTGAAACTACATTTTACTTGCCAACACCTTGTGGAGTGATGGAAGGTTGTGAATCACTTGGATTTAATGACTTCCCTTCACCAATATTCCTCTTCTTTGACTGTGTGTTAGCTGCTACACTCTAAGAAGGTGTTTAATTCATACCACAATAATATTCATCCTACCAATTCACAAGTGTAGTCTCATTTGGAGTTGTATTTTGCTGAGATGTTCCTTGTTGTTGGTTTGTTTATTGACTCACCTCACTCTCTATGCCAGTTGCTATCACCATCAAATATTGGTTCAAAGCACCATTGAAGCACATAGATTGGTTATGAGGTTCATTGCATGGAAAACACCAATCATACTATTGAGCTATATTATTTTACACTAACACTATGGCTTTAGAGGTGGATGAAACATTGGGGTTATAGGGATGAAATAGTCTATTGGCAAGAGGCCTTACTTGATTTTGATTTGCAGCTGAGTTGGGTGGCCTATTAGGATGATATGGTTGTCTATTAGGTTGGGTTTGAGACTGATAAGAAGGCCTAAAAATGTGAGCTTGCTACCTCTTGAGCGTAACCAGCTCATTGCCAAAATTTTGTAATTGTTTCATAATTTCTTAAAGCTCATTTGAGGCACTAGAGGATGAAGTAGAAGTTTTATTTGAACTCTGATTTCTAGGAGTGGGAATAGGGGCTAAAGTAGGTGCTTGACTAGTACTTGGGTTTTCCAACTCTGGATATAAGGGCATAGGAGGCCTAAGTGCAAGTATACCAGCTTGGATCAAATAATTCTTAACCCTAATGGTCATGTTGTAAGCTACAGGTATAGTTGCACCTCCCATGGATTGGATCAACATAGAAATGTCAGAATTTAACGCCTTGAGAAAGTATAAGAAAGAAACTTGAGTTTTTGGCCTCACTACCAATGGGATTCTATCCCACGTTATTTGAAATCTGAAATTGAAGTCTGTTAGCTACTCATTGGGAGCTTTCTTGATAGTTTTCAGTTGCTCCAATAGAGACAAGTTGTCTCCTTTCTCTCCAAATTGGTTATGGAGGGTTGTGCACAACTAGTTCCAATTTTGAATAGAGCCTACCTCAAGGCTCCTGAACCATTGCAAGGCTTTACCTTTGAATGAAGATGTCAGTAATTTGACAGCAATTTACATCTCAACAATCTCATGGATTGCACAAACATTAGCAATGTCTTTCACATGATCACCATGGGGAGTTTGATTTTCTCCAGTAAAGTATGGGATGTTCTTCAATGTTGCAATTGGAAATGGGTTTTGTACATTGAGAGCAAGTGGGCTGCTGCAAGTAAAGTTGACATAAGGATTGGGTTGTGCCATTTTGATTGGCCTCAGAACCCTTGTTGATTGGATGAAATGTCTACCAGGTGGAGGACTTGATAGAGTTTTTATTTGGTGGAGATGAATACCTTTGAATCCTTCTTCCTCTTTCTCTTCTTTCTAGGGATAATTTTAGATAGTTAAACAATCCCTCCTCTCTAGTCCTTGACCTTGTTTGGATTATTCTCATGAATCTTCAAGCTTGGACTACTAAAACCAGTTGATTTTATGCTTTTGGAGTTGCCAGATGTGCAAATCAAGGCTCTTTCAAGCAAGAAACTTAAAAAAATTGCACATCATACTTTTTGTAATAAAGATGAAGACATCTAAGGTCCCACTGGGCATGCCAAAACTATTAGTAAATATCTAGCACACCCCCTAAATGACCTTTAGATATGTAGTCCAAAATTGGATCATTTAGTGTGATTGCACAACATTGATTTTTCTCCAAGGTGTGGGACCTTGCAAGGTGAGAAAATCTCCAGAGAAAGCTAGTTCTTACCCCTCTTTTTAGGTGTATACATGAATTTTGCAGAGGTTCAATGCTAAATCCTACTCTAAATTCCAAGGAGACAGAGATAAAGATTGCAAAAGGGAAAAAAACTAAGTAAAAATGGTAATACACCAAAGGAGTGATGAAATTTTGTCTTGAAAATAAACACATATCATAGAGATGTAACACTAAAGCATGCAAAAATTTCTAGAATGTAATGAAAGATTATAAGACAATGATAAATGCATGAGAGGATCATTCAAAAAACATGCATTACCATTCCCAAGTTTAATACAATGCATTACAATGGCAGAGAAGAAAAAAAATGTGCCAAAATCTCCATGGAAGGTGTGAAACTCCTTGAATTCATGTGCCAAGGGGAAGAGGGGAGTCTGCAAGAACAAAAACATCCAACCCTTTACAAATGAGCCAAAAATGGATTTTAATGGTTAAGTAGAACAAAGGAAAAGCAAAAAAATATGCAGGAAAATTTATTTATGAGCTCAACCACCAATCAAATCCATTCAATATAACTTGAAAAGTGATGGGCTTCATGGAAAAACCCATACGCCAAAGTACATTGCTCTGCAAATCCAAAAAATGACTCATACTTCATTAATTTTGGTGGTTTAATGTTAGTTTTGTATTTTTCGCATGCCATAAATGTTTTCCCAATTTTCTCCCACCAAAATCCATCAAAAAATAGAATTTAATAGTCCATCATGTGGAGAATTTTAACAACTTTCCAATGATACAAAAAATGCAAAAATCAGCACTCTGGATCAAAAGATATGATGCCCTGAAGATTTAGGAAAAAATTAGGGTTCACGGGCCAAGATTCAAAATTTTTCCCTCCTTTTGGAATTGGAAAAATTCCCAAAAATTCTCTACCGGCCCAACCTGCACTTCCACGTGGTACCATCTCATTGTTCCGTGTGTTCAAATGATCGTTCTGCCCCTTTTGTGAAATTGGAAAATTTTCCAAATAAACTCCGCGCCTCTGCCACTCCGGGACACATGGCACCATCTGGTTGTTTAGCAAGGATGCACTCCAATTTTTATGTTTGAGCCACTAGCCACTTTGGAAAAAATTCCAAAGTCCTTCCACTACCTTGACCTTTCCACTGATAGGACACGTGGCGCCACCTCATTGGTTGACGGGCTTTCGCTTGGATTTTTCTCTTTCACCCTTTGACCCCAACGTCGAAAAAACTCGAAGTCCTTTCGCCCTGCCACTCCAACCTACCATGTGGCACCCTCTTATCTCCTTATGGGATTTCAGGCCAAAATTTTCCCTTTATCCCTTTGACCCCAAAAGGCTAAGTGCCAAATTTTTTCCCACGGGTCCATCTTGGGAAAATTTCCCCTCCTAACTCCTCCGAGCCATAACTTGTAAAATACAAGGAGTTAGGAGGACTTCTTTACCTTTCTGGAAAGGGGATAAAATTATGTATCTAATGAAGTAATACCTAGAAAATATTGAGTGCCTAAAATGTGAAAAAAATTGACTGAGGCACAAGGAAGGAAGGAATGAAGATAAGTTAGCTAAAATAAGCAAGGGGTTTATTTTGGATAACAGTACTCATGCGCAAGGGAACACACTGAAGAGAAGTATGTGACCAGAGGGTAGGAAGGCACCCTAGAAGGTTATAGCTATGGCATGAAGATGTACCACATGAAATGAATGAATTTGGTTAATGAATGAGAGGATATTTGGTAGGTGAAGGAGAAATAAATGCATCAAAATTTGAAAATATATATAAGGATGGGATGTGGATTTATTTTTACCATTACAACTCAAAGAATTTGAGAAAAGAGCTAAGTACGAAGATCCAAGTGATCGGGTTAAGGATGTGAAACCAAGTGAGACAAATGGATCTTAGTGAAAAGAAGCTTGCATCCACAGTGGTGAAGGGTTTGAACAAAGCAAGGAGACAGAGAGGAGTTAGGGCATGAAGTTTCCACCTAGGGCATGATTGAATCGAGCTAGGGTTTTATTCACAAGTTGCAGAATTAAAGAGGAGATGATTGCAAGGTAGAAATGGCACCCAAAAGTGATTTTTCAAAAATGTAATATCCAGAAGGAGTCATCGTCGGCTGAGAATGAGATTCACCTATCAAAAAGAGAAAAGTGAGTGAATACAATCACAGGACTACAGAGAACAAGAAGGAGCTAGATTCCCTACTCACTGTGAGAATGAACAAGCGTACAAAAGATGACATGCCAGTTTATGATGATGAAGGTAAAAATCTTCTGAAGAGAATTGGGGTCTACCAATTATATGAGCTTCCATATTTTGGGAAGTATGAGCCCTTATATCAATGGCTCATGAGAAGAGTGCATGAGGACTTCTTCTACTTTGTAGGACGTAGAGTTAGATTCTCATCTGTGCTTATCTAATCAGTTACAGGTTTGAAGGCTACATGAGAGGACATAAAGAATGATATCATAGATAAAGTCGTGATCTTAAAGACCACATAGGATTAGGGGTACCTGATGGGTCAGCGTGGTATGGATATAGACAAATTGAAGAACTGTCTGGTTGTGCAAGAAACAACACACCTTGTTACAAAGTTGAATGATCATGAGTTATGGTCACAGGTAAATACTATGTGGTTACACATTGCAGGTAAGATGTTAGAAGGGGCAATCTATACTATTATAGGCTACATTGTAGAATAAATAGTCAAGGAAGTGCGCACAGGAGAGAAGATCAGCTTTGGGGCTGTTCTACTATCACTAGTATTCATGGAAATTGGAGTACTAGACGGGCCGAAGGAAAAGGTATGGGAATACCCCATGGAGAATAAGTCACCAGTTGAAAGGTTCAGCAAGTACCTATGTAAAAGGGCCATGAAATATGATGTCAAGAAAAGGGCAGAGAAATGGTATGACAGGCTTTGTGTGACATCTGGAGAAGAGTGACACATCCCAAAGGACCTACCATCAGTAGTAGGGAAACAAGGCCAATTTGCTGTATATTAGCATTTCTACATTGTGCGCTTCCCAATGAGAGATGGAGTTTGGAGTCCTTGGTGAAAATTTCCATATGCATTCACATCAAAGTACTTCTAGGCATCAATACATAGGTTTATATAAACGTGATGACTGGTATTCAATGTAGATAAGGTAGAATGCGACTACCATACATTGAGGAAGAAACATGTGTATCTTGGAAGAAGTGCCTACACCAAGAGGATCATTTCAAAGGTGTTGATTATTAAGCCAATAAGTTTGGCTGTAACATATATAGGGGAAACATTGGTATATCTTCAGCTAAAGCCCAAGATGGAGAATAATAAGTATGTAGAGAATGAATTCGTGCTCTTAGGGCCACCGAAGGGTAAGCAAATAATAGAAAACATACCGGTGCAAAGGACCACATAATTTTTTGAAGTAGAGGGTGAAGAAGAGGAGCGTGAAGATAGTGGATGCTTGGAGCACAAAAGAAAGCAACCATATGATAGAGAAGAGTCAAGATGTGTGGCCACTCCACCTCAAGGATAGGATGAAGAGGAATATATAGAGGTTGAGTAGGGGGAGCATAGATTTAAGAAAGTGTTTAGAAACACAAGGACTCAAAGTGGAACCCCACAAATGGTACAGAAATGACCTCGTCTCTCTCCACATAAGGAGACCACTGAACCAAAGAAGAGAAGAAAGTTGAAGTTGGATGAAGAAGTGGAGGAATTAGGAGAGAGCAAGTGTGCATCTCCGACCCCACTCAAGAAAGAAGATGAGCCACAAAATGAGGAAGAGAAAAAAGATGAAGAGATGAAGGAAAAAGAAGAGAAAGGAAAGGAAACTTCCGAATCCATGCATGTGACTACTCAGGATGTAACGGGATATGCTCCTAACCTTGAAGCTACAATTTTCAAGGGTCCTAGATTGAAGAGGATGAGTGGAGAGCACATTCCATCTGCCATGGGGTATATAGAGGTTGCAGGTAAAATTATCCATGCCCGCATCTAGAGCATGATAGCACAAAAGGATTATTTGGCTGGGATTTAATGGATGAGGATATGACGACTGTGTGCACTTGAAAGAAACTATCATGGTCAATGCATACCCACATGGATGAGCCTGAATTTTATTTATGTGAAGAGTCATGCATTTTGAGATGATTAAAGAAGGCACCACAAGCTAGACATATGACAATAAAGCCTACTATCATGTCAGATGAGCAGGTCAACAATGCATTTGTAGAGGTTTCTGTTGAAGTTGCTAGAAGAAACATGGATAAAGTTGCAACAATCAGACTGTTGCACAAGGAGATATAGACAAAGGATGCTGAGATAGTGTGCATAACACAAGAGAGGGACTTGGCACAAAATAAGAATGAAGTATTTATTAGCTTCATAGAGGAGATTGGGGACAATGCCATAAGAGCTAGGCCACACTTGGTGACCAAGGTACCACAAACATTTCCCTCAGTGATACATTATGTAGGAAAGTTGGTGGACCTGGTGCTTGAAGATGAACCTTTACGCATGACAGTGCCAAGGAATTCAGAGCAAGAGGTAGAATGAGATAAAGCCTCAGTGATGTGAAAGATTGCATCCTATGAAGGGTTACTGCAAGTTCTACAAGAAGTATTGAAGAAAGTAGATCAGGCTTTGAATAAATGCACAACTCCAGAGGCACTTATCAACATAAAGACCCTAGAAGAAAACAATGAGGTCCAAAAAGCAATGAAGGATGAGACATTAGGCCACGTAGAAATATTGTCAATAGCTAAGCAGAATCATGAGGCCCTAGAAGCAACACAAGAGCCACACAAGACTCGGCTAGAAGATATTGGGAAGTAAATTGCATAGAAGATGGATCTGTTGGTGGCTAACTCCTTTCATTCTTCCATCTCTTGTGCCTCAGTCATAATTTTTTTGTTTTCAAGCACTCAAAAATTTCTCGAAATGGCACCATTGGATAGATCTTTTCCTTAGCTTTCCAGAAAGGTAAAGTTTTCCTCCTAACTCCATGTATTTTTGAAGTTATGGCCCGACGGGATTGTTGTGGTAAATTTTCCCCTGAAAGGCCCACAGCCAATGAAATGGCACCATGTGTCCAAGGAAGTGGCAGGGGTTAGAGGTAGACTTGGATTTTTTACCAAGTGTTTGGCAAAGTTTTCAAAAGGGATATTTTTCCCCGTAGGCCCGCCAACAAATTAGATTATGCCACGTGTCCAAGGGGAAAAAATTGGAAAAATTGACTAAGTGTTGGTGCCATGGAAAAATCTCTGGGACAGGCCCATGCCCAATCACGTTTTTCCACATGTCCCTAGGGGTCAGAGTTTCAGAGCATAGAGGTGAAGCTAAAATTTTGACAAAATATTTTGTGTGGGCTCAAAGCCAAATTTTTCCCGCAGGGCCCGCATCCAATGGCCTCATGCCACTTGTCTCAAGACCCGCGGACGGCGGGGGGAAACTTAAAATTTTGGTGAAGTGTTTGGGAAAAAGGGAAAGGAAAATTATTGGCCAGTCACCCCGCTAAACAGTCAGGGCCTGCCACGTGTCCATGGGCAAGCGGACCGGTAGAGTGCGGGAGGAGATTGGGAATTTTTCCCAAAGGGATTGCGCAAAAGGAAAAATGTTTGCCCAGGGCTTGCATCGAATGAGATGCTGCCACGTGTCTTGGACCAGTGGAAGGTGGGGAAAATTTAGGAAATTTTCCCAAAGGGAAAAAGGAAGGAAATTTCAAAGGAAAAACGTCCCCCAAGCGCGAGCCAATGGAATTGTGCCACGTGTCCGGTGGCGGCAAAAAAACTCAAGACAAGCCCGCAAGGAAAATTCAAGGGGAAAATCCCACATCCAATGGGGTTTTTGCCACGTGTCCAATGGGAAAAAATGGTCAAACAATGATGGAAAATTTAGGAGGAAAGGCTCGCGCCCAATCATGTGATGCCATGTGTCCTCAGGTCATCGGCCCGACGAAGAATTTTTCAAAATTTTTCCAAAGGCCAAAACGATGGAAAATGAAGCATTAAAGGTCCGCACCCAATCAAAACATACCACGTGGCACCAAAAATGGTGGAACGCGGGGATTTTTTTGGAAATTTTCCCAAATGCAAAAAGTGGAAAATTTCAAAATTTTTGCCCGCCAATCTGTTTTGGCCTTATTTTGCCCTAAAATTTCAAACGACCATATCTTTCGATCCAGAGCTCGGTTTTTTGCATTCTTTATATCAATGGAAATCTGGTGAAATTATCTACAAGATTCAGGGGTAATTTTTGTATTTTGATGGAGGTTAGAGAGATAAAATTAAAAAATGCCTCTAGCACGTGGTCATGGACAGAAATGACATTTCAACCACCATTTTTAATAAAAAATGGCTCCCATTCTCTCCCAGCATGGCGAAAAATGTCAAGGGATGGGCTTGTAAGGATGCCCATGCTTTTTTATTGCATGTTTTTTTGGTGGTTGAAGGCTCTCTCCATGTTTTCCCATGTTTCTCTCTCCTGGGGTCGCTTCCTACACTGTAAAAGCCAGAATGAGCTCAATTTTTGAAAAAGAGACTTTTTCAGCTCTGCAACTTCCCTTTTCTTCCTTTTTTGGTAGAATTTATGGAAATTTTTACCTTTCCATGCAATACAACACCCCTTTTTTGCCTCTTGGTCACCGTAATGCATTGTATTGGATCAGGAATGATAATGTATGCTCTGTGATTAAAATCCTTCAATCCTTTCATACATTTACCATTCTTTCCTGATCTTTCATTACATCTTGAGCAATTTGTGCATGCTTTGTGTTGTGTTTTCTTATAGATTGTGTATGTATTGTAGTATTAGGTGTCTGTAACTCCTTTGGTGCATCACCTCATTAGCATTAGCTTCATTTTTCTTACATTCCCTATCTTTGTCCCCTTGGAATTTAGAGTAGGAACTAGGAATTTAAACCTCTGCATTTTGTAAGTGATATATCTGATCAGAGGAGTTGAGGAACAAACCTCTAATCTAGAGATTCCTCTCCCATTTTTAAAGTCCCACACTTGGGGAGAGGATTTAATGTTGTGCAATCACGGTGGATGTCCAAAATATCAAACTAGAAGTCTGATCAACATCCAGGGGTGTTGCTGATTTGCAACAACAGTTTTGGCACTCCCGATGGGACCTTAGAGGTCTTCATCTTCATTACAACAAATTGATGTGCATTTGTTGCAAGTTTCTTTCTTAAAAGAGCCCTAAATTACACATCTGGTGACTCCAAGGAAGAAGAATCAGTTAGTTTTAGCATTGCAGACCTGAAAACTCATGAGAAGAATCACCACAAGGTCAAGAGTTGGAGAAGAAGAAGTGTTGTTTGAGTATCTGCAGTTATCTTCAAGAAAAAGGCAAAGAGGGAGGAGAATTCAAAGGTCTCCATCTCCACCAAATAGAACTCTCTCAACTCCCCCACCTGGTAGGCCTTTCATTCAATCAAAGAGGGTTCTAAGGCCAATCAGAATGGCACAAAACAACCCCTATGTCAATTTCACTAGCAGCAGCCCACTTACTCTCAATGCACAGAATCCAATCCCAGTTGCAGAATTGAAGAACATCCCATACTTTACTAAAGATAATCAGACCACTCCTCGTGATCATGTTAAGGATATTGCCAATATTTGTGCAATCCATGAGATTAATGAGATGCAAGTTACTGTCAAACTGCTGGTATCTTCATTCAAAGGGAAAGATTTGCAATGGTTCAGGTTTCTTGCCTCAGGTTCTATCCAAAATTGGAACCAGCTATGTATAGCCCTCCATGAGCAGTTTGGAGAAAAGGGAGATAACTTGTCCCTTTTGGAATAGTTGGCAACCATCAAGAGAGCTCCCAATGAGCAGCTGACTGACTTCAACTTCAGATTTCAAATGACTTGGGAGAGAATTCTAGTGGTAGTAAGGCCATCAGCAGAAGGTTCTTTTCTATATTACCTTAAAGCTTTAAATTCTGATATTTCTATGTTGATTCAATCCATGGGAGGCAAAACTATCCCTGTTCCTTATAGCATTGCCATTAGAGCTGAGAATTGTTTGATTCAAGCTGGCAAGCTAGCTCCTAGGCCTCCAATGTCATTGTTTCCAAGTTTAGAGAGCCCAAGTACTAGTCAAGTACCTATTTTAGCCCCTATTCCCACTCCTAGAAATTAGAATTAAAGTGAAGCTTCTACTTCATCTCCTAGTGCCTCAAATTAACTTCAAGAAGTCATGAAGCAATTGCAAAATTTAGGTAATGAGCTGGTTACACTCAAGAGGCAGCAAGCCTAAGGTTTTAGACCTCCTTTCCAGCCTCAAGCTCAGTCTAACAGGCAACCATACCAACCTCAAAGACCACCCAATCTAGCTACAAATCAAAATCAGGCAAGACCTCCTACCAAAAGACCATTTCAGCCCTATAATCCCAATGCTGCATCTGCCTCTAAGGCATTAGTGTCAGTGCAAAACAATAGCTCAAGAGTATGATAGGTGTTTCCCATGTAATGAACCTCATAACCAGTCTATGTGTTTCAACAGTGCCTTAAATCAAGCATTAATGGTGACTACAACTGGTGTGGAGGGTGAAGGTAGTCAAGGAAATAACCAACAACAAGACACATTCCAACAGCAATCAGCTCCAAACGATACTACACTTGTAAAATGGCAAGCTGAAGATTTTTGTGGCATGAATCAAACAATTCCCTAAAGTGTTGCAGCCAACACAAGGTCAAAAAGGAGAAATTTGGGTGAAGAACAACCATTAGCTCCAAGCAATCCACAACCTTCTATCACTCCAAAAATTATTGGAAAACAAAATTCAGCTCCAAACACACAAGGGCTGCCTAAAACAGCTCCTAGGCTAACTCAAATGCCAGTTGTTGCTGCCCATATGCAAGGGATGAATGTGCAGGCCAATGGATAGCAAAGAGATGCTTCATTTCCATTCAACATCATTGATCAGATGAAGAAGACAAATGTAAACATATCAATGTGGGAATCACTATCTATCCCAGGCTAAAGAGATTTTCTACAAGCTGCCATGAAGGACTGGTCAACTTCAAATAAGCAAGTCCAAATGCAAGAGAAGGTGCTCACAAATGCTACCCAGCCTGAAGGGAATCATGGAGGACAAGAAGGTAAAATGTTGAAGCCCCCTCCATTCTATGTTTCATTGATCATTGGAAACCAATTAGTACACAATTGCATGATTGATTCCCGGGAAAGTAGTTCAGTAATGCCCAAGAAAATAGCTAATCAGTTGGGAATTCAGTATGAAGTCATATCCAAAGGGGTAGTGCAATTGGATGGGACAACAGTAACAACAGTTGGAGTGATAAAAAACTTGAGTCTTACTTTGCATGCATGCCCCAACATTGTTGTTTTACACGATGTCTCAGTAATATATCTTCCACCACTCTTTGCCCTATGTCTGTCAAGGGATTTCACAACACTGCTGAATATGCACAGATTGCTAGAATGTAATGAGAAATCAAAAGACAATGATAAACACATGAGAGGATTGAGAAAATGAATCACATAACATACATTATCATTCCCAAGTCCAATAAAAAGCATTACAATGGCCAAGAGGATAAAATACATGTTGTACTCTATATGAGAGGTATGAAAATCTACAAATCTTCCTTCTGAGGAAGAAAAGAGAGCTTGCAAGAGAAAAATATGTCCAACCCTTTACAAATGAGCCGAATCTATGGACACGTGGCCACTTCCTATTCGCCAGCGGGCCTTTGGGACAAAAATTTTCTTTGCGCCCTCGCCGACCCCTTAGTGAAAATTTCTAACTTACCTCTATTGACCCACCATTCTGTCACCACGTGGCACTCTGTGATTGGCACGAACCTTCCTAGGGAAAATTCCCCTCCAAAACTCCATTGAGCCATAACTTGCAAAATACAAGGAGTTAGAGAGAAAACTTTACCTTTCTGGAAAGCTGAGAAGATTCTCTATCCAATGAAACCATTTCTAGAAAATTTTAAGTGATTGAAAAGTAAACAATTTGACTAAGGAAAAGGAAGAAATGAAAGAGAGTTAGCCAAGAAATAAGCAAGGGGCTTATTTTGGATAAAAATTTTGGTGACTCACAGGGGTCATCTACATGTTGGATAAAGTTACCAATTGCTTGAAACAATCCATTGGGCATGGAGTCATCAAATTAACTGCTTGGTACCCCTAACTCATTAGAAAATTTTCAAGATGAAAGATTGAGAGAGTAGAACATCACTTGATCTGGAACATGGCTTGTAAAAATGCACCTTGGGACAACAAGCTTGTGCCAAAGCACTTAGGGAAATGTAAAACTAAGCTACAAAAGAACAATGTGCACAAGCACTTGGAGGAATGAAAATCTAAGCTAATATGTACAAGGTGGAGAGTTTCCCTTCTAGAAGCAATGCTTTAGATGGATTGCATTAACTAGAATCTGTAATTCTTCACCATCCAATGTAGACAATTGGAAGGCATTGTTGTTCTTACATTTTGTGACCATGTAGGGGCCACTTAAAATGGCATCAAACTTTGAATGAATTCCTGGCTTTGCTCGGTCTGCATCCCATTTCAACACTAGATCTCCAACTTGGAAGGTTCTAGCCTTAGCTTTCCTATCAAAGGTTCTCTTGATCAAGGCTTGGTCCTTCTCCATTGCTTGGGCTGCATGCTCTCTGATTTCTTGGAGCTCCATTAATTCTACATATCTAACCTCCATGGGTTCAAACTCCAACAACTCCAATTGCTTCATGAGTTTCAATGTTGGAAAATCAAGTGACATGGGCAAGATTACCTCTCTTCCATAAACAAGTCTGAGTGGAGAGTTACTTGTGGATCTCTTGGGAGTTATCCTATCAGTCCACAAGGCTAATTTCAATTTGGTGTGCCAAGTCCTCTAATTTTCATCAAGATTCCTCTTGATGATCTTTAATAAGTTCTTGTTGGTAGACTCAGCTTGGCCATTACCTTGAGGGTAATAATTTTATGAAGTGTTCAGGTAAATCCCATTTTTAACAGCCCATTCAGTTACCTTTGATCCTATGAATGCCAAAGCATTATCATATATTATAGTGGTAGGTATACCAAATCTGGTTACTATCCCCTCATAGAAGTCTAGAATGCTAGATTCATTTGCCTCTTTGAGTGCCACCACCTCAGTCCATTTGGTGAAGTAGTCTATTGTTGTTAGAATCCACTTGTGTCCTTGGCTTGAGTTTGGGTTAATGAATCCAATGAAGTCCAAACTCCATTGCATGAATGAATGGTCAATTGAAATTGGGTGCAATGGAAGGGCTATTAATATTTCCTTGCCTATGAAGAATGCACAATTTTTTCACCTCTTGATCCATGCATAACAATCACCAAACACCTTGGGCCAATAATAGCCAGCCTTCATAATCTTTAGGGCTATCACTCTTGGAGAAAAATGACCCCCAGCTGATCCACAATGGAACTCTTCTAGCATTCTATTAATTTGGTTTGTCCCAATGCATCTCAATAGCACTCCAATTACATCCTTCTTGAACATAACACCATTAACAAGTGCATATGGGATAGCCTGCAATATGAAGTGTCTTCTCTTGGTTTTGTTAATCTCTGGAGGGCATAATCCTATTTGTAGGAAGTGCATTATGTCTTGGGTTTAGTAAGGAGAGAGGACACCATCATTATCCTCTTGAATGTTTCTTGGTTCTTAGTTGTCTTACAATGCCAAAACAACAACCTTCCTATTGCTTACTTCCATTGATTTGCTCAAGACCAACTATTCACATAATCCCTTTTCTCATAGCAACTTTATGACTTTGATCTCAATGTCATACTCCATGACACAAGTAATCCACCCTGCACATTTTTCATTTAGGTCTTTGTTGAGGAGGAAGTCCTTAGATCCCACATGAGAAACCAACAGTTGAACCTTGTTATTTGAAACTAGATGATTAAATTTCTTCAAGCTCCTAATCACTGCAAGAACATGCTTCTAATTTAAAGAGTACCTCACCTCATAGTCCTCCAGGATTTGGCTAAAGAAGGCAATTGGTTGCTCTACATTTTCTTTGTTCTGCTGTACTAAAATTACAGAAATTGTATCATCACCTATAAATGCATAAAGGATAAAGTCCTTAGATAAATCTAGGTTAATGAGAGTTAGAGCTTGTGAGATAGCCTCTTTGATTGCCTCAAAAATTGCCTTACCTTCAGCTGTCCATTTGAAAGCCATACTTTTCTTTAACATCATAGTTATTGGCTTGACAAGGGCTAAAAAATCTGGAACAAACCTTTGAACAAAATTGATTCTTCCCAAGAAACTTTGAAGGGCTTTCTTATGACTTGGTAATGGCAGTGATTTTATTGCTTCAACCCTCTATAGATCAATTACTAATCCCTCTTTGGAAACAATGTGGCCTAGGAGCTTTCCCTCATGAGCTAGGAAAATACATTTGTTGGGGTTCAAGGATACCCCAAATCTTCTACATATTTAGAACACTTGTCTCAAATGAAAGAGATGATCTGCTGCACTTTTAGAAAATACAGTAATATCAGTCTAGATATATCAGCACCATTTTTTTGATCAATCCCTTGAAAGCCATATCCATTGCCCTTTGGAAGGTAGCTCCGGTGTTGGACAACCCAAATGGCATTTTTCTATATGTATAAGTCCCCCATTTGGTGGTGAAGGCTGTTTTGAATTGATCATCCTCCTTTACCATGATCTAATTATACCCTGAATAACCATCTAGCAATGAAATCCTCTCAGAGCCAACAACAACTTGCAAAATATGCTCTATAGAAGGAAGTGGGTAATGATCCTTGAGGGATGCTCTATTCAAATCTCTAAAGTATACACACAATCTGATTTATCCACTCTTCTTTCTAACTAGAACCAAGTTTCTTACCCAGCTAGAATGCTTGATGTTAAATATGATACTTGCCTCAATTAACTTATTCAATTCCCTCTGCATGAGAGGCTCCATGTGTGGATTGATAGGCCTTTGTTTTTGCCTAATGGGCTTAGCACTTGGATCCAATTCAATTGTATGTTGAGCTAGCTTGGGATTGAAACCTCTCAAGTCTTCATAGCTCCAAGAAAATATATCTAGGAACTCTTGACAAAGTTGCATGAAATCATACCTTTCTTGCTTGGTTGCCACTTTACCAATTTGAAGTGATTTTCCTTCTCCCTTGACTTGGATGTTTTCTTTCTCTTTCCTAAATTGATCATTAGGATTAAAGATGGACTCCAAGGTGACAAGTCCTTTTGGTAGTTTTTTTATTCTCAGCTATACTACTTGATCACCATACTGTTGTTCTAACTTTTCCTGATTTTTGGCTGAGAACTCAGCTTCTTCTTGCAAGAAATTGATGATTTTTTGGTCATTCTCAAACACTTACCAACTTGCATTATTGTCTGGCACTGATGGCCTTATAATCACATGAATGCTTGGCTGCAGTTTATCTTCCTTGATACTTTCCACAACATCAAAGGCTGCCCTAACTGCTACAAGTCTATCAACAACTTGGTTTTCTTTCCTAGGGATGGAATTGATGCCAAAGGCTTTAAAATCCTCAATGAGGTCCCACACCCTATTCTTATAACACTTGAGTAGGTCATTTTTGGCAGCATGCTGCCCTTTAACTTGATTAACAATCAGGTCACTATCACCAAAGACTTGTAAGTTTTTGATACCCATTTTCCTTGACCAATGATATCCTTGTATCAAAGCTTCATATTTAGTAGTGTTGTTAGAACATGTAAACTAAAATATAAAGGCTGAATAATACTTAATTCCTTGAGGAGAAACAAGCATATCTCCCCCACATGCACCTTGTCTACTTCTTGATCCATCAAAGAATAGTTTCCATACCTCATTGTCTGGCTTGGTGATGCTAGGAATAGGCTGATTTTCTTCATGCATGTAATAAACTCCTAGTTCAGATTCCTCTATTTCCTTGTAGGGATCAAAAACATGTACCTTACTTGCCAATTCATCAAGATTCAAATTTGGGATGCTTCTAACTTTGGTGTTAGCTTCATCTATGCTTGGATAATCCTATTGATAAAATGCTAAACAGTTGGCATTGATTTGGCATGGATTATGAGACTCAATGTGAAAGTTTGCAATAGGTTCAGACCTTATTGTGGCCTTAGTTACATATCTTGTTCTAAACAACATGTGTGACCAATCAGTAGATAAGTAGCCTCCAATTCTAGCTGTGAAATCCCTTGACAAACATAGGGCACAAAGTGGTGGTAAATCTATCACTGACACATATTGCAACACAGTGACATTGGGGCATGCATGCAAAGTAAGGTTCAAATATCAAATTACTCCCACTGTTGTTACTACTATTCCATCCAGTTGCACCACCCCTTTAGATATGATTTCATATTGGAGACCCAACTGATCAGCTATTTGGTTGGGCATTACATAACTACTTGCCCCAGATCAATCATACAATTGTGTACTAGTTTATCCCCAATGACCAATGAAACATTGAATGGAGGGGGTTTCAAGACTTTACCTTGCTGTCCTCCATGTTTCCCCTTAGGCTGAGAAACATTTTGAGTACCTTATCTTGCACATGAGCTTGCTGATTTGAAATTGACCAATTCTTCATGGTAGCTTGTAGAAGATCCCTTTGGCCTGGGATGGATAGTGATTCCCACATAGATATATTCACATTTGTCTTCTTCGTTTATTCAATGATGCTAAATGGGGATGAAACATCTCTTTTCAGCCCCTTATCCTGCACACTCTTTTCTTGTACATGGGCTACAACAGCTGGCATTTGAGCTGGTCTAGAAGGTGGCTTGGGCTGTCCTTGCACATTTGGAACTACATTTTACTTGCTAGCATTTTGTGGAGTAGTGCAAGGTTATGGATCACCTAGATCTAATGACTGCCCTTCACCAATATTCCTATTCTTTGACCTTGTGTTAGCTGCTACATTTTGATAAATTGCTTGATTCATACCACAAAAATCCTCATCCTGCCAATTCACAAGTGTACTCTCATTTGGAGTTGTATTTTGCTGAGGTGTTCCTTGTTGTTGGTTTGTTTCTTGGCTCACCTCACCCTCTACGCCAATTGTTGTCACCATCAAGGCTTGGTTCAAATCACCATTGAAGCACATACACTGGTTATGAGGTTCATTGCATGGGAAACACCAATCATACTGTTGTGCTATATTGTTTTGCAGTGACACTAAGGCCTTAGAGGTAGATGTAGCATTGAGGTTATAGGGCTGAAATGGTCTATTGGTAGGAGGCCTTATTTGGTTTTGATTTACAGTTGGATTGGGTGGCCTATTAGGATGATATGGTTTCCTATTAAGTTGAGCTTGAGACTAGTAAGAAGGTCTAAAACTTTGGGCTTGTTGCCTCTTGAGTGTAACCAGCTCATTGCCTAAATTTTGTAATTGTTTCATGACTTCTTGAAGTTCATTTGAGGCACTAGAGGATGAAGTAGAAGTTTCATTTGAAATATGATTTCTAGGAGTGGTAATAGGAGCTAAAGTAGGTGCTTGACTAGTGCTTGGGATTTCCAAGTTTGGATACAAGGGCATGGGAGGCCTAGGACCAGCTTACTAGCTTGAATTAGACAATTTTTAGCCCTAATAGCAATGCTATAAGCTGTAGGTATAGTTGTACTTCCCATGGATTGAATTAACATAGAAATATCAAAATTTAAAACTTCAAGATAGTATAAGAAATCACCTTCAACTGTTGGCCTTACTACCACTGGGATTCTATCCCAGGTCTTTTTGCAATCTGAAGTTGAAGTCTATTACCTACTCATTAAGAGCTCTCTTGATAGTTGTCAATTGTTCGAGTAGAGACAAATTATATCCCTTTTCTCCAAACTACTCATGGAAAGCTATGCACAACTAGTTCCAATTTTGGATAGAGCATGGCACGAGGCTCCTGAACCATTGCAATGCTTTCCCTTTGAATGAAGATGCTATCAATTTGACAATGTTTCAAAAATCTCATGGATTACAAAAACATTAGCAATGTCTTTGACATATCACCAAGAGTGGTTTGATTTTACCCAGTAAAGTATGAAATGTTCTTCAATGTTGCAACTGGAACTGGGTTTTGTGCATTGAGAGAAAGTGGGCTGCTACCAGTCAAGTTGACATAAGGGTTGTGTTGTGCCATTATAATTATCCTGAGAACCCTTATTGATTGGGTGAAAGGTCTACCAGGTGGAGGAGTTGATAGAGTTCTATTTAGTGGAGATGGAGACCTTTGAATCCTTCTTCCTCTCTGTCTTCTTCCTAGGGATAGCTACAGATACTCAGAAAATCCCTCTTCTCTAGCCCTTGACCTTGTTTGGATCCTTCCCATGAATCTTCAGACTTGGAATACTAAAACCAGTTGATTTTTTCTCTTTGGAGTCGCCAGATGTGTAAATCAGAAAATGTAACAAAAGTACATCTGCAACACCCCTAGATGTTTTCTTAGATTTCTAGTTTGATAATGGACATCCAGTGTGATTGCACAACATTGAATATTTTCCCCAAGTGTGGGACTTACAAAATTGGGAAAATAATATCCAAATTAAAGGTTGGTTCCTTCACTCCTCTGATCAGGTATATGCATGAAATTTACAGAGGTTTTAATACTAGATCCTACTCTAAAATTCTAAGGAGATAGAGATAAATGATGCAAAAGAAATAAAACTAAGTGAAAGTGGTGATACACCAAAGGAGTGGTGAACATCTACTTTGCAAAATTGACACAGATCATAAGAAATACAACACAAAATATGCACAGATTGCTAGAATGTAATGATAAATCAAAAGACAATGATAAACACATGAGACGATTGAGAAAATCTATCACAGAACATACATTATCATTCCCAAGTCCAATACAATGCATTACAATGGCCAGGAGGCAACAATACATGCTGTACTCTATATGAGAGGTAGGAAAATCTAAAAATCCACCTCCTAAGGAAGAAAAGAGAGCTTGCAAGAGAAAAATATGTCTGACCCCTTATAAATGAGCCAAATCTAGCTTTTAATGGTCAAACTGAAAGAGAGAAAGAAAAAAACATGGGCAAAAATGGATTTATGAACTCAACCACCAACTAGATCCCTCAAATTTCACCTACAGAGTGATGGGATTCATGGATGAACCCATACTTAGAAGTACATTGTTCTACAGATCCAAAAAATGACCATACTTCATTAAATTTGGTGGTTGAAAGTCAATTCTATGTTTTTTCCTTGCCAGGGACGTTTCTCCATTTTTCTCCCATAATTCTCCATCAAAATACAAAATTGGACCCTCCATCGCGTAGAAAATTTCACCAAATTTCCAATGACACCAAGAACGTGAAAATCTAAGCTCTGGATCAAAATTTATGCCCCTCTAAAGATTTAGGGCAAAAATAGGGCAAAAAATTGGTTAGCGGGACGAAAGATTAAAATTTTCCCCTTTTTTGAATTTGGGAAAAATTTCACAAAAATATCCATCCCCCACTGCTGCTATGCCACATGACACATCCTGATTAGATGTGGGCTTCACATGATCATTTTATGCCTTTTAAGATTTTGGAAAATTTTCCTTTGTCACTCTGCGCCCTGTCGCTCCGATGCCACATGGCGCTCTCTGATTGGGCACGGGGCTTAGCTAGTTTTCTTCCTCTTGCAGGCCCACGGGAAAAAATAATCCTTTGCACCCTTTGGAAACACTTTGGTGAAATTTTAAAAGTTCTCCCATGCCCCTGACCTCTGTCAAGATCAGGACACGTGTCATCTTCTGATTCGCATGGGCCTTAATCAATTCTTTTCCCTCTGTGGGCCCGCCTTAGTGTTTTTGTCAGCCACATGGACACGTGGCATGTTTCGATTGGTGCAGGTCATTGGAGGATGGAGTTTTATTGTGCCATTTTCCACACTTTGACAAAATGGAAAAATTCCCCTGTGCCTTCGCCTCCCACTGGTCTGTGGACACGTGGTGGCTCCTCATTCGCTGCGGGCCTTCAAGCCAAGATTTTTCTTTTGCGCTAACCTTGGATTTTTTTCTAACTTCTCCCAACTAGTCCAACCTCCGATGGCCCTATGGACACGTGGCCACTTCCTATTCGCGAGTGGGTCTTCATGCCAAATTTTTTCTTTGAGCCCCCGCTGACCCCTTCGTGAAAATTTCTAACTTACCTCTACCGACCCACCATTCCACCACCATGTGGCGCTCTCTGATTGGGCATGGACCTTCCTAGGGAAAATTTCCCTCAAAAACTCCATTGAGCCATAACTTGCAAAATACAAGGAGTTAGAGGGAAAACTTTACCTTTCTGGAAAGCTGAGAAGATTCTATATCCAATGAAACCATTTCCAGAAAATTTTGAGAGCCTAAAAAGTAAAACATTTGATTGAGGAACAAGGAAGGAAGAAATGAAAGAGACTTAGCCAAAAACTAAGCAAGGGGATTATTTTGGATAACAATTTTGGTGACTCACATGGGTCATCTACCTGCTGGATGAAGTTACCAGTTGCCTAAAACAATCCATTGGGTATGGAGTCATCAAATTAACTGCTTGGTACCCCTAACTCATTAGAAAATTTTCAAGATGGAAGATTTAGAGAGTAGAACATCACTTGATTTGGAACATGGCTTGCAAAAATTCACCCTGGGACAACAAGCTTGTGCCAAAGCACTTAGGGAAATGTAAAACTAAGCTACAAAAGAACAATGTGCACAAGCACTTGGAGGAATGAAAATATAAGCTAATATGTACAAGGTGGAGAGTTTCCCTTCTAGAAGCAATGCTTTAGATGGATTCCATTAACTGGAATCTACAATTCTTCACCATCCAATGTAGACAATTGGAAGGCATTGTTGTTCTTACATTTTGTGACCATGTAGGGGCCACTTCAAATGGCATCAAACTTTGAATTCCTTCCTAGCTTTACTTGGTTTGCATCCCATTTCAACACTAGATCTCCAACTTGGAAGGTTCTAGCCTTAGCTTTCCATCAAAGGTTCTCTTGATCAAGGCTTGGTCCTTCTCCATTTCTTGGGCTGCATACTCTCTGATTTCTTGGAGCTCCATCAATTCTGCATATCTAACCTCCATGGGTTCAAACTCCAACAACTCCAATTGCTTCATGAGTTCCAACATTGGAAACTCAAGTGACATGGGAAAGATTGCCTCTCTCCCATAAACAAGTCTAAATGGAGAGTTACCTGTGGATCTTTTGGGAGTTATCCTATCAGCCCACAAGGCTGATTTCAATCTGGTGTGCCAAGTCCTCTGATTTGCATCAAGAGTCCTCTTGATGATCTTTAATAAGTTCTTGTTGGTAGACTCAGCTTGGCCATTACCTTGAGGGTACTAATTTGATGAAGTGCTCAGGTAAATCCCATTTTTAACAACCCATTCAGTTACCTTTGATCCTATGAATGCCAAAGCATTATGATATATTATAGTGGTAGGTATACCAAATCTGGTTATTATCCCCTCATAGAAGTCTAGAATGCTAGATTCATTTGCCTCTTTGAGTGCCACTATCTCAGTCCATTTGGTTAAGTAGTCTATTGCTGTTAGAATCCACGTGTGTCCTTGGCTTGAGTTTGGGTTAATAACTCCAATGAAGTCCAAACCCCATTGCATGAATGGTTGGTCAACTGAAATTGGGTGCAATGGAAGGGCTGCTAATCTTTCCTTGCTTGTGAAGAATGCAAGGAATTATGAACGTAATCGAAGCGATCAGCTAGTCATGAAAATGACATTGCTATAAGAGGAGATACAGTTAGTTTAGTGGTAATCTATGTAAAATATGTCTGTGAGATAGGGAATTAGTTAGCCTCAGACTTTGTGGGTAAAAGAGTCAAGACCAGGTCAACGAGATCTTGGAATGATGATGGAGAATTTTCCCTAACAAGCAGTGGCATGTCACAAGGATCTCCCATGTGTAGGAGAGATGGTAGGTGGGGTGAGATAGATTCCTCTTTTGGTGGAGGAGAAAGTGACGACGATTCTCTTGTGAGTAAGAGAGTTAATACCATTGATTGTTTAGTAGGTTACGAGGTAGATGGTGAAATGACATCAACATAAATTGTGGTCTCCTCTGTAGGTGAAGGAGGAGATGAAGGGGACTCCTCTAAGGATGAAGACGTGGAAGAGTTATGCTTTGGCATGGGTAGAGGAGATCATGCTAGAATTTCCTTGATAGACATAATAGGTGGAAATTGAGGAATGACCGGTATGATATCAAAAACATCATGGACTTCACAGGCATAGCTGTCATTGTTAAAGGTTCACCACTTTGATTAGATGATGGTTTATGGTTAGGGAATGACTTCTTAAAGATATACAAGTTTTGATTTGCTGGTGCATTCGGGTTGTCCAAAACAAGATCTCCATTATCTAACATTTGCTGGATAGTCTTCTTAAAAGTTATGCAATTACCATGACTATGGCCTTTGACGCAATGATAATTACAATAGTCATGTTCCTTATACCATGTGGGCATAGGATGAGTAGGATTGAAACTAGTATGAGGTTTTATGGGGGGAAGTGCAATGACTTTGGCTTTAAGAAGCTTTTCTAAGACTGAAGAATAGGGCTCTCCAATTGGAGTGTACTTTCATTGTTCCTGCCGGAACTTAAAAGTATGAACATGAGAAAAATTAGAGGAAGATTTGGCTTGATTAGATGGATGAGATGGACCAACTTTGATAACTACCGTGTTTGCAGATCCTTTCGATTTTGAATAATTGTTTTGGGTTTTTTAAGATGAAGAATAATCATTTGATTTGAACATGGCATTTTCATATTGCAATTGGATTTTCTTTTCTTCAATGGCACAAATTTCCAGCTTTCGTGCCATGGTAAATGCTTCATCGAAGGTATGAAAGGTTTGTAACTACAGAGTTGGTGAGATGTGTCTAGCACAAGCCCTAGTGAACAAATCTATAAGTTCAACTTGAGGTAACTAGAACGTTAATTGGTTGTTAAGACTTCACTAGTGAGTAATGAAATCTGTGATAGATTTGTCATCATAATTTCGTGTTGAATATAGGTCGGTCATGGTGAATTTTTTTACGACATTGATTGAGAAGTGGTCCAGGAATGCTTGAGCTACTTGGTTAAAGGAGTAGATGGAATGTTTGGGTAACAACTATACCAATCTAATGCAGGTATTTTTAGGGTAATGTTTGTATGAGTAAAGCATCATCATGGGTAATTAGATAGCACCCATGTTTGAATGATCGCAAGTGTTGTTGCAGGTCTTCTTTACTATTGAAACAATTGAACTTGGGAATTTCCCAATGCATGGGGTATGAGCGAATAGGAATAGATGGATGAATAGGCTCATTACATATTTCATCATAAGTTAAGGATTTATGAGAGCTGAAAACTTATGCTTCTAGTGTCTACATATTTTCCATCTTCATACTAATGAGGTCATTGGTGGATTGTGAGGAATGGGAACCTTCTGTAGTAAAGTGAGGTTAATGTTGGGTGTATGTTGTGGATGGCATCTCGAAATATGGGGGTTCCAAATATGAAAACTGCGAAGGGGGGATAGATGCACATGGAAGATACCTTGAATAAGTGACATATGAGATTGGGGGTTGCTAGTGATGCATGTAAATAGGTTGTGTAGTCATAATTACTCTCATGGTAATTGGGGGTAGAGACTGAGGGATCTGGAAATGATGAGGTTTTGAAATGGGGTGTGAGTTGCTTACACTAGGGGTGGTTGTGATGAAATTAGTATATATGAGGAAAGGGGGGCAGATGGGGCCATGATTAAGGTGGTTGGTGAAGGAATGGCCGATGCTATGTGTGTGATAGATGTTGTTGGTGTAGTAGTTATAGTGGATGTGGGACCTAGTTGAGAGACCACAGGGGGTAAAGTGGATTAGGGTAGCACTGAGCTAGTGGTAGTTGATGCGGAAGTAGGGGTGAGGGCAGGAGGGATAGATATGGGCATGCATTATACTAGCAGTCCTGAGGAGTCTCAGGTAGATGATTGGGTAAGATAGTATTGTAAGGCCATAGGATTCTAGTCAAGGGATCTTGCAAACTCCTCGTCACTAGTAGTAATGGTGATGGGATGAGTTAGATCCATAGGTGACAGGATGGAAGGCAATAATGGGATAGGTAGGAGTGGTTGAATACTAGTGTGAAATATAAGGGCATTGGTTTGGATGTGAGTCAACACCATGTGAATTAGCGTTGACCTAGTGAAACTGTACTCTGCAAATGACACAAAAAACAACATGAATGAATTCCAAGAGGTAAATTTGATCTTTGTTTTAATTAAAAATCAAACACAGACACCAATGACAGTCAGATTAACTGATGATGGTTACAAGGGAACTGATGGTAGTTATGGTAACCGATACCGGTTACTGTGGGGAATCAACAGTTTTACAAATGAGGCAAAAATGATGAAAATAAATAATCGAAATTGTATTGGGCTATGATATGAAAATTATGGGGATATGATGATGTTTTGAGAACTTCAAATAGAAAAATAGATTTGATGAATGTTATCTTTAGGTGAAATGGACAAAAGAGATGGAACCGACACCGATTGGATAAACTGATGACGGTTAGATATAAACTGATGATGGTCTATGGACCGATGCCAGTTACTGTGAAATTAGAAGAAATGAAGAAAAATAGATTTTTTTTTGTGAATTAAATAAAATGAAACACCAACCCAAAAATTTGAGGATGATGGTATTAGACCCTAACACACTCAGAAACATTTAGAATGCTCTAACTATGATGGCGGAGTGTGGTAGGAAGAGGAAAGTGGAGAACATAACCTCATAACTCAAAACACAACTCAGGAAAAAGATAAGAAAAACATGCAAATCCTAATAAGTGAATTTTATGTGTTCAGATTATGCCATTTAAGACTAAATTGTGAATTCGGAACAATTTTTTTTTGGTTGGGAAGGCATCCTATGAAGAAGAAAATTCTAAAGGGTGGTTTCAAGTTATATTTTGGTGGGGGCGGTCCTTTCTTTGAGATAATGACTGGACAAAGAAACCAGCTGGGTGCCCACTGTCAATCCTCTGATCATGTGATCATTGACAACTTCTTCCAAGTAAGGTGTTGTTTAAGAAGATGTGTGAATTTTGTATTTGTGCAATTTGACAAAGAGAGAGAAGAGAAATTGCTTTCTATAGTTCAATTACTCAACCATTAGCTAGGCATGACTTCCAGTGTATAGGTTTCCCTTAGTTTTAAATGTGAGATAATAATGCAACATACAAGGATGAAATGCAAAAAAATTTGTAACCAAAATCGACAATTATATTCGATATAGCAAGTGATGAATAGGTCAAGAACGTGCTCTTTCACTACTATACAAATTCCAGAAGAAAGAAATGATTCGTTTTAAACACCAAATCAAAAATGTCATTTAGAAAATTAGAAGAAAAGAATGTTACCAAGGGAGAAGATTAAATGTGTATTTTTCAAAAAGAGAAAGAAACACTCAAGATTTCCCTATATGAAGAAAAGGAAATGAACCCAAGAGAGGATCCCGCCAGGCATGCCAAAATCTTTCACCAATAAGGTGCGTACATATGAGAAAAATAGATAATGTAAAGGTGAGGAGGAATACCTGTGAAATGAAGGTGGAAGGTAGAGTGCACGTGTTCTGATTTTCTGATCTAGTGCTAATTGTGAGAACTTAATTTTTGCTAGGAGGGACTACCTGTGAATGCAAAACAAGACCACAAGAAGAATATTAAAAAATATATGTCAGTGGATTACCTAGCATGTGCAAGATCTAAGAAGTGTGATACTTCCTAGATGGTTGTCAATCCAATGTTTAATACAATTTAATGCAAGAAATAATGTAAAAAAATAACATCCTACTATAGTTGATATGATTTAGGTATCTCATTCAAATACAATAAGCAAATATAATCTAGCAAGTTGAGTTATGATCAGATTTGGAGGTTGGGTATGTAACCAAAGTGATTAGAATAGGTCATGATCAAATTTTGGGTTATTTGGGTGAAGGTTATTAGGTTGTTGTTACAGGAAGGATTACTATTTACAAAGACCGACGCTGGTCTGGTATGGCTGATGCCAGTTGAGAGGGAAACTAACAATGGTTTAGGTTAACCGGTGTTGGTAGAGGCAGAATGGTAGAAACTCAATGAAATTTGGTCTTGGAGATTCTCTGTGATTGCATAGAGAATAGAAGAATGATGGTTAGGTTGCTAAATAAGCCGAGAATTATCAGAGATGTATGAGGTTGGATGTGGGGATCTACAAGATTATGGGTAGTGTAGACACCTATATCCTTTGGGCTATATAAAGAGCCCTCCACCTACCTTTTTACTTACACCTAAACTTTCTAAGAGAGTAAATGCAAAGCATATAGCAAAGAGACTAAGAGCTTGCACCTTGCCCTTTTGAGAGTTCATCATTTTGAAGAGTTAAGCCTCTTTCTTAAAGTGCTTGGGTCATATGGGAGGTGTCAAAAGGGTCTTGTAGCCCAACTTTGATTAGCCCCCATTCCTAGGTTCTTGGAGCATTAAGGACAACTATTTTGATAGCCATGGAGCTTACTTAGGTCCATTCATTTATTTGTTGTTAGAGAATAGAGGAGTTTAGATATTTAGCATTGTTAGTTTCAAAGTTTGTATTGATGAATGCTATTATCTAACCCTTGTTTAATTCTTATCATGATGGTGTTTATGCTTTGTTTTAGCTAAATTGTAGAACTATTTTAGGTGGTAGTTCTTGCTTCATTTGATTTAGCATTAAGCAAAGTATACATGCACACATTTGGCACGCCCGGTGGGACTTACTCCATTGTCCTTTGCACTTAATTTCAAGTTTTTGTAGTTAAGTTTTATTTTTGGTTACTAACCCTCTTTTACACATGTTGATCTAACTTGTTTTTTTAACATGTTTTGTTGAGTTTGCATGTGTTGGGTCTTCCTTGTAGGTATGAAGGAGGTGAAGTGCTGTCAAATTTTGAATTGAGGGGAAAATTTCAAGATTTCTCCATGTTTTCATTTTTAGAGCTTACTTTTTCAACATTCTACATGCTAGTTTTGTCAATTTCTTGAAGATTTTAAATTCTTGAGCATGTAGGTTAGTGTTTGATAGTGCTGAGTCTTCTATTTACATATTAATGTGGTGGGTTGCTGTCAAAATTTAATCTTGGTGAGAAAATTTCAAGATTTCATCATGTTTTCATTTTTTAAGCTTACTTTTTCAACATTTTACATGCTAGTTTTGTCAATTTCTTGAAAATTTTCAATTCTTGAGCATGTAGGTTAGTGTTTGATAGTGCTGAGTCTTATATTTACATATTAATGTGGTGGGTTGCTGTCAAAATTTAATGTTGGTGAGAAAATTTCAAGATTTCATCATGTTTTCATTTTTAGAGCTTACTTTTTCATCATTCTACATGCTAGTTTTGTCAATTTCTTGAAAATCTTAAATTCTTGAGCATGTATGTTAATGTTTGATAGCGTTGAGTCTTCTATTCATATATTAATGTGATGGGTTGTTGTCAAAATTGAATCTTGGTTGGAAAAATTTGCCCATTTTGCATATTAAGGGACGTTTTTTTTTGACATTTTTTAAGTGCATGTCAAGTGCATACCCATGAGCATAAGAGCATATGCGTAACCCATCTTCCGAAGGCCATAACTTTTGCTCCCGACCTCGAAATGACTCCATTTTTTTTGCGTTGGAAAGGTATTGAAGTTAACTAAGAAATGAAAACCTAAATTTAGGATTTATAATTACAAAAGTTGTAGGTTTTTCTGTTATTTTAAAACTAGTCATTTTCTAACATGTCTAATGTTTTGATGAATGTTGTATTTCCATGCTTACTCGATTTAGATCAAAGCGTGTGTATGATCTTCTCTTGCACCTTTTGGTGATCTTGAGAATCAAAAACAACTTTGATCTATATCTTTTTAACATTGGGATTAAACTTGGAAATTTAATTATTCATTTTGCTTAAGGGAATGAACCTTTTACAAAGCATTTTTCAACGGTCCTTTGATTTGAAGTTTTCCATTTCTATATAGTTGGGCTAAAGTTTGTGTATGCTCTTCTCTTGCACCTTAGGGTGATTTTGAGAATCAAAAGCAACTTTAGTCTTCATTTTATAACATTTGGTAAATTGGAAACTTCATCTTTCACTTTTGGTTTAAGGGAATGAACATTTATCAAAAAAATTATATGGTTCATTGATTGAAAAGATTTTATTTACTTTTTAGTTGGATTATTTGTTGTGTATGCTCTTCTCTTGCATCCTTGGATGATCTTGAGAATCAAAAGCAACTTTTAATCCTCTTTTAAATAATGTGATTTTCTTGGAGAACTACTAACGCTTGAGTGAAGGACCTAAAAACGCTTGTCAAAGAAAGGAGGAATCAAAACGAAATCAAAAACTACTAATACAGTTGTTATACAGGTTGCCAAAAGGTGTTCAAGCAAACCACACCTAATTAAACAAGATAAAAAGAACAACATATTCAAAACACTGTATTGCAGGTTTCGGAAAAGGGTACGTCCCTCTCCGCTCAACTGGAACATAACCCCTTTGGCATAACGCCTTAAGCTACAACAATGGGGGTGGTTCCAGGAACCCCAAAGTAGTCCACGCAAGAGGGAACCTTGTGGACGAAACGGGAAGTGCTCCGCACTACCTACTTGACTAGTGATTCCTTTGTGAGATAGAGTTACAGGTTGTCCGTTGTGGCGACCCCAGTGATAGTACACGTAGACGCACTAGTTGCCTACTGTTCTTGAAGGGGGTAAAGTAAAGCCGAGATACTCCCAAACTAGTCAGTGCGACTTTTTGGGTAAATCGTGCTCGCTCGTGGCAACTTTGTAACACCTAGGACGAGAGAACCACCTAGGAGAATATACTTTGGCCAGGAGCCCACTTTGACCACTTTAAAACAGTGTTGAGTTGTGAACCTTCTTTTTGAGAAACGTGTGACGTATTACTTTCGCCTAGTTTTTACTTGCCTTAGGGCGAGGCGAAACTCTGCCGAAGTAAGACTAGCATTTTTTGTCATTTTTTCTTGATTTATTTCCTTCATATTCTTTTGACACTTTGTTGATCAAAAGAGGTGTGATTACCTTTGTGTTGCCATTCGACTGTTTCTCTCACTTTTATGTCCGTTTACACCCATCCATGTTTGCGGCTAGGTTAGTTAAACGTCTAAAGTGAGTGGAGGCGTTTTCACGTCATTTGGTAGCCATTGTGATCTTGATACCCACGTCAAGATTGTCATTGTAGTTAGGCGGGGTTCATCACTGCAGACTTCCATAGAGGAGTTAGTTTGTTTGTCTCGTATCATTACAATTTCGATATTTACATCTTGTTTCTTGTAAACTCGACATAAATACCTATATTGTACGGTTACGCTGCACACATTCTTAACTATTCCTAGCTATACTTTGAGCTTTTTTTTGTTCAGTTTTATTATTACCTCGATTTCAAAAGGTGTTAGGAACTACCATTTGTGTGTGTTATATCAATAACACCTCGATATCAATACTCCACTTTCTTGCAAAGTGGGTTAACATATCTTGGTGATATTGTTGTGTCATTCGCAAATCGTAACTGACACTTTTTGAGATATAGGTCTTAATCAGACTTGAGCTTGCTCATCGTATATCTTGATTGGGAGATCACATTTAACTTCATGTATTTACTTACGTTTTGTTCATTCCTTTGAACTTGGCATAAGTGGAGACATCTTGTTAATCATCTGGCGTCGTAAATTACTTTAAAACGTAATCTAGGAGGTACTTCATTTGATTAAGTTTTGATACCAAATGATTGTTTCATTGGTGACTTTATCATTCTATCACATTGGTATTCTCACACTGTTAATTTACTCTTAACACGTACATCTTGTGTTTCACTTAGGGGTAGTCATTGAATTTTGAACAAATCTACAACTTACCTTAGTGAAACTTATCACGAAAACATGGCTCCTAAGACGCGTCTAGGGTTAAAGAAACAAACATATGAGGAATAACAGGCGCAAGCTTGGGAAACCTCTAACAGACAAGGGTCAAACCCATTTATCGGACACGATCTAGGACCACTATTTTCTGCAGAAAAGGAAACAGAAGAGATGGTCAATCATAGTGGAAATGAATTAGAATCACCACACGTAAACTTTGATTTTGACCCCACTCTACTAGATGAGTTTCTCCTTAGAAACAAAGATAAGAGTTTTGGCACGGGTCATGGAATTAGGGGCCAAATTGCCCATTGAGAAGGAACCAATACTACAAACAAATGACACTACTAAGGAGGAACACCCCCTTATCAATATGGAAGATATTTTAACAGGCGGACATGCTTCCACTTCTTATGTAGAAAATGATAAAGTGGTAGGCCATAGAATACCCCTCATCAAAGTGCCACGAAGAAACAAGATAGAACATGAGACAGGGGAAGAACCTCCACAATACGAAGAGGAGGAACCTTTAGAAGAAGAAGACATAAACCAAGTCACAATCCAACAACAACTCAGTAACTTAAGCCGACAACTAGCTTTGCTTACTTTCCAAGTACAGAAAGACACAAACAAGAATGTTCAAAAGTCAAAGCCTAGGTTTATGATCCACGAACTCCATCGAGAAAACCAAGGAGAAGAAGACACAGGGTATCATCATGTACACATCCCCGTTTCTCCCACTAAAGAACAATTGCTCACACAAGAAGTACAATCTATGAAAGCAACGCTTGCGAGCATACAAGAAAGCAATATAGGGAGTATTAGGAAATACCAATACGAAGAACTATGCCCCTATCCTTTTGACAAGACAATGACCCTTCAACCCTTTCCAAAGAAATTTGATATGCCAAAATTCGACAAATACAAAGGAAAGGGAGACCCAAGGGATCATGTTAAAGATTTCTACATGGCATGTCAAGAGGTGTCTTATAGTGATAATTACCTCATCAGACTTTTTCCTAAGAGTCTCGGAGGTCAAGCATTAGAATGGTTTACACGCTTGCCACGAGGATCAATTTTCACCTGGCCAGAATTGGCGGAAAGATTCGTGCGTCATTTCTCATATAACATAGAGAGTGACGTCACCATGGCAGACTTGTGCAGCACAAAACAACGCCCAAATGAGACCTTCACCAGCTTCCTCCAACGATGGAGAGGGATAGCTAGTCGCTTCCCTTGTGCTTTCCCTGAGAAGCAGCTAGTCAGTATTTTCGTCCCTAATCTCAACCCAGATATAGCTTTCCACCTCCAAATGCATTGTGTCCGCACCTTTGAGGAGGTTATCGAGAAAGGGATTCAAATAGAAAAGGCTCTCAATGCCAAAGGCACCCTCAAAACCCAATCTAAAGACAACCAAAGTGTCAAACCCGCTGAAAAGCCAAAGATCTTTAACAAAAACAAAAAAACGTGGTGGGAGACGGAATCACTGATTCCAAACGTGTTCAAAACGGTCCAAACCAGTCAACCTTTTAAACTGACCAAGGGCCCAATTCAACCACCACCAAAGCGAAGAACATTCACCTCCCTCAATGAGCCGTTGTCTGTCATACTAAAATAGTTGGATGCGGCCCACATGATGACCTATCCTACAAACACAACCGTTCGATGACAAACTCCTAAACCTTCATGGTATAAGGAGCATGAATACTGCGAAATGCATCGCGTTAAAGGTCATAAAACAGACAAATGTTTGCGACTTCGCCACTATATTCAAGACCTCATTGACAACGGGGAGATAGAGGTGGATAACCCTAGCCACATGCAAACACCTAACAAGAAAATGGGGATTTATAAGGAACCATTCCCCAAGCATGATAAGTCGGAAAAGGAAAAACCGGATCGGGGAGAGTCATCCCAAACCTATAAAGCCACAAATTACTTATATACCAAGAGAGATAACAATCATTACGATTCACTTATCGGATGCATTCGCTCCCCTACTGACCGTGTCAATACCATCCGAATCAAGGGAAAGGACTGCACTGCGGTAACAAGGCGTGCCCGCCTCGTGATTCCAGAACCCTCTCTGTTGACCCCGCAAACTGGTAAATATAACCTTTTAGAACAACTTGAGAAGACACCTGCTAAGATCTCAATCTTAGATCTTCTCAAGATATCCAATGTGCATAAGGAAATTTTGTATCAAACTCTTCAAGGGTCGGGAGTGCCTTTAGAAGTTGATCCTGCATACCTTTAAGCCGCGGTGGAAAATATTGCACCCAGTGAGCATCTCACTTTCAACCATAGGGAGGTCCCTACTGAGAATCCTACACATAATCTTCCCTTATACATTGAGGTAGTTGTCACCCGTAGGAAAATCAAACGGGTGCTTGTGGACAATGGATCAGGATTGAATATCTGCACGCTTAAGTTGGTCAAACAATTGGGACATACAGAGACATATCTCAAGTCCCATATCATCACTATTACCGCATACGATAACGCGGAAAGAGATTCAGTAGGCACCATTACGTTGCCAATGGAGGTGGGCCCCACTTGCCATTAGACAAAGTTTCACGTCTTAGACTTGGAATTTCCATATAATATGCTTCTAGGCCGACCATGGATCCATGCCATGCAAGCAGTGCCATCAACATTTCAGCAATGCATCAAGCTGAAGCATGAGGGACATACAATAACAATACCAGGAGACTCAGAGCCCTTTGCTTATTGTAGAGCTCTTAATAGTTTTACACGAAAGGGTACATACGCATGTCCCTCCACAGATATAACTGTCCCTCTTCATTCTGAGGCCATGGAATCTAGAGTAGATTCAAATTCTCTTCGTTCTTGCACTCATGGGGAATCTACCTCAACATCTCCATTTAATTCATGGGAGATGAAAATTCTGGACTATGGATGTGGGGGAGTCTAATGTACAACAAGCGCTCTTCGTTTCTAGACCTCTCCTTGTCACCCAAGACTAGAGGTCGACCCAACTACCGCTTCAGGAGACCTAGAGAGGAACATACTATTGGGTCGTTCCTCCCTGGAGGATTGTTAGCTGAGGAAAAATTACTTGATCCACCTACTACTTGGGTCCCTGAGGACACTCAGCCATCTTGTTATCAAACCCCAGAATATGAAAAATCTAGCAGAATGATGTACTCCATGGGCTACAAAGGCCTAGGATGTGGGAGGAATGAACAAGGACAAAGAGAACCAGTCCCTCTTCCACATTTCAAAACAGAAAGATATGGCATTGGGATTCGCCCTTATGGAGCACACCCCAACGATCAAGATGCGACTTGTTCTGAGCATGAGGACAGCTCTGATTATCTAGACAGTGATACGGATTCCTGTTGTAGCCAATATGAGGATCTGGCCTCCACAAACCTTTTCATGAATAATGTTGTCCTAACCATCACCCCCAATGAACCAACCCTTGACCTTGTATACCCCTCCCTTGTTGAATGGGACCAAAAACATCACATGCCACTAGATTTATTCAAGAATTACGAGGCTATTGCAGAGTTCATGGGCATAAGGGATACAATTCCCATTGGAGATCACAAGAAGGGTTTCTTTATCGACTTAGACACCTGCGCCTACTTCGGCGAGGAGGCTGAACTTCATGGTTAGCAAAATTTAAAGAAAAGCGAGGGCAAGAGTTCTAAAGAAAAGCCTCGGCAAAAATCAAAGTCCAAGTCACACAATGAAAACCTCTTTGAGGCATTGGCTGACAAACAAATAAGAAAATCAAAGGACAAACAAAGTGACCATGCCAAGGATGAAAATCTCGTAGAGACATCCTTGGATGAAGATCTCAACCTACCTCCCGATCCCATGCGTATGGAGGATTTATCAAAATTGTCAGTTGAAGAAACCATTGATGTTAATATTGGTACTAAATAAGATCTCAAGATAGTAAAATTGGGGAGCATCACTCTCAGCCAGAGAACAACAGACGTTCACTATGCTACTGCGAGAGTTTATTGATGTGTTCGCATGGTCTTACAAAGACATGCCCTACTTAGATCCAACTTTGGTCGTGCATAACTTGGTTGTGCATGCAGATGCTAAGCCTATCAAACAGAAGCTTCGAAAGATGCACCCAAGAGTGGCCTTGTTAGTTAAAGAAGAGCTGGAAAGGTTGCTTGCAGCAGGATTCATCAGGCCAATTGATTATTTTGAATGGATATCGAACATTGTTCTTGTCCAGAAGAAACCTATTGGTATCCGAATTTGCACAGATTTTAGGGACATCAATAAAGCTTTGCCCTAAAGATGACTTTCTGTTGCCCAACATTGACATGATTGTTGACTCAACTGCAGGGTATGAAATGCTATCACTTATGGCTGGATTTTCGGGTTATAATCAAATTAAGATCGCTGAGGAAGACCAACACAAAACAAGCTTTCATAACTCCTTGGGGCACCTTCTATTATCAGGTGATGCCATTCGGCCTTAAGAATGCGGGAGCAACTTATCAGCGGGCCATGACAGTAATATTTCACGATATGATTCATGACATCATGGAAGACTATGTAGACGACATCCTGGGAAATTCCAAAACAAGAGAGGAACATCCTATCATTTTGCGACATATCTTTGAATGCCTACGTGAATACAAAGTTAGGCTAAATCCAAAGAAGTGTGTCTTTGGTGTGCTATCTGGGAAACTATTAGGCTTCATCGTGTCAAGATGAGGTATTGAGGTAGACCCTGCTAAAGTATCTGCCATCATAGAAATGCCTCCACCTGAGAATATCAAGCAACTATGTAGCTTGTAAGGGAAAATTCAAGCCATTCGCCGCTTTATCTCCCATCTTACAGATAAATGTCATTCATTCACTCATTTTCTTAAGAAGGACATCACTTTCATTCTGGGGACCTGAGCAACAACAAGCCTTTTCTTTGCTTAAACAGTACCTGGCTAATCTACCTGTCCTCATGCCTCCCACTCCGGGGAGAACCACTTTTTCTCTATATTTCCGCTACGCAATATGCTATTGGTGCACTGCTTGCCCAATATGACCTTAGCCATAAAGAGAAAGCAGTGTACTTTATGAGTCGTACCGTCATCGCCTATGAATGTAATTATCCTTAGATTGAGAAGGCTTGCTTGGTTGTTGTTTTTACCTTTCAGAAACTTCACCATTACCTGCTAAATACTAAGACCAAGCTCATATCCAAGGTCGACCCACTCAAGTATTTTTTGTCCAAACCCGCCCTCACAGGTAGAATGGCTAATTGGATCATTCTACTCAGTGAGTTTGATATAGAATTTTTCCATCAAAAATCAATTAAAGGACAAGTACTTGTTCGACCAGCTAGCGGAAGCACCTTTGCAAAGAATAGAACCTTTGAGTCTGGATCTGCCAGATGCATCTTTGCTCTACATTGAAGAATTTGTCGTATGGCAGATACATTTTGATGGATCTTTTACGTTTCATGGTTCAGGTGCAAGAGTGGTCCTTATTACTCCTTCAGGTGATCCTATACCACAGGCTTTCCACCTGGCCTTCCCTTGCACGAACAACATTGCGGACTATGAAGCACTCATTGCAGGGATGAAGCTAGCCATCAAGTGGAATATTCAACATGTGAAGGTTGTAGGTGATTCACAGCTAATCATCAAAAAGGTTAATGATGAGTATAAAGTTAAGGATGACAAGCTCATACCTTATAAGAAGTTGGTAGAAACTCTGAAGGAGTATTTTGTGTGCATTACCTTTGAGCGAATCCCAAGAGCGCAGAATAGATCGGCAGATGCTATGGCAACGATGGCATCTATGCTTTGTATTCCTCCAGGGAACAATGATATTCCATTCTTCGTAGAAAATCTACGCCAGCCCCCGTATGACATGCCAGAATCTTGCTGGCTTGTGAGGTTGTTGGTCCCCATTCACCATGGTATGAACCCATTTTCACCTATCTTAAGGACAGTACATTCCCTCCCGAAATCTCCCGCTCTGAAAAGCAGAGCCTAATTCGCCAGATAGCCCGTTACACCCTGTTAGGAGGTACACTTTATCGTCGTGGCTACGATGGGAATCTATTACGTTGTCTGGATGTGCCGGAGTCAATCCAGGCAATTAAAGAAGTACACGAAGGAGTATGCGGAGCACATACAAACGGAATGGTCTTGGCTAAGAAACTGTTAAGAGTAGGTTACTATTGGCCCACCATGGAAACTGATTGTTGTAATTATGTTAGAAAATGTGTGCTATGCCAAAAGTATGGGAATTTTTCATCCATGCTCCATCGCAACCATTGCAACCAATCACTACCCCGTGGCCATTCTCCAAGTGGGGACTTGATCTAATAGGGAAAGCTTACTCCTACCTCATCTGATGGTCATACACATATCATCACAGCTACAGAATACTTTACAAAATGGGTGGAGGCTGTCCCTTTAACCTATGTCACAGGAGCACAGATTTCTAAATTCATCATGAATCACATTATTTGCCGATATGGTATCCCTGCAGCCATTGTCACAGATAATGGGAAGTCATTTAAGAACAAAACTGTGAAAGGTCTTTGCCAACGGTTCCAAATCAGATTGAAATGGTCCACGCCATATTACCCTCAGGGTAATGGACAAGCTGAGGCAACAAACAAGACTTTGGTAAGGATAATGGAGAAGATGGTTAGCAAAACTGGTCGAAACTGGCACCTACAAATCCACCCAGCCCTCTGGGCCTACCGAACATCAATTCGCACTCCTACGGGTGCGACGCCATATTCCCTCGTGTTCGGGACAGAATCTATCATCCCTTTAGAGATTGAACTCCCATCCCTGCGAATTTCTCTTCGGGACTATTTGGATAAGGATGAAGATTACCGAGTGGCAAGATTGGCTGAGTTAGAGCTCCTGGATGAGAGGCGCATTCGCGCTCTTAATCACCTGAAAGTATATCAACACAGAATCTCCCGCAACTACAACAAGAGAATCATCCCTCGCCAGTTTGAGGTGGGTGATTTAGTTATGAAGGAGAACCAGTTCAACACCAGAGCAGAGCGAGAAAAGAAAGGGAAGTTCGAACCACACTGGTTAGGACCCTATGTCATAGTTGCCAAGTATGGCACAGGGGCATACAAGTTGGCTCACCCCAATGGTGATGAGCTCCGGGAGCCCATGAATTCCATGCATCTTAAGAGGTTTTATGCCTAAACATGGCACAAGAAAGTCATAAAAATAAAAATATAAAAAAAAAAAAAAATAAAAAAAAAAAAAAAAAGAGAGAAAACAGGTCGTCCACTAGTGAAAACCACGCAATTGTGGCACTTTGGACAAGTCCTTGGGTGAAAAACCGGTTTCCGGTGCCTCGGGAGGATTCGTTGTTCACAAGCATTCTGTATCAGAAGGGTAGTTGTCTTTGTCCTGGACCTGGTTCTACCTTCGAGTTTTCCTTGTGCACACCATCTAGTCCAGCCTTGATCCGGCTTTCCCTTCTTCTATTCGTCTGTAAGGGACGTGGTCTTTCGTTATTTCCCATCTTACGCTGGGGGCAACTCAACGAATTCACCTTCTTGTTCATAAGCGCGTGGCTTCTGCCCTTGTATATTCCCCACCTAACGCTGGGGGCATCCATGCTTTCTTGGTTACCTGCACATAGCTTTGGAAAACTGTTGAAAACACAAAACAATATAGAACATTGTTTTGACAAAACACAAAAACAATAGAAAATTGTTTGAGAAAACACAAAAACAATAGAAAATTGTTTCACAAAAAACAAAAACAATAGAAAATTGTTTCACAAAACACAAAAACAATAGAAAATTGTTTGAGAAAACAAAAAACAATAGAACATTGTTTTGAGAAAACACAAAAACAATAGAAAATTGTTTTTTTTTTTCAAAAACAACAAAAAACAAAAACAAATGAGAAAACACACATAAAAACAATAGAAAATTGTTTTCACCAAACACAAAACAATAGAAAATTGGTTTCAAAAACACAAAAACAATAGAACATTGTTTTGAGAAAACACAAAAACAAAAAATTAGAAAATTTTCAAAAACAAAAATAGAAAATTTGTTTTAAAACACAAAAACAAAATATGTTTTTCACCAAACACAAAAACAATAGAACATTGTTTGAGAAAACACAAAAACAATAGAACATTGTTTCGAGAAAAAACAAAAAACATAGAACATTGTTTCGAGAAAACAACAAAAAATATATATATATATATAAAAAATCTAAAAACAAGGCAAATTTTTTTCAAAAAATTCCTAAAAAGTAAACACCCTACAAAATGGTAACTTGCTTCTTACAGCTGAAACTTGTGTCTTGCGCATGGTATTTTCTCCATATCTGTTGGTTTGTCACACATCTTCCCCGATTAATATGACTCGCGGATCACTGGATTCATAACCATTCACAAAAGCTAGTTGCTTGCTTCGTCTGTACTCTGGGGCACTTTTGGTTGCCTGGTACTGTTTCGTTGCGCACAAATGCTTTTCATGGACCCCGTGTCCATTTTCATTTCCCCTTGCATGTATCCTTGCTTGGGGCATCATTTTTAACCCTTGTCGTCAATCACGAACTTGTGGATCTCTTCAGCACTGATAACAAACATTTGTACAACTGTCTTGACCGTTGTTGGGTTAGATATGTGCGTTCGTACTTGTTTTCCCTGTTATATGAGCTTGTTTCCTTCTCGTATTGCATTGCATTATTGTATGTTGCGTGGAGTTGGTACTTTTTCAGCAATGGACAATTGTTCGTAGTATGGCTTTTCATGTCATTCTACCTTTGTCGTATGCTTATATTTTTCATAAGGACCGATGATGTAGTTCCTATGGCAATATGATGACATCAAATTTGTTCCAAACAAATAAGCAGCTAGAGGCTAAGCTCTTCTCTCCCCTCATCCATATTTTTCTTCTACACGACTTCCCTTTCACCCCTAATTCTCCCTCTCCTCGGGGCATCCTGCCTCGTCCCCATTCTTCTGCCTACTTCTCATATTTTTTTCGATCGTCGATCGGCTTTCCTTCATCACCCCATCGACACTCGAGGGGGCATCTCTCCCTCCTACTAATTTTTCTTCTATCTCTTCAAAATCTTTCTGTCTACTATCTTTGAAGTGGCATCACTTACGCCACCCCAAAGAGGGGCAAATGTAGACACCTATAATTACGCCCAAGCACTTTTAAATACTTAAATTGTGCTAATTATCCCCTTTCTCGCAAATCAACGACATATCGTCAAAGGCACTCATTTTCCCTCATATCATCATTAATTAATTACACTAAGCTAATTAATTAAGTTGCTATATCCAACAAATACCCTAATTAAACGACCTTCCGTTAATAAATCACCCCTTCTACCTAGACTAATTAATTATTATTAATTAATTAGCTTTCCCTTCCATTTAACCAATAAATCAATATTTAATTGATTTAATCCCCTTCTAATAGCCTAAATCACACTAATATTCCTCTAATTGGCTTCTATAAGCTTACACCTACCTATTAATTAATCACCTTTGATTAATAAAATACCCCCAACTCCCATGACTTGCTAAACATGTATTAAACCCTTCTAAAGTAAGGTTACCTTTAATAAAGCAACCTTATCCATTCCTAATCATGTTTTACCTTTATCCCACATTCATGAGATGTGTTGAATCCTTTATCCTTTGGGCTATATAAAGAGCCCTCCACCTACCTTTTTACTTACACCTAAACTTTCTAAGAGAGTAAATGCAAAGCATATAGCAAAGAGACTAAGAGCTTGCACCTTGCCCTTTTGAGAGTTCATCATCTTGAAGAGTTAAGCCTCTTTCTTAAAGTGCTTGGGTCATATGGGAGGTGTCAAAAGGGTCTTGTAGCCCAACTTTGATTAGCCCCCATTCCTAGGTTCTTGGAGCATTAAGGACAACTATTTTGATAGCCATGGAGCTTACTTAGGTCCATTCATTTATTTGTTGTTAGAGAATAGAGGATTTTAGATATTTAGCATTGTTAGTTTCAAAGTTTGTATTGATGAATGCTAGCATCTAACCCTTGTTTAATTCTTATCATGATGGTGTTTATGCTTTGTTTTAGCTAAATTGTAGAACTATTTTAGGTGGTAGTTCTTGCTTCATTTGATTTAGCATTAAGCAAAGTATACATGCACACAGGTAGTTGGATGGGTGGATTGGCAAGAAGGTGAGGATGATAAGATGCAACAGAGAATAGGATTTAAAAGAGAAAGCTAAATAAATGATGCTCTAAGTAAGTATGGAATGATGCAGATCAAAAAACACTTACTTTTATTTGTAGACCTAGTGGTTAGATGAAGGTGATGGTTGATCTGTGAAACTGGTGGTCAGTGATGCGAAAGTGCTTCCTAGAATGCTACCGTGAATGCCAATGTCTTCAGATCATTCTTGGTGCCGGCTAGGGGTGTCTAGATATGTAAGAGGGATCTGGTTCATACTTACAATGCACATCTCTCTCTCTCCAAACTTGAATAATCCTTCCAACCTCTGAAACAAGGTTACCAAAGTGAATATATGGTAACTGACGATGATTTCGGATAACATGTGTTGGTTTAGGGTTAACCGATGTCGGTTATGGCAGGAAATCCTATGTTTGCTAAAATAGTAGTTCTTGGATATCTTTTTTACTAGTTCTACCCATTGGTTGTGGTCTAAAATGGTATTTTTCACTTAGTAAGTGGCAGCTATTAGAGAAAGGATAGGCATCTAATGTTAGGGTTAGAATAAGTCTTAGTTAATTATGATAAGTAGAGATTTAGTCTTAGTTAAAAGAAACATGTTAAAAATAGGTCCATGATGAGGTTTCTAGGTGATGTGGTTAGGTGAGGTGGTCATGTGAGGATATTTATTAAATTAATTTAATAATTAATTCAATTAATCATGTGCACTATGGGATATGAATATGTAAGGTATGGCTAATTTAATTAATGGGGTTATAAGGGTGGTACGACCTAATGTTTTGTGTCTACACACCTCTTTTGGGCCTCTTTTAGCTGTTGGGCATCTTGTTTTCTTATGGGTTGTTGGTTCCTCAACTCCTCTGATCAGATGTATGCATGAAATTTTGTAGAGGTTTAATACTAGATCCTATTGTAAATTCCAAGGAGACAGAGATAAAGGATGCAAAAGAAATAAAACTAAGTAAAAGTGGTGATACCAAAGGAGTGGTGAACATCTATTTCTACAAATTGACACAAAAGTAAAAATGCAAAAAAAAATCATGCACAAATTGCTAAAAAATGTAATGAAGGATCAGTATAGGGAAAACAACACAAGAGAGGATTGAAAATTCATTCACAGAGCTTGTATTGTCATTTCCATTTTTAAAATACATGCATTACAACAGCAAAGAGGTAGAAAACATGTTGTAGTCCTAAAAGAGGTCTGATATTCCACAAATTCACTTTCCAGGGTGAAGGAGGGAGCCTGCAAAACAAAAAATGTCCAACCCTTTACAAATGAGCCAAATCTGGCTTTTAACAATGAAAACCTCGAGCTCAGGAAGGAGAAAACATGGGAAAAGTGAAAGGAATCATTCAACCACCAAAAAAAAATCCATCAAAAACATGGGTACCCTTAAAATTTCATTCCCCAAGATTTTTGACCATGCTTGGAGAAGAATGGAAGCCATACTGCATTAAAAATGGTGGTTGAACGTCAGTTCTACTCTTTTCCCCATGCCAGAGGTGTTTTCTCATTTTTCTCTCACCAAACTCCATCAAAAAAAAAATTGAAGATTTCCATCATGTAGAGGACTTCAATATATTTCCAATGACAACAAAAATGAGAAAACCTGAGCTCTGGATCGAAAGATATGCCCCTCTGAAGATTTAGGGAAAAAATAGGGCAAAAATCGGGTCGGCGGGCCGAAACCAAAAATTTTCCCCTTTTTTTTGAATTTGGGAAAAAATTTCCCCAAAAATCTCCCCCCCCCCACTCCAATGCCATGTGGCATGTCCCAATTGATGTGGGCTTCACAAAAGCCATTTTACACTTTTTTGAATTTTGGAAAATTTTCCTTTGTCTCTTCACGCCCCCGCCGCTCCGATGCCACATGACACTCTCTAATTGGGCACGGGCCTTAGCAAAGTTTTCTTCCCCTTGACCAGGCCCGTGGGAAAAAAATTCTCCTTTTTGCTTTGGAAGACCACTTTGGCAAAAAAATTTAAAATTTCTCCCCACCCCCCGACCCTCTGCCGAGATGAGGACACGTGTCATCTCTCTGATTCGCGCGGGCCTGAATCAACTCTTTTCCCTCTGCGGGCCCGCGGGAGAACAAATTTCCTTTCGCCATTTTGAAACATTTTTAGAAAAAATTGTTGAGTTTCCCCCCTGCACCTCCGCCAGCTCCACTGGACCTGGACACATGGTGGCATGCCCCTTATTGGTTGCAAGTGGGGCCTTCGGGCTGGGAAAAAAAATTTTTTTTTTTCCCTTTAACAATTTTGGCAAAAAAATCCAAAATTCACCTCCCTGCCCTGACTCCCTCCCATTCCCCTTGGACATGTGGGCCCTCCTATTGGTGGCGGAGCTCGGGCCAAATTTTTTCTTTGCCCCCCCACCAACCCTTTGGTTCGAAAATTTTCTAACTTACCTCTGTCGACCCGCCATTCCGCCGCCATGTGGCGCTCTCTGATTGGGCGCGGACCTTCCTAGGGAAAATTTCCTTCCAAAACTCTACCGAGCCATAACTTGTAAAATACAAGGAGTTAGAAGGAATACTTTACCTTTCTGGAAAGCTGAGAAAATACTCTATTTGATGAAGCCATTTCCAAAAAAATTGAGTTCCTAAAAAGTGAAAAAATTTGACTGAGGCACAAGGAAGGAAGAAATGAAAGAGAGTTAGCCAAAAAATAAGCAAGGTGCTTATTTTGGATAACAATTTTGGAAACTCAGAGGGGTCATCTACCTGTTGGATGAAGTTACCAGTTGCCCGAAACAATCCATTAGGCATGGAGTCATATAATTAACTACTTGGGACTCCCCACTCATTAGAAAAATTTCAAGAAGGAAGATTGTGAGAGTAGAACATCACTTGATCTAGAACATGGTCTGCAACAATGCATCCTTGGGACAACAAGCTTGTGCCAAAGCACTTAGGGAAATGTAAAACTAAGCTACAATAGAACAATGTGCACAAGCACTTGGAGGAATGAAAATATAAGCTAATATGTACAAGGTGGAGAGTTTCCCTTCTACTAGCAATGCTTTAGATGGATTCCATTAACTGGAATATATAGTTCTCCACCATCCAATGTAGACAATTGGAAGGCATTATCATTCTTACATTTTGTGACCATGTAGGAGCCACTCCAAATAACATCAAACTTTGAATGCCTTCCTGGATTTTCTTGATCTACATCCCATTTCAACACTAAATCTCCAACTTGGAAGGTTCTAGCTTTGGCTATCCTATCAAAGGTCTCTCTTGATCAAGGCTTGGTCCTTCTCCATTGTTTGGGTTGCATGTTCTCTGATTTCTTGGAGTTCCATCAATTCTACATATTTAACCTCCATGGGTTCAAACTCCAACAACTCCAAGTTGCTTCATGAGTTCCAATGTTGGCAACTCAAGTGACATGGGGAAAATTGCCTCTCTTCCATAAACAAGTCTGAATGGAGAGTTGCCTGTGGATCTCTTGGGATTTATCCATATCAGCCCACAAGGCTAATTTCAATTTGGTGTGCCAAGTCCTCTGATTTTCATCAAGATTCCTCTTGATGATCTTTAACTAAGTTCGTGTTGGTAGACTCAGCTTGGCCATTACCTTGAGGGTAAAAATTTAATGAAGTGCTTATGATAAATCCCATTTTTAATAGCCCATTCAGGTACCTTTGATCCTATGAATGCCAAAGAATTATCTGATATTATAGTGGTAGGTATACCAAATATGGTTACTATCCCCTCATAGAATTCTAGAATGTTAGATTCATTTGCCTCTTTGAGGGCCACCGCCTCAGTCCATTTGGTGAAGTAATATGTGGCTGTGAGGATCCACTTATGTCCTTTGCTTGAGTTTAGGCTTAATGACTCCAATGAAGTCCAAACCCCATTACATGAATGGTTGGTCAACTGAAATTGGGTGCAATGGAAGGGAAGCTAATCTCTCCTTGTTTGTGAAGAATGCACAATTTTTGCACCTCTTGATCCATGCATAACAATCACCAAAAACCTTGGGCCAATAATAACCAGCCTTCATAATATTGAGGGCTGTCACTCTTGAAGAACAAAGTGGCCCCCAGCTGATCCACCATGGAATTCTTCTAGCATTCTATTAATTTGGTTTGTCCCAATGCATCTCAGCATCACTCCATTTACATCCTTCTTGAACAAAACACCATCAACACGTGCATATGGGATAGCCTGCTAATCTGAAGTGCCTTCTCTTGGTTTTGTTCATCTCTGGAGGGCATAGGCCTATTTGTAGGAAGTGCACTATGTCTTGGGTCCAGAAAGGAGTGAGTACACCATCATTCTCTTCTTGAACATGCTTCTTTGTTCTTGGTTGTCTTGCAATGCCAAAACAACATCCTTCTCATTGCTTGCTTCCATTGATTTTCTCAAGACTAGCTATTCACATAATCCCTTTCCTTAGATCAGCTTGGTGACTTTGATCTCAATGTCATACTCCATGACACAAGTAATACACCCTACACATTTTTCATTTAGGTCTTTGTTGAGGAGGAAGTCCTTAACTCCCACACATGAGAAACCAGTAGTTGAACCTTGTTATTTGAAACTAGATGCTTAAAATTTCTTCAATCTCCTAATCACTGCAAGAACATGATTTCTCAATGAAAGAATATCTCACCTCATATTCCTCCAGGCTTTTGCTAAAGAAGGTAATTGGCTGATCTACATTTTCTTTGTTCTGTTGTACTAAAATTGTAGAGATTGTATCATCACCTCCAAATGCATAAAGGATAAAATCCTTGGATAAATCTGGGTTATTGAGAGTTGGAGCTTGTGAGATAGCCTCTTTGATTACCTCAAAAATTTCCTTACCTTCAGCTGTCCATTTGAAAGCCATACTTTTCTTCAACATCATGGTTATTGGCTTGACAAGGGCTACAAAATATGGCACAAACCTCCAAAAAAAATTGATTCTTCCCAAGAAAATTTGAAGGGCCCTTGTTATGACTTGGTAATGGCAGTGCTTTTATTGCTTCAACCCTCTCTAGATCAATTGCTAATCCTTCTTTGGAAAAAATGTGGTCCTAGGATCTTTCCCTCATGAGCTAGGAAAATACATTTCTTGGGGTTCAAGGATACCCCAAATCTTCTACATCTTTGGAGCACTTGTCTCAAAATGAAAGAGATGATCTACTGCACTTTCAGAAAATACAGTAATATCATCTAGATATATCAGCACCATTTTGTTAATCAATCCCCTGAACACCATATCCATTTCCCTTTGGAAGGTAGCTCCAGCGTTAGACAACCCAAATTACATTTTTCTATATGCATAAGTTCCCCATTTGGTGGTGAAGGTAGTCTTGAACTGATCATCCTCCTTTACCATGATCTGATTATACCCTAAATAACCATCTAGTAATGAAAACCTCTCAGAGCTAGCAACAACTTGCAAAATATGCTCCATAGAGGGAAGTGGGTAATGATCCTTGAGGGATGCTCTATTCAAATCTCTAAAGTCTACACAGAATCTGATTTCTCCACTCTTCTTTCTAACTGGAACCAAGTTTGCTACCCAACTAGAATGCTTGATGGGAAATATAATACTTACCTCTATTAACTTATTCAATTCTCTTCTTCATGAGAAGATCCATGTATGTGATGTTGATTGGCCTTTGTTTTTCCCTGATGGGCTTAGAACTCTGAATCCAATTCAATTGTATGTTGAGATAGCTTAGGATTGAAACCTATCAAGTCTTCATATCTCTAAGTAAATATGCATCTGGGAACTCTTGGCAAAGTTGCACGAACTCATACCTTTCTTGCTCAATTGTCCACTTTACCAATTCTGAAGTGATGTTCCTTCTCCCATTGAGATGGGTCACCGAATATTCTCCCTTGACTCAGATGTTTGCTTTATCTTTCCTAAATTGATCATTAGGATTAAAAATGGACTCCAAAGTGACAAGTCCTCTTGGCAGTTTGTTTGTTTCTCAGTTGTACCACTTGATCACTGTATTTTTGTTCTCACTTTTCCTTATTTTTCGCTAAGAAATCAGCTTCTTCTTGCAAGAAATTGATGATTTGTTGGTCACTTCTCAAACACTTTCCAACTTACATTATTGTCTGGCACTGATGGCCTCATAATCACATGAATGCTTGGCTACACTTTGTCTTCCTTGATACTTTCCACCACATCAAAGGCTGCCCTAATTGCTGCAAGTCTATCATCAGCTTGGTCACCCCTTTGCTAGGGATGGAATTGATTTCATGAGCTTCTTGAAGTTCATTAATGAGGTCACTAGAGGATGAAGTAGAAGTTTCATTTGAACTCTGACTTCTAGGAGCAGGAATAGGAGATAAGGTAGGTGCTTGACTAGCATGCTTTGCCCTTTCCAAGTTTGGATACAAGGGCAATGGGAGGCCTAGGAGCTAGCTTATCAAAGACTTGTAAGTTTTTCAGACCCCTTTTCAGCTTGACTAATGGCAATGCTTGTATCAAAGCTGCAGGTATTCAGTAGTGTTACCTGAGCATGCAAATTGAAATCTAACATAGATGAATATTAGAATTTAAAGCTTTGAGATAGTATAGAAAATGACCTTCAACTAGCTTGGCCACTACTGTTACCTGGGATTCTATCCCATGTTCTTTGAAATCCATGAAATTAATAGTCTGCCATAGCTGCTCATTGGGAGCTCTCTTGATATTTGTCTAGCTTGGTGATGCTAGGAATAGAGACAAATTATCTCCCTTCATTCATGCAATAAACTGCTCATGGATAGCTATGCACAACTAGTTCCAATTGTAGGGATAGAGCCTGCCCCAAGGCTCCTGAACCATTGCAAGGCTTTCCCTTTGAATGAAGATGCCAGGAATTTGACATGCTTCCAAATTTTGCATCTCAACAATCATCATGTGATTGCACAAACATTAGCAATGATCCTTAACATGGTCACCAGGAGTTGGCATCTGATTTGGCTTGGAGTATGAAGCTCAATGTGAATGTTCTTCAATAGCTGCAACTAGAACTAGATTTTGTGCATTGAGAGCAAGTGGTCTTGTTCTACCATTGACATGTGTGACCAATCAAGGGTTGTGTTGCCTGCCAATTTTGATTGGCCTGAGAACCCCTGTTGATTGGGTGAAAGGTCTACTAGGTGGAGGAGTTAATAGAGTCTTGTTTGGTAGAGATGGAGACACTTTGACATTCTTCTTCCCCTCTACAGTGACTTCCTGGGGTTATGCCATGCAAAGTAAGGCTCAAACAACCCTTCTTACTCTAGCCACTTGACCTTGTAATGTTTTCCCTTCTCATTTGCACCACCCCTTTAGACTATGGATTCATATTGGAGGCCCAGTTGATCAGCTATTTTCCTTTTGCGAGTCGCCATACTACTTGCCCCAGAATCAGGGATACAATTGTTTAAGCAAGAAATTATCAACAAAAGCACATAAACTTTGCTTGCAATCAAGATGAAGACCTCAAGGTCCCACTAATGGCAATGCCATAAATTGTTAGTGTAAATCAGCAGCACCCTTTGGATTGAATTAATCTAGATATTTCTAGAATTTGATAATGGGCATCCAGATAGTGATTGCACAACATTGAATCCTTTCACCAAGTGTGGGACTTGCAAAAACTAGGGATTAGATCCCATGTCCATATTGAAATATGAAGCTGAAGTTCCTTCACTACTCATTGATCAGGTGCTATACATGATACTTTTCAGATTGTTCTAGTACTAGAAAAATTATCTCCCTACTCTCCAAACTTCTCAAGGGGATAGAGATAAATGATGCACAAATAATTAAAACTAATTGGAAAGATGGTGATACACCAAGGGAGTGGTGAACATCTACTTTGCAAGATTTACACAGATCATGAATGAAGATTACAACACAAAATATGACAACATATTTGCATCTCAACAATGTAAGGAGAGATGCAAAAGACAATGATAGCAACATCATGAAAGGATTGGAAAAATAAATCACCATAACATGGTCATTATCATTCCCCAGGTTCAAGTATGGAATGTTCATTACAATGGCTACAGGACTGGAAAAACTGGATGTTGTAGCTATATGAGAGGTAGTGGAACTGCTACGAATCCACCTACTAAAGAAGAAAAGAGAGATTACAAAGAAAAATATGTGCCAACCTCTGATTGGCAAAATGAGCCAAATCTTGTTGCTTGGGTTAATGGTCAAGCAGAATGGAGGAGTTGAAAGCAAAAAATGTTTGGACAAAATGGAGACATTATGAATCCTCATTCCACTCAACCAGATTCCTGGGGATTTCACCTGCAGAGTGATGGGCTTCATGGATGAATCCCTCTACTCTAGGCCCTTTACATTGTTCTGCAAATCCTTGAAAAAATGACCATACTTCATTAAATTTGACTGGTTGAAAGTCAATTCATTTGTTTCTTTCCGTGACTTTAGATGTTTCTTCAGATGTTCTCCCCAAATCAGGGCTCTATCAAAATACAGAAATTGAACCCTCCATCATGTAAATCAATTTCACTAGCTTTCCAACGACACCATGAAGACCTCATAAAAATCCAAGATCTGGATCAAAAGTTATGCCCTTATGAAGACTGTTAGGGCAAAAAAGGGCCAAAAATGGGTTGGCAGGAAGAAAGTTTAAAATTTTCCCTTTTTGAAAATTGGAAAAAAAATATCACAAAAATATCCACCCCCCACTGCTCCTATGCCACATGACACATCTTGATTAGATGCAGGCTTCACATGATCATTTTACGCCTTTTGAGATTTTGGAAAATTTTCCTTTGTCAATCCACACCCCACCACTCTCATGCCACGTGGTGCTCTCTGATTAGGCGCTGGCCTTAGCTAGTTTTCTTCCCCTTGCAGGCCTGCGGGAAAAATTTCTCCTTTATGCCCTTTGGAAGCACTTTGGTAAAAATTTAAAATTTCTCCCACGCCCCTAACCTCTACCGAGATGAGGACATGTGTCATCCTCTGATTCGTGTGGGCCTGAATCAACTCTTTTCCCTCTGCGGGCCCACGGGAACAAATCTTCCTTCTCGCCATTTACAACAATTAGAAAAATTATTGAGTTTCCCCCGCACCTCCAACCTCCACCATTACCAGGACATGTGGCATGCCCCTATCGGTTGTGGGCTTTTGGGCTAGGTCTTAACTTTTTGTCCCTTAACAATTTTGGGAAATTTTCCCAACTTCTCCCTGTCGGTTCGACCTCTAATGCCCCCCCCCATAGACACGTGGCGCCTCCCTAATTGGCCAGCGGGCCCTCAGGCCAAAATTTTCTTTTGTGTTCCCTGACCAATCCTTGGTGAAAATTTCAAATTTACCTCCACTCCCCGCCATTCCACCACCATGTGGCACTCCCTGATTGGGCGTGGACCTTCCCTAGGGAAAATTTCCCTCCAAAACTCTTCCAAGCCATAACTTACAAAATATAAGGAGTTAGAAGGAAAACTTTACCTTTCTAGAAAGTTGAGAAGATCCTCTATCTAATGAAACCACTTCCTAAAAAAATTTGAGTGCCTGAAAAGTTAAAATTTTGTGACTAAGGCAAAAGGAAGGAAAAAATGAAAGAGAGTTAGCCAAAAAATAAGCAAGGGGCTTATTTTGGATAACAGTTATATGATCATAACAAAGAACCAAGTTCTAAGTATCTACTATCACCACCTGAGGTTGCATCCAAAGGAATTATAAGAGCATCAAAGCATCCATTTAGCACTCGCTCAAAGGACAAGGGACTGTATTCTTATGCATACATGCATAAGAGGGGAAGTTCATGTTTCCATCCACACATCTACTTACATTTCTACTTCTAGATACTCACTCACTATTCAAGTGTGTTTTCCACAAGAGCTACCTAGGGCATGATTCTTCACACACATACATATAACTACATGGAGTCTAAAATGTAGTGCAACACTTGGTTGTAAGCTCACTCTATCAGTTGACCGCCAAGGTCAGTTCAAATCTCCATTTGCATCTTTTTATTCTTAGTATTTGATGTGTTTTGGGGTTTTGCAAGTGAATTTTCTATTTGCACATTACAGGTGAATCTTGTGGGCTTAGTGTGACATACATGTGATAAAAAAATGAAGGACATCAACATAGAAACAACACAACGAAAATCAGTTTCTGAGGTCCTGAGTAGTCATGACCCCCTAGAACTAGTCTCGACATTCGTGACAGTTCTACATTTTTCTGGGCTCGATTATGATAGTTTGCACTTATATTTCATTATTTTTCTAGGTGTTTACACTCTGGGATTTATTATGAATTAGCTAAGTCTTCTTTCCCCCTCTTGTACTTAGGGTTTTAAATTTATCTTTCTTATTGCTTATGTTAGATTTGTACTTTATTTCTTATTATTTCGTTGTGAATTCACAATTAGGGATTCAACATAATTCTATTTTTGTTAAATCATTTAGTAAACCCATCTCCTTCAAAAAATCTTAGATCCTGATTTTTATTCTCTCATGGCTGATTCGGTCTCTCAAGTCTCCTTGCTTCAATTTCTTTAAATGCACCTATTTTGTAAAGATCATCTCCACAAAAACCTAGACACTATGTATCTTCCTATCAACATGCCACCTACTCAAGTCAGTGCTATCTTCGATCATCTTTCTGATGACTCACTTGGTCATAATCCCACTCAATCTATTTGTAAATCAATTCAAGCTCTATATTATTTATTTCAAGATAAATTTCAAGATATGGAATCCACAATTACATCTCTAAAATATAAGATTCAACATCTTAAGGATGCTTCTCTAGCTCATGATAGTTCTTCTTCTCATCTTCATTTTATGTCTTCTACATGTGCTCATATCATTGAACCTTAATTCTTACCACTATCGGTGCTCTAACATTTAATTTCAATACTAAGAAATAAGATATTCTTCCACAACTCATAACTCATCAATTAATTAGCTTGCAATCTACTCATTTCTATCCTTCTTATCAACTTTCAAAATATAAAGGTCTTCCATATTGCAACTATCATCAAATTAATGGACATAGTGATAATGATTTTTATACTTTACAATGAAGTATCAAACACCTTGTGTATTAGGGTTTTCTCTCATTCACTGCACAACATTTTAATACATGCCCATCTCCAAATGCTAAATATCATTCAGTTCCTAAATCTGATTCATCTATGTCTAATGAGTATCATGCCATCATTTATAAGGTTCCTTCTATGGAAATGCAAGTGTCACTTAACCAATCGCCTCTCAAAATCAATATAACACCTCCTTCTATTAAGTCATCTATGACATTACCCAGTCAAACTATGTAACTACCTCTCAAAATCAGTCCACCCTCTTCTTCTATCAAGTCTTTTGCAACATCATCAATCCAACATAAGCTCTAAGAAATAACTTTTGTCAAATAAACTACTCCTACTAAAGGTCAGGACACATTTCAAACTCCGCTAGCATCCCATGGTCTTCCTGGTTCTTCTGCCTACCATTATGTTGACTCTCTCACTTACCATGACACAAAAAATGTTTTCCCACAATGACAAGGTATCTCTCACATTTATTCATACATATCTATCATTGGCACACTTGGGGAGCATCATTCTTATTCTCCCCCTTTTCTAGCATTTCCAGGTGTATCGCATTCTCACTACTTCACATGTAGTCTTCCTCATACATCATATACATCTTGATAAATTGGTATCGTCATTACCTTATGACACACTCTTGTTGCTACAGTTCACAATTGATTATTGAGGGAATTATACATTCATGAACTTCACATCACTTTGCACACTTCACACTCTATGCATTTACGAAATCTACAATTAAACACATTGCACACTCTATACACACATGATACATCTTTCTGGCATCACATTCTCAACACATCATCACTACCTGATGACGCACTCTAGTTCCACAGTTCATACTCAAATACTAAGGGTATTAATCTGAAATTAACCTCACCAAAATCACTCACTCTTAATGTTATATGCTTCATTGATCTATCTTTCTAGCGCACACAATTCAAACCATTTCTCGATGACACACTCTGGTTCTATGGTTCATACTCGATTCTTGGGGGTTATTTTATAAATGAACCTCATCACATGCATACTAATCCACATCTACTTGGGGGGCACAATGCTTCTCTCACATTCACTTTACATTCCATTCCATACACATTCACAACACAATGCATATCTTGGTTGCATTTACTCTTACTTTCTTATGCTTACATGTACACTTTGTTACACATGTTAGACAAATATTTCATATTTCATTATATTTATATATACACATGTGCATTCACTTGCCTTCTAGTTTGTGAATGAAGACCTTCTATAGATCATTACACGTACACAAATGCTTGGATTATTACCTCTTACTAGTCCCACAATGACTCCTAGGGGCATCTACTTTCGTATACACTTCAGGTGATATTGTTTCATTTTCTACTACGTCATTTCTTTACTAGCACACTACACTCTCGATATATACACATCTTGACATACTTTCTATATTTCTAACATGCTAATGGGTGCTTCATGTGTAGCCTTTATCTTGCAGGAACTATTTTCCACCATGGTTGTCTATTACATTGTTTGTTATTGTTTTCCATTGTATGTCATTGTTTGTGGGATTTACCCCTTGTCCTATGTGCACACTATTTCATTTTGGCTTGCTTTGGTCCTGATTGTCTTATGACATTGTGAGCAATGTCCCTTGTTTGAAACCCAATTTTTGTGGTCTACTTTGTCTTCTTGCATGCTAGCTTACACATTATTTTCTATAAGCGTATTTATCTTGTTTGCATTAACACATGTTTTCTAGCCAATTTATTTGCATGTGCCTTGTTTTTTTACCAAGCACATTCCCCCCTACAGGGCATCAGTTTTAGATCAGTATCCAGTCCTCCTTTGGGCTGCATCCTTTTAGTGACATTGCATACACCACAAATAAGGGGGGAATACATTAGGTGAATCATTCTCTCCATTCAGCGGTAAATAGTCATAAAACATCATAGTTCAATATACATACAACACAATTTTTAGTCATAGAAATGACCCAAAATATAAAAGTGCCCAGACACAGACATGAGCACTTGGGTACCCATGACCCTTCATTGGGTGCCTATGATAAGGGGGAAGTTACACAATTTTTTCTCAAATTGCCATAGTTTTTAGTAGTTTACACAACATTTTTCATCGAACAAACAAAGTCCTCCAAAAATCAACACGCATGCTTTCTCCTTTTTCTTTTATTTCCGATTGGATCAAACTACATTGAAATGGATCGAAATTGAACAAAGAAGGATCACACCATCTATAGTGGTGCATAAATCATCGGGAAGTAGTCAAATGATGGAGAATAACACTATACATTTCTCTTTACACTTCTTTTTCTATGGCGTGAGATCACCTAAACAACTCACACTTAGCGTGAGATCTCCTGAAAAACTCATCCTTGGTGTGAGATCACCCAAAAAAATTATTCTTCTACAACATTTTCAGGATCCTTTCTACACTCTTCACTCATCACGGATCAGGTGAACATGTTTATTTTCACATTTTACACACTTTTACATATTTGGATCAAGTTTTTCACATACATGACTTTGACTACTCTTTTGCTCTTTTTTTTTTTCAAGTCCGTCCTTATGGGAAAAAAATCCCATCATCAAACACATCAAGCAATAATGACAATAGGTACACCACAACATATACACATGATTTCATCCATAGGGTCTCTTCCTCTTCTCTAGCTTCCACGCTTCATTTTTATCACTCCACACTTTTTATTGTCTCTCGACATGCTTTCACCATCGATATACATGGTTATTAGGTACACATATTCTATCCACTTTATGTTATTGAGTATTCACTCAACAACATAAAGTGGGGGAAAATGTAGACACTCAATAATGCACTTTGGGTACATTTCTAGTTCCTAATCACATACTTGCATTCATATGATTCCTAAGCAAGAAAAGTACTAATTGACCACTATCTTTGGCCTCTCTACTTTTGTTCTGGTTTCCTTGTTGGACTTAAACACCCTATTGCTCGATTTGAATTTTGATACTTTATCTTTTTTGAGTTTAGACACAAGCACCCAGCTAGGACACTAGTGCCCAGTTAGGATGTTAGTGCCCAAGGGCCCTCATCCCCTCTGGGTATCCTCAAAATATTTGTATCTTTTTCACCTGTTTTGGGCCTCTTCTAGCCATTGGGAATATTATTTTCTTACGATTCAACTTTTAGTGGTTAATTACAAAATTCAAACAAGGGAATCATATAAATACAATGCTATGTGATCATAATGAAGGACCAAGCTCTAAGCATCTACTACCAACACCTAAGGTTGCATCCAAAGGCATTATAAGAGCATCAAAGAATCCATCTAACAATGACTCAAGGGAAAAGAGACTGCATTCTTTTGCATACACACATAGGAGGGGAATTTCATTTTTCCATCTACACATACATCTAATTACATTTCTACATCTATATAATTTCTCGCTATTCAAGTGCATCTAACACAAGAGCTACGTAGGGCACTATTCTTCACACACACACACACACACATAAAACTACATGGAGTTTAAAATGTCATGCAACAATCGATTGTAAGCTCACTATGTTGGGTGACTTCTGAGATCAATTCGAATCCCCATTTGCATATTTTTATTTTTAGAATTTGATGTGTTTTAGGGTTTTGTAGGAACTCTTTCTCTTTGTAGGTTACATGTGAATATTGCGGGCTTAGTGTGACATATATGTGATCAATAACGAAGGGAAATGATATAGAAACAACACATTAAAAATTGGTTTATGAGGTCCTGAGCAGTCATGGGCACCCAGAACTAGTCTCCAGCACTTAGGTGCCCCTGACCCACTCCAAGTGCCCCAATATCGACATCCCCCAAAATTTTTCATTTTTTTGGGCTCGATTGTGACAATGTGCACTTCTGTTTCACGAGATTTCCATCTCTTTACACTATTTGATTTATTGTGAATCAGCTAAGTATTAAGTCCTTCCTCTTACACTTAGGGTTTTACATTTATCTTTCTTATTGATTAGGTTAGATATGTAATTTATTTCTTATTATTTTGTTGTGACTCTGTAATTAGGGATTTAGCATAATTCTATTTTTGTTAAATCAGCTAACATAGTCTTCGACAAGATGCATGTGGGATTATTTACCTTAGAGTTAAATGAGGGTTGAGCTTTCTAAGCTCATTTGCGAGACAAATTAATGTTACATGTTTTGCATTGATATTGAGCTCACTGATGTCATGTTTTATATCGAGTTCGTTATTGATTTGCATCCACACTACATTACCTTCAAACCATATGACAAGAAAAAATGTGTCTAGACAACATGCACTCTCATCATCCGTTCAACTAGGGTATTGAGGCAATGAGTAAAAGACACACCAAGATTGACATACAATGGATAGAATTCAAAGGGGTTACAAGGACCACTAAAATCACATAACCAAAGGGAATTTTCCCTTACACTAGGAAAACCTAAGGTTTATAAGGCCTTAGATCGCAAAAGATGAAGGAACCCTATTAGGATATTAACACTATGGGGTGATTAAGGAAAAGATAAACATGCAATATCTATGATAACCAAAGTAAAGCATGTGACATAAAATAAAGACCTGAATACAATATGCTGACCTAACATGTGCATAAAATACTAAGCTAACATAAAGTAACAAGAAAATATAGAAGACTACTCTATAAAAAATGACAAGTTGAGTTAGAGCAGTTACCTATTGGGGGGTGGTCGTTGATGCATCTATTTCCCAAAGGGAAATAAATAAAGAGAGAATATATTTTGGGTGGAGAAGGGGAAATAATCCTATCCTAACTCACTATAGATGACCAAAGAGTGCAAGTAAACCAATCCAACAAGAAGAAGATCCAATCTAAGAGTTGAGTGAGAAAATGTAGGATAATGCAAAAGAATAGAGCTAATGATGAGTTCATGTATGTATTTTTGGTATTTATACCAATGCCATCACCTACGGGCCAAGGGTGTCAGTTAGGAATTTGAAAATTCACCAACGTAATTTCTTATGGGAGATGGCATTGGTTAGGGAGGGAAGTGATAAGGGGTGTGTGCAATGTGTCATGAATAACAAAAATAAATGCAAAAATAATATGGTCATGGTGGAAGCATGGTGTCGAAAGGATACAAATAAAAATAATAAGATAAGAGAAAAATAAGGTGGATAAATAGGAAAAAAATCCATTCTCTCTCCATGTATCATCCTTAACCCAATGGTTACTCGAATAACCATACCATTATCTCAGAACGATCCCTTTAAGGCACCTGTTCCCAAAAATAGATGCATTAGTGACCTCTAACCTGAAAGAGAAATTGTTAGTAACATGTATGAAAATAAAAAGTGTGAAAAAATAGGTGTATACATATGTCCTAGCCATTTATTACCATGTGTCACAATAGCAAAAAATGAGGTATTTAATGGAAAGAACATTACATAATACTAAAATCAAAAGGAGATGTTGAAAGTAAATAAATGAATAGTTGAAATAAAATATACCCACCAATGCATACTTGATAGTTTCGGTTGTCCTGCCATGTATGGGTGCAATCCATGTTGCTGGAACCCTGGAGAAGAAAAAATAAAAGGAAACACTAGAGGTTCATTAGTACAATAAGACATAAATCACCTAGATAGGGGCCCATGGGATGGATGTTATTGTTAATGCAAAATGATTGCACCTCTGATTTCTTATGATTTGTGTGTGAGACAATCAATGTAACCTGCATAACATGGGATTATCCTACAATGTGGTTCGTTGCAAGTAGGATAATCCTCTGGAGAAAGCCGAATTATTGATCAGGGGATCATTTCTGAAAGTTCCCTAAACATCTCTAAATGATGTCAGTGCAGAAGATCATCTCGAGAGCTTTCCAACGACTGTGAGAACGCGAAAAACGGACATCGGGAGCTCTAGATATGTTCGGTCAAAGTTCGGTCAACGGGGAAGTCAACTATGGTCAACTGGTCAATATTGGACCGAATCGCACTGTGACACGTGGCTTGCCAACACTCGTCAGATTCGCTCGATTTGCCTATCGGGAGATGACAAGTGGACTACAGGATTATTTCTATTCCACATTGCATGGGTCGAAATAATATTTGGTAATGCCACTTCTCAAATGCCACATAATATATATTAATGTGTATACATTAATATTAAATCATATACATGTGTTTTTACCACGTGGAAAGTGGTTGTTGAAGTGGTTGTTGGGGGCAAAGGCCCATAAGTGGACTGTCCCACGTGGCAAAAGGAGGATGAAGCGGTTGTGGGGACGGTTTTTCCAACGTGGTCTTTGACCACCATGCGCGTAGAAAAGGCTTTAGCCTAAGCTATTAACAAATGCCGCGCCCTCTATGGGATTTAATCCCAATAAACATGCATGCCGCGACTAAAGTGGGAACTAACCCATTAAAATATACAAAAGCCGCTCCAATGGGAATATTTAATCCCATTAAAATAGTATGCCGCGCCAAAACATGGGGATATTTATCCCATTTTATATGCAAATCGGCCCTATTTGGGAATTTAATCCCAAATTTCATGTACGGGTAAGGCTAGGTTAAAAATAGCCTAAGGATGATATTAAGTGCATATTTTAAGGGGCCCTATTTTTGTATAAATAGGGGACCCATTCTATTGTTGTGGACACACATGGGTGTAACACATTACACACATTGGTGAAAGACATTGGACACCGATCCCGAGCTTATTATTTGTTAAGCTTATTTGCGGGATGTGTCGACAAGTATTGTCTATTGGCCTATTATTTTAGGCAATATTAGATGGAATATTTGTGATTGGGAGTAAATTGTAAACTACCCAATAGGCCCATAGTGCCACACCAAGTACTTGTAAATTCTGGATTATCGACCGGGAGTGCTAACTTCGCATTATATGCGTCGGGAAGGCCGATCACAGCAGAAGGAGATTGTGCATCAGGAAGGTGGAAGTCAGGTGCTATTTTTCACCCTTGTCGTCCGAAGAACTGGTGTACTGGTAGGCAAGTAAAATTCCATTAGGTTTTCTTGTGAAAGTACTATTGTAACTTACAAGTTTTGACTAGTGGAACGGTTCGACCACGAACCCGGAGACGTAGGCAATTGCCGAACTCCGTAATCAATCTGTGTGCAATTGTCGTTTTCGTCTTGCATTTATTTTAAATTGGTTACTTAAAAGGAGTAAATTATCGGCAAATAATTAAAGCCTATAAGGGTCCGAGATCAGGTCGTAATAATCTGATTATTTTCGGATCATGTTTGGTATCAGAGCTGGTTTAGCTCCATATTTGTTTTTCAGTAAATCTGATTAACAAAGTGATTGCTTCAAGATTGGTGCAGTTGGTTCAGTTTGTGTGAATAGGTTACAAGTGCACTATGGGCAAGATGTCTAAACAGGCAAAGCTCGAAGAAATTGAAGCTTACAATCACCATATCCAGGAAGAGAATTCTCTCCTGCGATCAATGTATTCCTCCTTGGAAGAGGAGTATGCTCATTTGAAATCAGAACTACAAACCAAGGATGAGCTCTTGGCAAGGTTGCAGTGTGGTGATCAGAGGAAGTAAAAACCCTCAACTTCAGATGTAGAGGCCACGACAGATGATTGCACTGTAAGTTGTTCACCACGGGAATCTTCTTCTTCCTCCCATTCGGTTTCGGATTCAGGTAATGAAGTCTTTGGTTTGTTTGAAAAGCATACTAGAGGCATTGGATCCAAGTTACTAGATAAAATAGGATTTGATGGAAGAGGCCTTGGTAAAAATGGCCAAGGTATTGCTAACCCAATACAGGTCGAGGATCGTCCTCGTTTTGTAGGTTTGGGTTATCCTAGTGTGGGAATGGAAATTGGAGAATGCTCCAAGAATGCTGACGGGAGACAAGCTTCCGAAACCAAAGTGATTACCCCACTAGTCCTGCAAGAAGATTCTGAGCAGGAAAGTTGTGCTTCCTCGTCACAGGCAGGATGTGGTAAGAGAAATCAGCGAAGAGGTAATGAGATTCCACCTCCAGTTTCTTACCATAATCATAAGCACAATAAAACTTCTGATCCACTTTTTCAGCTTAAGAAGTATGGTTATGATTTTCAGAAGATGTGGAATTCTTTTCCATGTACCTTTTGTGGATTGCATAATCATTCAGTGGCCAGATGCTGGAAGAGAAGGACACTGATGAAGAAGTTGATGCCGTTCGTCAGGAACAAGGCAAATCAGAAAGACCAATCTCGTCATGCAGAGTCGAGAAATGGCAGAAAGAGTTCCTCATCCCAGAAGAAGGAGATTAAGAGGAATTTTTGTGCTCATTGCCAGAGGAATGGGCATCGGGTGGAAAATTTCTGGAAACTACATCCATCTCGCCATCAGAGTAATGGCAAGCCAAAGATGGAATGGAGGCCTATTGCATAGGCAGAGGAAGTTTCTACTCCACCACTAGTTGACAAGTCAACCCAGGACCAGGTAATACCTGAAAGTGAAAGTCCTTTAAAATGGGTAAGTCAACAATTTTTCAATTATATATTGCATAATTCAGATTGATGGATCGTATGCAGTATTAAGTTTGGAGATCAGATTCTGTGAGGAAATGCTGAGAGAAAGGTTTACAATACTCAGTGGATTTTCTTACTTAGAAAATTTGATTAATGCTCCTAACATATCTCCTAATCAGCGTGTGAGTACCTGTTACAGCTTGGATACATGATTTGACTCATATAAAGCTTGGAGATTGATCTGCCATTTGTGCAGACAATAGAGTTCACAGAGATCAGCTCGGAACTTCATTCTGTGTAGAGGCATTGTGACCGTGCAGCAGAATGGTAGCTGAATCACCATTGGCATTGACGTCGGGTCGGAACTTCATTCTGTGTAGAGGCATTGCGACCGTGCAGCAGAATGGTACCTGATATTAGTATGTCAACAAGAGGAGCTCTTAAAGGATCAGCTCGGAACGTCATTCGATGTCAAGGCATTGTGACCACACATACGAATGGTAGCTGATCAACAGACTTAGCATCATACATCGGAGGCTCGAGGTCTTGAAAAAGGCTTAGCATCATGTATCGGAGGCGTTGAGGTCTACAGAGACTTAGCATCGTACATCGGAGGCTCGAAGTCTTGGAAAAGGCTTAGCATCATGTATCGGAGGCGTTGAGGTCTACAGAGACTTAGCATCGTACATCGGAGGCTCGAAGTCTTGAAAGAGGCTTAGCATCATGTATCGGAGGCGTTGAGGTCTGTAACAGACTTAGCATCATGCATCGGAGGCTCGAGGTCTTGAAAGAGGCTTAGCATCATGCATCGGAGGCGTTGAGGTCTGTAAAGGGACAAGGCATTGTCCATCATTGACATCGGATCAATCAAAGCTCTACGTAACATGGAGTTCCTTCGAATCAGTTCGGATTCTGCGGAATCAACTCGGAGCCAGGAGCTGTGTTATAGAGTAAAAGAAGATCCTTGTTGTCAGATATCAAGAAGCTTAGCACCGCACAGAAGGAGCGTTGAGGTTTCATTCAGAAACTTAGCACCATAAAGCGGAGGCGTGGAGGTTTTCTTCGGATATCAGAGTGGCGCAGCGGAAGCATCGTGGACCCATAACCCACAGGTCCCAGGATCAGAGCAGAGTTGTCGAAGTGAGAAGGTTGGAGGAGAAGACCCAAGGGTCTACTACAGCAGCACTTCCGAGGAGGCAGCAGATTTTTCCAGATTCAGGACAGTATGGAAGCTTTTTGGGACAAAAAGCTTTTCTCAGTGGGGAGGTGTGATCAGGGGATCATTTTTGAAAGTTCCCTAAACATCTCTAAATGGTGTCAGTGCAGAAGATCATCTCGAGAGCTTTCTAACGACTGTGAGAACGCGACAAACGGACATCGGGAGCTCTAGATATGTTTGGTCAAAGTTCGGTCAACGGGAAAGTCAACTATGGTCAACTGGTCAATATTGGACCGAATCGCACTGTGACACGTGGCTTGCCAACACTCGTCGAATTCGCTCGATTTGCCTATCGGGAGATGACAAGTGGACTACAGGATTATTTCTATTCCACATTGCATGGGTCGAAATAATATTATTTTGGTAATGCCACTTCTCAAATGCCACAATATATATATATTAATGTTTAATACATTAATATTAAACCATGTACATGTGTTTGCTGACCACGTGGAAAGTGGTGAAGCGGTTGTTTGGAGGGCATTAAGCCATACGTGGACTATCCCACGTGGCAGAAGGAGGATGAAGTGGTTGTGGGGACGGTTTTTCCATGCGTGGAGGACCACCATGCGAGGAAAAGGCTTTAGCCTATCTCCCACCGCCTAACCTTAACAAATGCGGCCCTTATGGGATATTTAACCCATTTCAAATATATGTCGCTCCACATGCCGCGGCAAAGGGGATTCTTATCCCTTAACAAATTCAAATGCCGCTCATTTGGGAATTAATCCCATTTCAACGTAGTAAGCCGCTCCAATGGGGAAACTAATCCCATTTTATATGCAAATCGGCCCTATTTGGGAATTTAATCCCAAATTTCATGTACGGGTAAGGCTAGGTTAAAAATAGCCTAAGGATGATATTAAATGCATATTTTAAGGGGCCCTATTTTTTGTATAAATAGGGACCCATTGCTATTGTTGTGGACACACACGGGTGTAACACATTACACACATTGGGAAAGACATTGGACACCGATCCCGAGCTTATTATTTGTTAAGCTTATTTGCGGGATGTGTCGACAAGTATTGTCTATTGGCCTATTATTTTAGGCAATATTAGATGGAATATTTGTGATTGGGAGTAAATTGTAAACTACCCAATAGGCCCATAGCGCACACCAAGTACTTGTAAATTCTGGATTGTCGACCGGAGTGCTAGCTTCGCATTATTTGCGTCGGGAAGGCCGATCACAGCCGAAGGAGATTGTGCATCAGGAAGGTGGAAGTCGGGTGCTATTTTTCACCCTTGTCGTCCGAAGAACTGGTGTACTGGTAGGCAAGTAAAATTCCATTAGGTTTTCTTGTGAAAGTACTATTGTAACTTACAAGTTTTGACTAGTGGAACGGTTCGATCACGAACCCGGAGACGTAGGCAATTGCCGAACTCCGTAATCAATCTGTGTGCAATTGTCGTTTTGTCTTGCATTATTTTAAATTGATTACTTAAAAGGAGTAAATTATCGGCAAATAATTAAAGCCTATAAGGGTCCGAGATCAGGTCGTAATAATCTGATTATTTTCGGATCAATTATTAGGGGGAACTAGAGCCACCGGTGGTCTGAAGAAGTGTATTGTTTGAATGGGCATCAAATTATTTTTTACATTCATCATCTCATTTGAAGGAGGCATCCTTTTTGATAAGATGATGAAAAGGTTGACAGTGATCAAAAAGTTGCGAAATGCACTGATGAATAGATTACAACTTACCTTGAAAAATTCAAAGTTGACAAAGATTAGTAGGCGGAGGCATTTCAAGAATAACCTTTACTTTAGCAGGATTTAATTCTATGCCACACAAAGAAATGATGAAACCAAGGAGATTTTTAGAAAGCACTGCAAAGACACTTCTTATGTTGAAGGTGAAACACAATACTTGATGAGGAGGTAAAAGATGACCTTAAGGACTGTAAGGTGTTCGGCCCAATGTTTGGATTTGGTACAAGAAGGTCATTTATTTAATCTTCCAATATGTGATGCATTATGTCGCGGAATACATAAGTCATGACTCGTTGATATGTAGCACCAGCGTTTTTTAAGGCCAAAATGCATGACTCAATAGTTAAAGGTCCCCCAAGGAGTGATGAAGGTAGCCTTTTTGTTGATCTTCTGGAGTGATTAATATTTGATTATAACCCAAGAAACCATCCATGAGTGATATCATCTCATGTTCGGTGCTGAGATCAACTAGTTGGTCAATTCCTGGTAGATGAAAGTCATCTTTTGGGCAAGCTAAGTTGAGGTCACAAAAATCTGTGTAAATACGGAATCCCCCTATCGCTTTTGTGATAGGAACGATATTAAAATCCATTAGGGATAGTCAATGGGTAGGATGAAGGAAACCAAGAGAATGCAATGAAGTTCTTCTTTAACAAGAAGGGCAATGCGAGGATTCATTTTCTGCAGCTTTTGTTTTACAGGTTTGGCGTCAGGAATGGTTACGATATTATGGACCAAAATGTTTGGGTCAATACCGGGCATATCATCATAGGACCAAGAAAAGTGTTGCTATGGTCTCCAAAGAAATAAGTAAAAGCTTCATGTTTAGAATCATCTAAAGATTGGTCTATCTTTAGAATGTGTGGGTCATCCTGAGTATTAATGTTGATTTCGATAGTCGATTCAATCAACATGGTTTGCGTCTCAGAAGGTAACGACCAGTGAATATAAGAATCTTCCACACCAAGGTAGGTGAGGATAGAATCATCATCTTGACATTGAATGACGTTAATATAAGGTGTATCGCCATTGATCATGTTAGGATATAGGAAGGAAAGATAAGAAGGAGCCTCACCATTGTGTTGATAAGTCAGAGGTCCCAGGGAAATCGTGTTCACAAAAAATTTTTATGAGGAATGGGTGAAGGTGGTGACGTTGATGAATGGGGTGGAGAAGTTTTTTTTGTCATTAATGAGGTTGATGCGGGCCTTATTGGAAGATGGTGTGGTAAATCCAATTCCACTGTGATCTTTCTGTTTACAGGTGGTACATGGGATGATGGCATTGTTCGTAAAAACCAAAGCTAAATCCTTTCCATGTGCAACGGTGAAGGAAAGTGTGGGAAAAGTCGTGGTTAGTGGGATATTGGAGGTTAAATGAAAAGGATCATGTTTGGGATGGAGGTTTGGGTGAATAAGTGGCAGTATCAAGTCCCCCAAACGTTAAGTTATTGCGAAGGTGAAGAGCACCATAAGGGAAAACCTCTCCTATGTGATAGTCATAATGAGGATGTTGGCGTAAGTTGCCATACTCTTGCGAAGTGAGGAATGTGTTGATATTGTAGAGGTGGTACTCCCCATATTAAGGAATTAAAAAACACCTTCTAGGGGATCAATAGTAGATATGTGGGTAACGGGCATAGATGAATTAATAAGCGATTGGGTAAGAGGAGTATCGGTTGGTTTCAAAGTAAATGGGCCAGCTGTAGAGGCTATAGAAGCAGTAAGAATATAAGAGTTAGGTGTGGGAGAGGTGGCAGTAGCATTGGTGGATGGGCTTGTGGGTGAAGGAGAAGTGGGGGTAGTGGTAGATGCTTTAACTGGTACAAGGACATCATTAGGCCGGTACAACATGTTACAATTTTTGAAGGGTGACGGGTCAGCTAGGATGGTAAAATTATGTCCTTCATGTTCGAATTTTACACAGCAGTGTAAAGTTAAAGGAACACAACCCATGACATGTTGGGAATTAGAGAACAAATATTTGGAAAAAATTCCTCAAACCACAGCAGTAGGAAACTATATAGCAGAATTATACTTGCAGAAATATAACAACATAAATAAATAATGCACAAAAGAATACAAGACAAGATTTAACGTGGTTCACCCAATGTGGGCTACGTCCACCAAGAACTTGCTCAGATTTTATTATCAATAAGAGAAAAACAACTCTCACAGTCTTCTCTCAGTTATGAACTCACAACAAAATTCCAAAGATGCTAAACCACATCTAAACCAAAATTGACACCCAATTGCTTAACCTTGATCACTCTTGATCACCTCTTGATCATTAAGACTCAAGACCTCTTGAACACTCAAGATATCTTCAAGATACCCTAACACCTCTATTTATAAGATTACAATCCTTTTAAGAAGTCCTAAATCCAACCCTAGAAGCTTTGAAATGGATGGAAAAGAAAATGATCTTTCAACTTCCCATGGCTGGAAAAAAATAGTCATGACGTTAATTCAAGCTCCAATTAACAGCATGTTAACATAGGCTCAACACCCCGTAGCAATGATTGTTCACAGTGACTGACAAACAACCCTTCAACGTCATGAAGGCCAATCAAAATCACAACTGCAGAATTCTCCTGAAGTCTCCAAACTTAACTTGTTTGAGCTCCAACACTTCAATCTGCTCTAATGAATTGATTTGAATGTGCTTCGTCCTAAAGACCAAAAATAGGCTCCACACCCCAACAATCTCCCACTTGGAGATTGTTCCTACTGAGAAAAGTTCTCAACCCTTCATTATCAACCATGAAGGCCAATCAAAGTTGATCACAACTTCAAATTCTCCCTTGTGAACACCTTGGTCATCATATATACAGGATTCTGACTTGTATGAATCTTTTCCAGCGTCAACTTATCTTCTTCCAAATCTACTCCTGATGAAATGATATCTCAGTTGAATGTGCTTCATCCTAAAGTGAAAAGTAGAGTTATTCGATAAATGAATAACACTTTGAATATCACTGTGTAGTCTCCCAACTTCTTCCTTATGACCCAAATCATCAAGAAAATGTTGTAGCCAAATCATCTCCTTGATTTCCTCTATGGCAGAAACATACTTAGCCTCTGTGGTTGAAAAATCCACAACCTTTTGTAACCGTGAAATCCAACTCACCATTGTATCACCAACCATAAATACATAACCTATCATGCTCCTCATGCTATCCAAATCTCCTGCCATGTCCAAATCTACATAACCATGCAATGTAGTGTCTGATCCACCAAAACACAATGTTGTTCCTATGGTCCCTCTCAAATATCGAAGGATCCACTTCACTACCTGCTAGTGCTTTCTACTTGGATCACACATAAACCTACTCACTGCTCCCACTACATGGGAAATGTTAGGCCTAATGAATACCATAACATACATCAAGCTACTAACTGCTGATGAGTATGCTACCCTAGAAATCTAGATTTTATCCTCCTTAGTCTTAGGACTCTACTCCTTTGATAATTTAAAGTGATCTGCCAAAGGCGTACTAACCAGTTTAGCATCCTGCATACTAAACCTCTCCAAGAAATTCTTTATGTGCTCTTCTTGAGATAAGACCAGCTTCCTATCCTTCCTATTCTGAGTTATTCTCATACCAAGGATTTTTTTTTCTGCCCCCAAATTCTTCATAGCAAAGGAGTCACCTAGCTACTTCTTAAGTACCTTTATTTCCTGCATGTTCTTTTATGCAACAAGAATATCATCCACATACAAACACATAATAATATAACTACCATTAATAAACTTCTTGATGTACAAACAATGGTCTGAGTGACATCTAGAGTAACCTTGCTCCTGCATAAAACTGTCAAACTTCTTGTACCACTACCATGGAGCTTGTTTCAGGCCATACAAGCTCTTCTTCAATTTGCACACTAACCTCTCCTTCCCTTTGACCTCATAACCCTGTGGATGCTACATATATAATTCCTCCTCCAACTCACCATGAAGGAATGCAATCTTCACATCCAACTGCTCTAAGTGTAGGTTTTCTACTGCTACTAAACCAAGAACTAATAGAAGTCATTTTAAAAATAGGAGAAAAAATTACATAAAAGTTTATACCTTTCTTATGTGCAAATCCCTTAACCACCAACTAGGCCTTGTATCTTATCCTACCTCCATCTTCCTCTTTGATTTTATACACCCACTTGTTCTGCAATGCTCTTTTACCCTCGGGTAGCTTCACCAGATCCCAAGTCTAGTTTTCCATAAGAGATCTATACTCTTCATCCATGGCCTACTCCCACTTCTTCCTAGCATCCACCTACACTGCTTCCTCAAAGCACTCTATGGCTCTCCATTGTCAGTGAGTAATAAATAATTCAAAAATGGAGTAAATCATTCAGGTTCCCTTCTTACCCTAGAAGACCTTCTCACCTCAGTAGTTTGGGGTTCTTGATGAGTAGGTTCTTGAACTGGCTATGCTGGAACTAGCTGTACTGGAACAAACTGCACCTAAACCAGCCCCTTGGACACCTTGTTGTCTGCAATGTCCTCTAACACTGTGTATTATTTCTTTGATTCCTCTTTCTGTTCCTGCAACTGATCTTTATACATAAATTTTTCATTAAAGACAATATCTCTAGACCGAAATATTTTCTTGTCCTTAAGACTCCAAACACGAAAACTAAAGTCATCCTCACCATATCCAACAAAGGTGCATTTCTTAGACTTATCCTCTAACTTGGTCCTATCATATTTATCAATGTGAACAAATACCTCACATCCAAATACTCTAAGAAATGAGTAATCAATTTTCTTACCAGACCAAGCCTCCTCATATATACCTCCATCCAAAGCCATAGAGGTTCCTCTGTTAATAAGATAAACAACTTGTGCTCACCATTTTCACCTCAAACATGAGTGGCAGCCCTGCATGTAACCTCATGCACCTAACACTCTCCATGATTGTCTTGTTCATTCTCTTTGACACTCCATTTTCTTGTGGAGTATTTGGAACTATTCTTTTCCTGCGGATCCCATTTACCGAATAATAATCAAGAAATTCATTATTGTAATACTCCCCTCCATTATCCAACCTGAGAAATTTCAACTTGAGACCCGTTTCATTCTCAACCAAGGCTTTCCATATTTTGAATGTTTTAAACACATCAGATTTATTTCTAATGCAATACACCCAAACTTTTCTAGTTACATCATCAATGAAAGTGACATAATAACATGAACCACTAATAGAGTTTACCTTAGCTGGACCCCATACATATGTATGCACTAAATCCAACTTACCCTCCTTCATAGTAGGTCCAACCTTGAGGAATCCCACTCGCTTTTGTTTTCCATAAACATAGTCCTCACAGAAGTCTAAATCTAACTCCTTTAATCCAGGAAACCTGTCCTTTATAATATGCATGCCCTTTTGAATCATATGACCAAGTATCTGGAGCCACAAAGTTGCATCTCCATCTGCAGCAACTAAATCAGCACCACTGGTTAAATACAAAGTACCAATTTTCTTACCTCTTGCAACCACAAGAGCTCCCTTGGTAACTGTTAGTGCCAAATCACAGCACCCCTGGATGTCGATCAGGCTTCTAGGGTGATCACTCTAGCATCCAGTGTGATTCCACAACATGGAAACCTCTCTCCAAGTGTGTGACTTGTGAAATTGAGAGAGGAATCTCTAGATTAGAGGCTGGTTCCTCAAACTCCTCTGATTTAGATCTATATTTTGCACAACTACAGAGGTTCAGATCCTAATCCTACTCTAAATTGCAAGGAGACAGGGATAGAAATGCAAAAATGAAACTAACTACAGATGGTGATGCACCAAAAAGGAGTGGTGAATATTTTGTTCATGCAAATAGACACAAACCAAAGATTACAGCATAAAACATACACAGACTGATAAGATATAATTTAGGATTTGAAATGAAGCAAATAATACAAACAAAGGACTGAAACTCATTCACAAAGCTTGCATTATCATTTCCAAGGTCAAAACCACTGCATTACAACCTCAGGGAGGTAAAAAGCCTGTTACAATCCTTGAAGAGGTTTGAATCTTCAACAATTCCTTGCTGGAGGTGAAAGAAGAAGTTGCTATGCCAAAAGTGTTCCACCTTTGAAATGAGCCAAATCTGGCTTTTACATTGCATGGGTCGAGCCCAGGAGAGAGAAAACGTACAAAATGTGGGAGCCCATTCCTCATTGACTGCAAATGCATTAAAACAGAATGGGGGACCTTACAAACCCATACCCTGAACATTTTTGACCGAAATGGAGGAGAATGCGACCCATTCTGCTTTAAATTTGGTCGCTGAAATGTCACTTCTGGCCATGAACATGCGTCAGAACCATTTCTTAACTTTATCTCTCTAGACTAAATCAAAATTCAATATTGACCCCGGAATTGTGTAGAGAATTTTATAAGCTTTCCAATGATATAAAGAACGTGCAAATCTGAGCTCTGGATCAAAATATATGGTGATCTGAAGATTTAGGGCAAAAAAACAGGCAAAAAATAGATTTTGAAAATTTTCCCGCGCTCTGCTGCCTGGATGACACGTGTCAGGTGCTGATTGGATGAGCAATTCTCTCTCCTTCCCTTACCTTTGGGTTTTCTTTGAAAGTTTTGACCTTTTGTGATTTTGGAACATTTTCCATTTTTTCCTTGCGCCCCCGCCACTTGGGACACGTGGCATGATTTGATTGGAGGACGGGGCGCAGGGAAGACCTTTACTTTTAGCTCTTTGGCCAAACCTCTTGCCGAATTCTCTAATTTCTCCCTAAGCTCCACACTCCCCTTCTCCTTAGGACATGTGTCTTCTTCTGATTGGCTCAGGATAACCCTTCAAACCTCACCCTTTTTAAATTTTGACATTTCCCCTTGTGACACGTGGCGTTTCCTGATTCGTCCGCGGTCTTTCCAGCTTTTTTGCGTCCTTCGCGTCCTTTCAGCCCAGATGTCCCAAAATATCCAGGACAAAAACTTCTGATCCACTCAAAATGGGCTTCCCTGTCCCTCTTTCGGCTGATGACACGTGGCGTGATTTGATTGGCTCTTGGCTCTTTCGGCTCCCCGCGTCTGCCGCGTACTTATGTCCCAACTGTCCTGGACTGTCTGGGATAGATTATTCTGAACCAGCCGAAATGGGCTTCCTCCCTCTTTGCGGCTGCTTCACCTTTTTGCGTTCTTCGCGTCTTCACGGCCCGGATGTCCCAACCTTATATGCTCAACAGTTAGTCGATTTTCTCACCTTTTTCAGCCGGCTCACCCTTTCGCGTCCTGCGCGTCCTCAAGGCTCGGATGCCCCTTTGCTCTGCGGACCGCCTGGCAGCCTTTCGGCCGATTCGCGCCCTGATGTCCCAACTGTCCCAGTTGCTGCGAGGACTAGGACTTAGCCATTTTTCGTGATTTTTCCTGGCCCAAGCTTGTTTTTTGCAACTTTTTTCATCCTTTCTTGGAACTTGCCCTTTTCTTCTTGGACAGGGGAGTTAGAAAAAATCCGAGGGGACCCTAGAAACATGATTTTTGCCTTGAACCAATCTATTTGCCTAGGACTTGAGTATTCTGATGTATGTTATCAAAATTTACCCTGGGGGGTGAATTTTGGATAACAATTTGGTGACTCAGCGGGGTTACCTGCCTACTAGGTTGAAGATACCAGTTGCCTGAAGCAGTCCATTGGGCATGGAGTCATCAAATATTCTGTCTAGAACCCCAACTGACTTAGAATGTGTAAGGAAGAAGATGGAATATGACCCGATGGAAGCAAGGACTGTAAAACATCTCCATAGACAGCAAGCTGTGCCAAAGCACTTAGGGAAAACAAAACTAACCTACAACAAAACAATGTGCACAAGCACTTGGAGGAATGAAAATCTAACCTAATATTTACAAGGTAGTGAATTTCTTCTCTAGAAGCAATGCTTGAGATAGATTCCATTTACTGGAATATGTAGTTCTTCACCATCCAATGGGGCCAATTGGAAAGCATTATTGTTCTTGCACTTTGTGACCATGTATGGGCCACTCCAAATGGCATCAAATTTTGAATGCCTTCCCAGTTTTGCTCTATCCACATCCCATTTCAACACTAGATCTCCAACCTGGAAGGATCTATCCTTGGCCTTCCTATCAAAGGTCTTCTTGATCAAAGCTTGATCCTTTTCCATTGCTTTTGATGCCTGATTCCTGATCTCTTGCAGCTCCATCAACTCTGCATACCTCACCTCCATGGGCTCAAAATCTAGCAACTCCAGCTTCTTCATGAGTTCCAATGTTGGCAACTCAAGTGACATGGGCAAGATTGCCTCTCTTCCATAGACAAGTTTGAATGGAGAGTTACCTGTGGATCTCTTGGGAGTTATCCTATCAGCCCATAAGGCTGATTTCAGTTTGGTATGCCAAGACCTCTGATTCTCATCGAGAGTCCTCCTAATGATCCTCAACAAGTTCTTGTTTGTAGACTCGACCTGGCCATTACCTTGAGGGTAATAGTTTGATGAAGTGCTTAGGTAGATACCGTTCTTGACAGCCCACTCAGTCACCTTAGATCCAATGAATGCTGATGCATTATCAGAGATTATTGTAGCAGGTACACCAAATCTAGTTGTTATCCCCTCATAAAAGTCTAAGATGCTAAACTCATTTGCCTCTTTGAGTGCTACTGCTTCTGTCCATCTGGTGAAGTAGTCCGTGGCTGTCAAAATCCATTTGTGCCCTTGGCTTGAATTGGGATTAATGACTCCAATGAATTCCAAACCCCATTGCATGAATGGCTGGTCAACTGAGATTGGATGCAATGGAAGGGCAGCAAGTCTCTCTTTTCCTGTGAAGAATGCACAATTCTTACACCTCTTGATCCATGCATAGCAATCACTGAAGATTTTAGGCCAATAATAACCAGCCTTCATGATTTTTAGAGCTATCACTCTTGGTGAAAAATGACCACCAGCTGGTCCACCATGGAACTCTTCCAACACCCTTTGAATCTGATTTGTGCTAATGCATCTCAACAGCACTCCATTCACATCTCTCTTGAACAAAACTCCATCAACAATGGCATACGGGACAGCCTGCAATCTGAAGTGTCTCCTTTGGGTCTTGTTCATCTCCGGAGGGCATAGGCCTATGGCTAGGAAGTGTATAATGCCTTGGGTCCAGCAAGGAGTGGGGGTAGCATCGTCTTCTTCTTGATTGCCACTTGGCTCATGGCTGTCCTGGACTGTCAAAATAGCCTCTTCTTCATTGCATACTTCTTTTTGCTTCCCCAAAACCAGCTGCTCACACAATCCTTTCCCTCTTACCAGCTTGGTAATCTTGATTTCAATGTCATACTCCATGACATGGGTGATCCAACCTGCCCTTTTCTCATTCAAATCCTTGTTGAGGAGGAAGTCCTTAACCCCAGCATGTGAGACCAGCAACTGGACCTTGTTGTTTGAGATTAAATGCTTTAACTTCTTCAAGCTTCTGATTACTGCAAGTACATGCTTCTCAATAAAAGAGTACTTCACCTCATATTCATCTAGGCTCTGGCTGAAGAAGGCAATTGGCTGCTCATCATTATCCTTATTCTGCTGTACCAAAATGGCAGAAATAGTGTCACTACCTCCAAATGCATAGAGGATGAAATCCTTGGAGAAATCTGGGTTGATGAGAGTTGGTGCTTGAGAGATAGCTTCTTTGATTGCTTCAAAACTCTCCTTGCCTTTTGTTGTCCACTTGAAAGCCATGCTCTTCTTTAACATTTTGGTGATGGGCTCGACAAGGGTTGCAAAATCTGGGACAAACCTTCGAACAAAGTTTATCCTTCCCAAGAAACTCTGAAGGTATTTCTTGTGGCTTGGCAATGGTAGTGCTCTTATGGCTTCAACCCTCTCTGGATCAATTGCTAATCCTTCATTGGAGACAATATGGCCAAGGAGATTTCCTTCATGTGCAAGAAAGATGCACTTCTTAGGATTCAAAGACACTCCAAATCTCTTGCACCTTGTGAAGACTTGCCTCAAATGAGAGAGGTGGTCTGCTGCATTTTTTGAAAAAACAGTGATGTCATCAAGGTAGATCAGTACCACATTGTTAATCAAACCTTTGAATGCCATGTCCATTGCCCTTTGGAAGGTAGCACCAGCGTTGGACAGCCCAAATGGCATTTTCCTGTATGCAAAAGTTCCCCATTTGGTTGTGAAGGCTGTCTTGAACTGGTCCTCTTCCTTCACCATAATCTGATTGTAGCCTGAGTAGCCATCAAGTAGTGAAAACCTCTCAGAGCCAGCCACAAATTGTAAGATTTGCTCCATAGAAGGGAGTGGGTAATGGTCCTTGAGAGAGGCTCTATTCAAGTCTCTGAAGTCAACGCACAGTCTGATCTCTCCACTCTTCTTTATGACTGGAACTAAGTTGGCAACCCAACTAGAATGCTTGATTGGGAATATGATCCTTGACTCAATCAGCTTGTCCAATTCTTTCCTCATGAGAGGCTCCATGTGTGGATTGATTGGTCTTTGTTTCTACCTGACATGCTTAGTATTTGGATCCAATTCGATGGTATGCTGAGCTAAGTTGGGATTGAAACCTTTCAAGTCTTCATAGCTCCAAGCAAACATGTCAGGGAACTCTTGACACAGGTGTATGAACTCATACCTTTCTTGTTCAGTTGTCATCCTTCCAATTTGTAATGGTTTGTTCTCTTCTACCAAGATGGATACTGAATCCTCTCTCTTGACCTGAATGTTTGCTTTTCTCCTTTCTAAACTGGTCATTGGGATTAAAAATGGACTCCAAGGTGATAAGTCCCTTGGGTAGCTTGTTAGTCCTCAGCTGTACCACTTGGTCACCATATTGCTGTTCCAATCTTTCTTGATTCTTGGCTGAGAACTCAGCTTCTTCTTGCAAGAAATGGATGATTTGTTGGTCATTTTCAAACACTTGCCAACTGACATTGTTATCCGGCACTGAAGGCCTCACAATCACGTGGATGTTTGGCTGTACCTTGTCTTGTTGAATGCTTTCCACAATGTCAAAGGCTGCCCCTACTGCTGCAAGCCTGTCAGCAGCTTGATTCTCTTCCCTAGGAATGGATTTGATGCCAAAACCCTCAAAATCTTCCATGAGGTCCCACACCCTGTTCTTGTAGCACTTGAGAAGATCATTCTTGGCAGCATGCTGTCCCTTGACCTGATTTACAATCAATTCACTGTCACCAAAGACTTGCAAGTTCTTTATTCCTCTCTTGATTGCCCAATGCATCCCTTGCACCAAGGCTTCATATTCAGCAGTGTTATTGGAGCATGCAAACTGAAATCTAAAAGCTGAATAGTACTTTACTCCTTGAGGTGAAACAAGCATAGCTCCACCTCCTGCACCTTGTCTACTCCTTGATCCATCAAAAAACAGCTGCCATACCTCATTGTCATCCTTGTGGTTTGGCTTGGTGATGCTAGGAATAGGCTGATTTTCTTCGTGTATGCAATAGACCCCTAGCTCAGATTCTTCCACTTCTTGATAAGGATCAAATGCATGTATCTTGTTTTCCCATTCATCAAGAGTTAGATCCAGGATGCTTCCAACCTTGGTGTCAGCCTCATCAGTGCTTGGGTGATCTTCTTGATCAAATGCTGAGCAATTGGCATTAATCTGACTTGGAGTGTAAGGCTCAATGTGGAAGTTTGCAATAGGTTCAGACCTGATTGTAGCCTTAGTTCCATACCTCATTCTAAACAACATGTGTGACCAATTAGCAGACAAATATCCCCCAATCTTGGCTGTGAAGTCCCTTGACAAGCATAGGGCAAAGAGTGGTGGAAGGTCTATGACTGATACATCTTGTAAAACAACAACATTTGGACATGCATGCAAGGTAAGACTCAAGTTTCTAATCACCCCAACTGTTGTTACTGTTGTCCCATCTAGCTGCACTACCCCTTTGGATATTGTTTCATACTGGAGCCCTAGCTGATCAGCTATTTGTTTAGGCATTACCGAGCTACTTGCCCCGGAGTCTATCATGCAATTGTGCACTAGCTGATTTCCAATGATTAATGAAACATAGAAAGGAGGGGGCTTCAACATTTTACCTTACTGTCCTCCATGATTTCCCTCAGGTTGGGCAGCATTTGTAAGCACTTTGTCTTGCATTTGAACTTGCTGATTCGAAGTTGGCCAGTCCTTCATGGCAGCTTGCAGCAGATCTCTTTGGCCTGGGATGGATAGGGATTCCCACATTGATATATTGACGTTTGTCTTCTTCATCTGATCAATGATACTGAATGGTGATGAAGGATCTCTTTGTTGTCCCTTGGTTTGCACATTCACTCCTTGCATGTGGGCAGCAACAACTGGTATTTGAGTTGGCCTAGGGGCTGTTCTTGGCTGTCCTTGTGCATTTGAAATTGGATTTTGCTTGCCAACCATTTGTGGAGCCATGGAAGGTTGTGGATTGGTTGGGGCTAATGGCTGTTCTTCACCCAAATTCCTCCTTTTTGACCTTGTGTTGGCTGCAACACCTTGAGACACTACCTGGTTCATGCCACAAAAATCCTCTGCTTGCCAATTTACCAATGTGGTGTCATTTGGGGCTGATTGCTGTTGGGATGTTTCTTGTTGTTGGCTGTTTCCTTGACTGCCCTCACCCTCCACACCAGTAGTTGTCACCATTAATGCTTGATTCAAAGCACCATTGAAGCACATGGATTGGTTATGAGGCTCATTGCATGGAAAACACCAATCATACTCCTGGGCAATGTTGTTTTGTGTTGGCACCAATGCCTTAGAGGCAGATATGGCATTTGGATTATAGGGCTGAAATGGTCTATTGGCAGGAGGCCTTGTTTGATTCATATTTGCAACTGGATTAGGTGGCCTTTGTGGTTGGTATGGCTGCCTGTTAGGCTGAGCTTGGGGTTGATAAGAAGGTCTAAAACCTTGGGCTTGTTACCTCTTGAGAGTAACCAGCTCATTGCCTAGGTTTTGCAATTGTTTCATGACTTCTTGAAGCTCATTTGGGGCACTTGGAGATGAAGTGGAAGCTTCATTTGAACTCTGATTTCTAGGAGTGGGAGAAGGAGCCAAACTAGGTGCTTGATTGGTGTTTGGACTCTCTAAACTTGGAAACAATGGCATGGGAGGTCTAGGGGCAAGTTTTCCAGCTTGGATCAAACAATTTTCAGCCCTAATGGCAATGCTATAAGCCATAGGGATAGTTATGCCTCCCATGGACTGAATTAACATAGAAATATCAGAATTTAGAGCTTTGAGATAGTAGAGAAAAGCACCTTCTGCTGTTGGCCTGACTGCCACTGGAATTCTCTCCCAAGTCTTTTGAAATCTGAAGTTGAAATCGGTCAGCTGCTCATTGGGAGCTCTCTTGATGGTTGTCAGCTGCTCCAAAAGAGACAAGTTGTCTCCCTTTTCTCCAAATTGCTCATGAAGTGCTATACACAGCTGATTCCAATTTGTGATAGAACCAGCTCCAAGGCTTCTAAACCATTGCAATGCTTTCCCCTTGAATGAAGATGCCAGTAACTTGACAGCCACTTGCATCTCATTGATTTCATGGATTGCACAAAGGTTAGCAATATCTTTAACATGATCACCTGGAGTAGTCTGATTTTCTCCAGTGAAGTAGGGAATGTTCTTCAAGGCTGCAATAGGAATTGGATGTTGTGCATTGAGGGCAAGTGGGCTGCTGCCTATGAAGTTGACATAGGGGTTGTTTTGTGCCATTCTAATTGGTCTTAAAACCCTTGTTGACTGAATGAAAGGCCTACCAGGTGGAGGAGTTGAGAGGGTTCTATTTGGTGGAGATGGAGACCTTTGAATCCTTCTTCCTCTTTGCCTTCTTCTTGAAGATAATTGTAGGTATTCAAACAACACTTCTTCTTCTCTAACTCTTGACCTTGTGGTGACTCTTCTCATGAGTTTTCAGGCCTGCACTACTGAAACCAGTTGATTCTTCCCCTTGGAGTCGCCAGATATGCAAATAATAGCTCTTTTCAAGCAAGAAAATTGCAGCAGATGCACATCAACTTTGCTGCAATAAAAATGAGACCTCTAGTGTCCCACCGGGCATGCCAAAACTGTTAGTGTAAAATCACAACACCCCTGGATGCAAATCAAGGTTCTAAATGATGTCTTAGGCATCCAGTGTGATTGCACAACATGGAAACCTCTCTCCAAGTGCGGGACTTGTGAAACTGAGAGAGGAATCTCCAGATTAGAGGCTGGTTCCTCAAACTCCTCTGATTTAGATCTATATTTGCACAACTACAGAGGTTCAGATCCTAATCCTACTCTAAATTGCAAGGAGACAGGGATAGAAATGTAAAAATTGAAACTAACTAAAGATGGTGATGCACCAAAAGGAGTGGTGAATATTTTTTTCATGCAAATAGACACAAACCAAAGATTGTAACATAAAACATACACAGGCTGATAAGATATAATTTAGGATCTGAAATGAAGCAAATAATACAAACAAAGGACTGAAACCCATTCACAAAGCTTGCATTATCATTTCCAATGTCAAAACCACTGCATTACAACCTCAAAGAGGTAAAAAAAACTGTTACAATCTTTGAAGAGGTCTGATTCTTGCAAAAATCACTTGCTGGAGGTGAAAGAAGAAGTTTTTTTTATGCCAAAAAGTGTTCCACCCTTTTGAAATGAGCCAAATCTGGCTTTTACATTGCATGGGTCGAGCCCAGGAGAGAGAAAACGTACAAAACGTGGGAGCCCATTCCTCATTGACTGCAAATGCATTAAATCAGCATGGAGGACCTTACAAACCCATACCCTATCATTTTTGACCAAATTGGAGGAGAATGCGACCCATTCTGCATTAAATTTGGTCGCTGAAATGTCATTTCTGGCCATGGACACGTACAGAGCCATTTTTTAAATTTTCTCCATCCAAACTAAACCAAAATTATAAATTGACCATGGAATCCTGTAGAGAATTTCATAAGCTTTCCAATGATATAAAGAACGTGCAAATCTGAGCTTTGGATCAAAAGATATGAATGTCTGAAGTTTTAGGGAAAAAGTGCCCAAAAAACGGATGTCGGGCAAAAATTTTAAATTTTGACTTTTTTGCATTTTGGAAAAAATTTCAAAAAATTTCCACGCTCCGCCAGTCAGATGCCACGTGTCAGGTGTTGGTCCACTGAGCAATTCTCTCTCCTCCACCTTTCCGTGGGCTTTCCTTTGAAAATTTTGATCTTTTTTAACTTTTGGAAAAAAATCATTTTCCCTCTGCGCCCCGCCACTTGGGACACGTGGCATGCATTGATTGGTTGACAGGGGCACGGGGAAGACCTTTGCTTTTTAGTTTTTGGCTGAAGAACTTTTGCAAAAAACTTCAAAGTTCTCCCCGAGCTCCGCACTTCCCTGCTCCATTGGACACGTGTCTAATTCCTATTTGCTCGCGGCCCTGCTTCCATTTCTCCCCCTTAAAATTTACATCAAACACTTAGCCAAAATTTTGTTTCGCTCCTTGCGCCGCGAACTCCCTGGCCCTTAGGACACGTGTCCTGTTTCCTGATTCATCCGCGGGCCTGTCGGCTTTTCCGTGTCCTCCACATCCTTTTGGCCCGGATGTCCCAAACTGTCTAGGGACAAATTTCTCCGATCTGCCCAATTCAGGCTTCCCTGTCCCTCTTTGAGGCTGAAGACACATGGCACGATTTGATTGGCTCTCAGCTCTTTCAGCTTTCTGCTTATGTCCCATGTTCCCCTTTGTCCAACTATCCCAGATGAAATTTCCCTACGCCGGCCGATTCGGGTGGTTCGTCGTCCTTCACGTCCTCACGGCCCAAATGTCCCAGCCTATTCTGCACAACAGTTAGTCAATTTTGTTTTTACCTTTCGGCTGGTTTACCCTTTCGTGTCCCGCGCATCCCCACGGCCCAGATGTCCCTTTGCTGCGCGGACTTCCTGGTGGCCTTTCGGCTGATTCATGCCCCGACGTCCCAACTATCCTAGACTGCCTGAGGACTAGGACTTAGCCGATTTTCATGATTTTTTCTACCCCAAGCTTGTTTTTTGCAACTTTTTCACCCTTTTTTAGAACTTGCTCTTTTCTTCTTGGATAGGAGAGTTAGAAAAAGCCGAGGGGACCCCAGAAACATGATTTTTTGCCTTGAATTAATCTATCTTGCTCAGGACTGAAGAATTTAATGCATGTTATCAAAATTACCCTGGGGGGTGAATTTTGGATAACACAACCTTTCCCTACTATTCTACATGGTTCATCATCACCAAGATATACATGTCCAAAATTACCTTGAACAAAATCAGTAAAGTAATGTCTATGTGGGGTGGCATGGAAAGAAGCCCTTGAATCTAACACCCAATATTCAACAATATTATCTAAAGAAAGAATTAAGGCATCTTGACAAACATCACCTGCTGCCAAATTTACCTCTTTAGTTTCCTCCTTGTTCTTCTTATTCCGAAGAACCCAAAAAACTTTCTTAGCTTGACCAACCTTCCCACAGTGCCAACATTCTAACTTACTCTTGGACTTTGACCTTCAGTGATCATTTGACTTCCTGTGGTTACCTTTCCCTCTGTTCCTTTGTCTCCCTCTATTCTCCATCGTCAAAGAATTTATAGAAGTATAAGAATCTTAGGTGCTCTTCCTTCGCATTTCCTCACTTAGGATCACACGTATTACATCCTCAAACTTCAGCTTTGAGTTATTAGAGACTAAATTACTTACAGCCATAACCAAGCTGTCCCAACTATCTGGTAAGGAGCAAAAAATCAACAAATCCCTGACCTAATCATCAAAGTCAATTTTTACCAAGTTTAACATACTAACAATTGTATTAAATTCATTCAAATGATCAGCAATAGAACCATTCTCAGACATCTTCATAGTAAATAAGTTTTTCATCAAAAATATTTTATTAGAGGCAGAGGGTTTTTCATATAACTTCCCCAACGTACTCATGAGACCTTTTGTGGTCTTCTCCTGTAATATGTTGAAAGCAACTGAAGATGCAAGGCATAAATGAATTAACACAAGTGCCTTTCTATCTAGCAACTCCCAATCCTCATTCGACATGGCTGTAGGTTTCTTTGCTTTTCCAGCCAAAGGAACATGGAGGTCCTTTTGATATAAGTAATCCTCCATTTACATATTCCACAAACCAAAGTTCTTCTCATTGAACTTCTCAACCCTTGATATGCCCTCATCTGCCATAGCTCCCACTCAAGCTAAACTTTCCCTATGATTTACAACTTTAGAAAAAAACCACCAAAGCTTTGATACCAATTGTTAGGAATTAGAGAAAAAATATGCATAAATAATTCCTCAAACCACAGCAGTAGGAAACTATATAGCATAATTATACTTGCAGAAATATAAAAACATAAATAAATAATACACAAAAGAAGACAAGACAAGATTTAATGTGGTTCACCCAATGTGGGATACGTCCACCAAGAACTTGCTCAGATTTTATTATCAATAAGAGTAAAAAAAAATATCACAGTCTTCTCTCAATTATGAACTCACAATAGAATTCCAAAGATGCTAAACCACATCTAAACCACAATTGACACCCAATTGATTAACCTTGATCACTCTTGATCACCTCTTGATCATTAAGACTCAAGACCTCTTGAACACTCAAGATATATTCAAGATACCCTAACACATCTATTTATAGGATTACAATCCTTTTAAGAAGTCCTAAAGCTGACCCTAGAAGTTTGAAAGTCATGATCTTTCAACTTCTCATGGATAGAAAAATAGTCATGACATTAACAACCAATTAACAACATATTAACAATGATGACACAGTGATAACACAATGACGACACAACAATGTCACAACAAACGACTGTAGAATGCTCCTGAAGTCTCCAAACTTAACTGTTCGAGCTCTAGCACTTCAACACCGATTCAAGAAGACCAAAAAATAGGCTCCACACCCCAACACTTATAATGTTCAAAAGGTTTTTTTTTGGTGGAATTGGCTTGCTCATTACCCTATGGGTAGTAATTTGACAATGTGCTCAAGTATATCCCATTTTGACTGCCCAATCTATGATCTTAGAACCTAGGAATGCCAAAGCATTATCTGATATAATGGTGGCTAGTACTCTGAACCTTGTCACTATCCCTTCATAAAAATATAGTATCCAACCCCATTGCATTAATCACCCTAATGAAATCCAACCCCCATTACATGAATGCTTCATTTACACAAATGGGATGGAGTGGAAAGGTTGCTAACCTATCTTCTCCTGTGATGAAGGCACACTTTTTAGACTTCCTAATCCATGCATAATAATCATGAAAAAGGTTAGGCTAATAATACACTGCCTTCATAATTCTAAGAGTTGTCACACTTGGGGTAAAATCACCACCCATTTCTCCATCATGAAATTCATGTAGCACCTTCTCTATCTGATCTACCTCAAGGAACCTTAAGAGGACAACATTTACATATTTCTTAAACAAGATACCATTAACCAATGCAAAGGGGATACAATGGATCCTGAAACACCTCATTTTAGCCTTTCTCAGCACTTTAGGAATTTGACATGTTCAAAGGAAATGGACTATATCTTGAGTCCAACATGGTGTAGGCACACCATCTACCACTAGTTCTTGACTGTCTTGTAATACCATAACAACTTCTCTACCACCTAATTCAACATGCTCTCTCGAGGATAACTATTCACATAATCCCTTGCCCCTAACCAACTTGGTCACCCTAATATTAGTACCATATTTCATGACCTTGGTTACCCAGCCAACCCTTTTTTCATTGAGGTCCTTGTTTACAATAAAATATTTTATACCAGCATGTGTTACTAGAAGATGAATCCTATTATTTGACATTAAATGTCTAAACTTATTTAAACTTCTAATCACAAAAAGGATATGTTTCTCAATGAATGAATATCTTACCTCATAGTCCAAAAGGACTTGGTTGAATAATGCAATAGGTTATTCCAGTCCTTCCTTATTCTGTTGCACCAAGATTGTAGAGATGGTGTCTGAACCACCGAAGGTGTAGAGAAAGAAGTCTTTACAGAAGTTTGAATTAATGAGAGTTGGAGCTTGAGATATGACATGTTTGATAACTTCAAAACTCTCTTTTCCCTCCACTTTCCATTTAAAAACCAAATTATTCTTCAACATCATTGTTAAAGGCTTCATAAGAGTAGAAAAATCTAGTACAATCCTACGAACAAATTTTATCCTCCCCAAGAATTTTTGGAGAGCCTTCTTATGACTTGACAATGGTAGAGTAAGAATGGCTTCTACCCTCTTTAGATAAATTGTTAATTATTCCTTAGACATGATATGGCTGAGAATTCTACCCTCATATGCCATGAATATGCACTTTTTAGGATTCAAGGACACTCCAAACCTCTTGCACCTTTAGAAGATCTGTCTTAGATGAAAGAGGCGACTTTCTACATTTTTAGAAAATACAGTGATGTCGTCAAGATAGACAAACACTATTTTATTTAACAACCCCTTAAATGCCATATCCATTGCTCATTGAAATATTTCTCTAGTGTTTGATAGCCCAAATGGCATCTTCATGTAAGCATAGGTACCCATTTTATGGTGAAGGATATTTTGAATTGATCCTCCTCTTTCACCATAATCTGATTATAGCTGGAATATCTATCTAAGAGGGAGAATTTTTCTGAATTGGCCACTACCTGTAGAATTTTCTCCATAGAGGGAAAAAGATAGTGATCCTTGAGGGAATCCCTATTTAAATCCCAAAAATCTAGGCATAACATGATTTCCCCATTCCTTTCCCTAACCAGCACCAAATTTACTACCTAGCTTGACTACTTGATCGGGATAACTATACTTGCCTCAATGAGCTTATTCAGCTCCTCCTTCATGAGAGACTCTATATGAGAGTTCACCTGACTTTGATTTTTCTCGATGGGATTAGCCTCTAAATTCAACTCAATGGTGTGTTGTGCTAATTTTGGGGTAAAACCCTTCAAATCCTCATAGCTCCATGCGAAAATGTCTGAGAATTCCTAGGAAAGCTGCACAAAGTCAAATTTTCCCCATTCATTGCTCATCTTACCTATTCGGAGAGTCTTACCTTCTCCAACATAAGTGGGTTCAAAATCCTCCTTTTTGATGTGAATTTTTGCCTTCTCCTTTTGGACTTGGTCGTTTGGGTTAAAAATTTATTCAAGAGTCACCAACCCCTTGGGTAATTTTTTTATCCACAACTACAACACTTGATCCCCATACTGTTGCTCTAGCATTTTCTAATTTTTTAGCTGAGAACTCAACCTCCTCCTATAAAAAATTAATGATCTATTGATCATAATCAAATACCTGCCAGCTTGTGTTACTATCTGGTACAGCTAGCCTTACAATTACATGAATATGTGGTTGCACTTTATCTCTCTTGATATTATCCACCACATCAAATGTTACTCCAATTGCTGCGACCTTGTCCCCATCCTCATTCCTTTTACTTGGTATGGCTTGAATGTTGAATGCATAAAAATATTCCATAAGGTCCCATACCCAATGCTTGTAGGCTTTAAGCAGATCATTCTTAGCAGCATGTTGTCCTTTAACCTAGTTGACAATTAAATCACTATTCCCAAAAACTTGCAAGTTTTTTATACTCTGTTTCCTTGTCTAATGCAATTCATGTATCAAAGCTTCATACTCAGCTGTATTGTTTGAAAAATAAAACTAAAAATTGAAAGTTGAGTAGTAATTCATGCCTTATGGTGAAAAAATCATTGCACCTCCTCCAGCACCCTACATACTTCTTGAACCATAAAAAAACAACTGCCAAACCTCATTGTAATCTTTGTCATCTTGCTTGGTGATGTTAGGGAGAGGCGTATCTTCTTCATGCAAGCAATAAATGCCTAATTCAACCTCTTCCATTTCCTCGTATGGATTGAAAGTGATGCAACCTAGAATTTACTGTGAATAACCCAGGTGCACTGGCACATCACTCAACCTGAGCTGAGCACTCACCCGAAGCACGTAAAGGTACTAGGCCCCTCTTTAGAGTTACTTGTACAGGATGTTAGTGTGATGATTTTTAAACATGTTGAGATTCATAAGTAGACATAAAAATTCCACAATGCAAAATCTAGATCTAGATCTTAGAGAATCATGATAAATGAACTAAACAAAAACTATGATAAGATTAACCATATAAGAACCAAATTAAGTAATGTTTAACAGCATTATCCAACCAATATATTCCATTTAATAATTATTGTAAAAAAAAGAATCTTATTACACTGTAAAGTATATCCATGAGTCATGTGCACTTCAAAACCAATAACACAACTCAACAATAATTCACCACACACTAAACTACACAAGTCAATACATATTTATAGGGGTGGGGACTTTCCCTTCACCACCTATGTAATTCTCAAAATAGGTTGCATGGTGATAATAGCCATGTGATTTTACAATAGTATGCACACCATGCAAGTGATTTTAACAATAGATGTCCTATAGTTAACTCCAAGTAGAAATACTATTATTATCTTAAAATATGCATGGCACTTATCTACCGCTTATTCCCAAAATACCATAGCATATAGTGCAAGTATTCATCTCTATGTGTTCTCCGCATGCTATCTCCAAAAATAGCCCTTATCCACAAAACAACTAAGTCATGGGCTTGGGCACTTCAATAATATTATAGTGTTGCGTGCTTCCAGTGCCCTATATTCACATGCCCAATACTTATAATATTTTTGGTTGTTCAACATTACCCCACACTAGAGCCATCTCGATGATGTGAATTCCTTTATATGTCTTCAATAATAAAGAATAGGTAATGAAAGAATGAAAAAAATGAACCAAAATCTGAACAAAAGAATGAAATTTAATCTACAACACCCTCTTCTTCAACTGAAAGGATTAATTTTGGATATTCAATTTTTTGCTCAGCCTCCAAGGTCTGCCAATCACTTAGTGCATTCCTTGTTTTCTTTGGAATATTAGTGGATATGTCATCCAATTCATTCTAAGTGATCTTTTCTTTCTCATTCTATAGTAACCAGACAACATTGGCCATAGCTGACATCATTCACTCCATAAGGTCCATCTTCTGTGCTATAAGTTTTCCAATCTTGTTAATCCTTTCCTTGTGTGGATATTGCACTACTGCGAGGGCCTCATGATTTTATTTTACCAGTGCAAACCTTTCTCTGTGCCCAAGTGTTTCATCCTTCATCACCTTAAGAACTTCATTATCCTCCACTAAATTTCTAGTCCTTATTATGGCGTCTGGTGCCCCACATAAATTAAGATCTTGATCAGATCTCTTCAGCTCATACTTCAATGTTTGGAGTAACGCCTCATATATTGAAACTTTTCTATCGATAGTGGTCCTTTCTCTTGTTGCTTCTTCCCATGTATCCTTTTTCTTAGTGCATTGGTCCCTCATCCAAAATTAGGTAAACTATTATGCGCAGATAGTGCAACTCAAACTTAAAGTCCTGAGGCACCTTCTCCTAAAACTGAGGCCTCTGTAGGAAAATATCATCTGCTATATGCTTCGCCATCATCTTTACATTCTAGGTCTCTGCAACTACATTACCACGCTCTTGAGTAAGACTCTTGATTTCTATTTCCTTGTCCTTTTTTATCTTCCAATAACACTTAGATTGTTACTACCTTATCCATATTTCGGCACACTACTTATGTGGACACCTTAATCAAAGCGTTACATACCTTCTCATATGAAAATTGGGTTGGCTTAATGTTCATATGGCATGTATGAGGCACCTTCCTCATCTTCTTCAAAATGCATGCCTCCTCACAGACATTAAAATCAAGCTCATCCATGTGAATGTACATACCCCAAGATAACTTCTCTCTAGTGCATGTATTGGCCATTTTAGGGTCCATCCAATCCCAACCATATAATTGTTTATTCAGTAGTGAACTCTGGAAATGGGTTCAAATAGTTCTTGAAAGTTCATTCAGATAACCCAAGTCTTGAGTACCTACCACTTCTTCCTCTTCATGCGTGCCTGTATGCTCGCCAACATCCTCATGCACTAATTTGCCCTCTTCTTTCTATGTAGCTACACCTACATCCCATGGGACATCATCTTCAACCACCTAGTTGACCTCCTCCTCATCTTTCCCTTCTTCTTGCATGGGGTGCATGAGGATTTTTCTATCGCCACCAGTGTTGCTCTCCCCTTCACTAGAGATATCCTTGTGAATACTCACATTAGGGTCTATAGTCTCATAGAATACACACTCACCAATATCTTCATCATCCTAAATTTCCACACTGGAAGTGGCCTCAGCTCTATCTCCACTCATTCCTAAAGTTTCCTCTACTTTCTGTGTGCTTAGCTGTGGATATTCCCCCTCACTATCTTGTATAGGAATATATTTCCTATGCTTTCTCCTCTCCTCCCCATCTTCCTTTATAGGAATCACATGGGGTGATTTCCTTACTAGCTACAAAATTCCAGCACCAGTGTCTCCTGAAGCATGCATCTTCCTTAGAATTCATCTGGTGTGCATAAGTCTGAAGCTGTCTTCAAGTTCTTCTTGTTCTAGGAAATTTTCTAGTCTTGTATGTACTGGATCTTCTAGAGAAGGGGAATAGATGCAACATTCCTTGAAGTCCCCACTATTTTCTTCTTCTTAGGAGGTCCTGGAAGAGCCATATCTACACCCTTCACCACTTTTCCATCCTTGAACCTTGGCCTTAGGTAAATTTAAATGTGTGTTGGTTCAATATGCCCTATAACCAAACTCTCCAACGTGATGTCAACATTATCAGATTCCATGGTTTTTAAATATGCCTCTTTACCTTGCCATATATATGTTTTGTGCGGAATGTGAATCTCTGCATCTAATTTATTGGCATCAAACTGGAGCTGACGCGCATCATGAAATCTATTTATAGATTCCTTAAGATATCTTACGGTAAATGCAAAGGGAAAATTACACATGGGCTCTTCTCCCCAGACTTCATGTGGAAGCACCCTAAGCTAAAATGTTGGTAAACTGCTAATTCAGCTTCTCCATTCAAAACATTTGGTAGCTCACCTAGAATGTGCCATTCTCCCTCAAATTCCCTACACAATCTCTAGAACCACTTTTCCGAATGCTCTTTATATGTGTTGGAAACATACCCATTCAACGTTTACTTGGCATAACTTTTGGCTGGAGACTTGTTCTCCAATGGAAACTCTCATATGTTTTCCCTAGGAGCATCTGGTACCCTAACTTCACTGAACAAAATTAATAACAAAATTGTGCCCCAGGTTATCTTCTCACCTTTTTCTACTTGGATGCGTACCTCATTCACCAAAATCTTTGCAATGTAACTAATGATATTGTAGTATGTTTTGTTGGCCATTTTGTGCACTATATGAAACCAACACATGTTTACCTCATTCCATCACTTAGCGGCCCCTATTTTACTCCCTTCTAACCATGTTGCTACTCTGGTGGCCATGTCTGAGATATTGGTGACCTTGAAAGCTTGACCCACCTCTTATACTTGTATAGGGTTGATGTGGCATCAATGACCTCATCATCTGTTAAGTCTCCAGCAATTTCTAAACCCATGTCACGCAACCTGATAAATTTTCCAATCAATTTGGTAGTTATCCTTATTATCCTACTCGTGAAATAGAAATAATCTTCATGGACCCGTGACATTAGCCACTGGTACAATTGCTCAGGATTTCCAAAGTAGGGAAATCATAGGATCTGCATTACACCCACACTCTCAATAATTTTCTTCACCAAGGCATCCAAAACCCTAGTGCCATCTTCCAGTTACAGATTAGTCTTTCTATATACTTTTGCCATAACATCCTTCCTACATTTTATAGTGCAGTTGTTAATCTCTGTAACCCTATAATGAGTAATATTTTGTGTCCATGCTACCCTTCAATGAATCCTTCTAGATATAAAATTTCCACCAGCCACTCCTCTGTTAGACTGTCAACCTCCTTCTCTACTATTGGAGCTTTCCATGGTGCCATCACCCCTTTTAATTCCTCAAATGTTTAAAAACCCTAGCTACAAAATGAAAACCCTACTCATCCTTTTTTCATGCACACGCACCACTCCTTAAATCTTGCGTGCTTCACAATGTGACAAGTTTACTCAATTTATAAAATGTTCTTCGTCTCTAACTCTTCTTCGCACTTTACAATTTTTTTCCAAGTTTGTAAGGTAGAAAATGATGTTGAGAATGCCAAATTTAAACCAAGTTTCAAAATTTCGCTTCATTAATTGATCCACCTACCATCGTACATGGATTTAATTTCTCTTGAGCATGTTGCACACCTCATTATCCCGCACTTCAATATCTCACACCTCAGTCATAATTTCCTTGTGTACCGCTACTTATCTCTCACATATATCCTCTACCTACGCTTCCTTAAGCCTAAGTAGATTATCCAATCTAACCCAGCATACGTAGTCTCCAATTCTGTAACCTCCCTTGAATTATACTGAGCACCCAATGCCTTACGCATGGTCTTAATTTTTTAGCAATTATTCGGAAGTTCTCATGAATTTTGAAACCTTGCTACTTCTTATCCTCTTGTAATTACCCATGATTTTATTTATTTTCCATACCTTCTTTATCCACCCCACACTAAGGGTATGTGTAGTCCTCTATGCATATAAACACTTTAGATTGTGATCAACTTATGGCACACAAATGTGCTTATTACACAAAACAGTGAACTAAATTGACAAAGCATAATGACAAAGAAGGAAATACATTAAATGAAATAAATTAAAGGAAATCTAATCTAAATTACAATACTTCATTATTACAAACACCAAGAAGGATTATTTATAGTAGGGCTTCAGTCTACTCCCATTGAAGTAACCAGGTAACCATGTTCTATCAAGCGCCTCTTACTAGAAAGCACTTGATTTAAGTATGTGAGTGATAACATACGACCCCAACCAATGCATCTTAATCTTGCATGGGTGGCACAAAAACTTTGAATCATAAAGAAGTACCATCTACCTGACCTCAAGCTTCTTGTCCTTGATGTGTCTGTCATTCCATGCCTTATGTCTGGACTTTTACTGCTTCGACTCCAACGTGTTATGGTGCATCTCTCATCTAGTTATATTAACTTTTCAATTATTTCTTCCAATGTTTTCTCATAAACTAGACCTCCTACACACATAATACACAAAGAAGGTAACATGAATTCCATGGTAAGAACTACTTTTGTGCCAAACATCAACTAAAAGGGTGTGGCCTTATTCAACCTTTTGTAGGTTGTTATATATTCCCAAAGTACAACAAAAACTTTATCATCCCAATCTTTGCTTCCAACATCACATTTTTTTGTCAAGGTCTGACTCAATATCTTGTTGAAGGCCTCAACAGTCTCATTTTCTTGAGGGTGATAAGGTGTATTCTTGTGGTGTGTGACCATAAATTCATCCAACAATATCGTGATTGTCTCATTCAAGAAGTGTGTGCCCCTATCACTTGTCAAACTCAACGGACATCCATACCTAGTAAGAATATTTTCCCATAAGAACCTTTCTACTGTAGCCATTGTAGAATCATTTATAGCCGCTTCTTTTGTCCACCTTGTAAGATAATCTATACAAGTGATGATGTAGCATGATCCAATTCTATGCGTGGCTGGCCCACAAAGTCTATTGCCCATTTTTTAAATGGTTCTGCACTAGTAATAGGCCTCAAAGGCATTTCATCTCTTTGCCTAGGTTTTCCAAGGCATTGATAGTGATCACATGCCTTACAATACTCTTTGTAATCCTTGTCTAATGTCTCCCACCATAAACTGATGAGTATAATCTTACACGCGGTGGCATCACCTATATAGTGCCCACCTGAAATAGAGCCATGAGCCTCTTCTATGATATTCATGTGCTCATGTTCCAGTACACACTAGCACAATACCTCATCTCGGCATAGTTTGTATAAGTCACCACTAATCAACATGAAAGGTGCAACATGAATTTTAAGTTGTTTTTTTTCCAAGGCTTTTATTCCTTCTAGTGTCATACCTGTGCGTAAAAAGACAACAATATCCTCCAATTTCGAAGGCATGTAATTTGACCTATACAACTGTGTATCCAACATTATATCTTCAATTGTTTGTGTGTCTTCTCTTGATTGAATTCTTGATAAGTGGTATGGGTGAGAATTACTTTTACCGGGTTTTACCACGACCCTAAAGTCAAATTATTAGAATAATAACACCCACCGATATATGTGCCCATGTGAAATGGGATTATTTACAAAGTATTTCAATGCTATGTGATCTGTATAAGTCACAAAAGGTATTGCTAGCAAGTACTATCTAAACTTATGCAGCGTGTAGATCATTGACAAGGCCTCATGCTCTGTAGTTGTATAGTTCTGTTCTGCAGGAGTCAAATTTCTACTAGCAAAACAAATAGGCATATCTATAATACCTTCTCCAGGATGAGCTAACACTGCGCTAATGGCCATGCTAGAGGTGTCCACATGTACGTGAAAAGTTTTGTTCCATGAGGGAAAGCGCAAAATAGACGTCGTATTAAGCCTCTCCTTCAATGCTTCAAATGCATAATGTTGCGGTTCTCCCCAATAGAAGGTTCCTTTTCCTTTTAGTAACTCCTCCAAGGGTGCAGAAAATTTAACATATCCCTTGATAAATTTACTGTAATAGTCTGTGTGTCCCAAGAATCCGCGCACCTCACTCTGACTAGTAGGCTCCTCTAGGATGAAAATAACTACAACCTTGGATAAATCTACTAACAAACCCTCATTATAGATGATATGACCTAGTAGAGTTCCAAAGGGTGTATCAAATACACACTTCTTGATGTTTAAAGAGATGCTTAACTATTTGCACCTCTCAAACATTCATCTCAAGTTGTCATAATGATCCTTGACAAGCCCATAGACTCTCCAATCATCTAGGTAAACCTGTAAGAATTTGTGAATAAAATACTAGAATGCTTGAACCAAAATGCACAAAAATATAGTAGGTGCATTCTTTAGACCAAAAGGTATCACCGTATATGCAAAGATTCCCCATTTAGTCATGAAAGTTGTTTTCTCTTGATCTTCTTTAGCAATTCATACGTGATGTTACCCAAAGAATCCATCTATAAAATAGTAAATTTCACACCCTGCAACACCTAATATTTCCTTGGTGAAAGGTGTAGGAAAAGGATCAATCACACATATAGCATTTAGCTCCATGTAGTCCACACAAATCATAATAAGAGCATCTTTCTTTGTACTGATTACCATGGGGCTAACCCACTCTAATTCTTCTAGAGGCTTAATGATGCTAGATGTCAACATCTTGTTAATTGCTTCTTTAAATTTTATGCGTAGGTTAGGGTTCATCCTGTAAGGTCTCTTCCTAATCAGGCACACACCTTCCTTTAGCTTAATCTTCATCTTACCTAAAGATTCATGCAATCCTTTTAACTCATGGTAGCCTCTAGGAAATAAGTCCTGGAAATCACGTAGTAACTCAATTATCTTACCCACTTTAGAATCAAACCAATAATCTCCAATAATGGCCTCCTTAGGTTCAACATCCATGCTAATGTTCAGTTTCTTAGTCTTCATAGGTTCATGATAGGTGCATGCCTTCTTATCCACACTGTCTAAAACCTTGCATGTACCTTCTGAATGATCAATGTCTAAATTTTCTACTTCTTCATAATCTACTATGTAGACCATATTTCCTTTTTCCTTTTTAAGAAAAGTGCACTTAAGTAGTTCGACATTGGTCTCATCTACTTCATCAAAATGCATTCCTAGGTCTGTCTTGCCAAATAATTCCTGAATGAGTTCTTCAACCTTTGCACTATCTCCTATAGTCAATCACTCCATAACTCGTAATGCCTCTTTCACTAGAGTTTTAGTGGAGAAGTACCCAAAATTCTAGATCATTTCTAGTCTCCATATGAAGATTCACATAAATGTACCAAGCACGTGACCAACCTCAAAAAGTGAAATAAAGTTTGTGCACCTATAATGAAGGTTGTAAAGATTCTTGCCCCTTTGTCCAGAGTCTCTCACACTACTGAACATGGTGCTGAAAAATATGATTACCATGATATGTGCACATTTAAGTAGGCATATTTCTCCTAATAAATTGGGTTGTTAGAGAAATTATCACTTCATTCCATTCTATGAGATTATCTCTATGAACCATCCACCATTGCATTGTTATCTTGCGCATGGTATATACTAACATATTTCCTCTATCCACTTGATCCTCCCACCAATCTTCCATGGCATACAAGTATACAATAGTCATAATAGCCATGCACCTTGACAATAGTATACACAACATGCAAGTGCTCTTAACAATAGATGTCATATGGTCAACTCCAAGTAGAAATCATATTATTAGCTTAAACTATGCATGGTTCTTATCTATTGCTTTTTCCCAAAATACCATAACATGTAGCCCAAGTCTTCATCTCTATGTGTGCTCCACACGCTATCTCCAAAATAGCCCTTATCCACAAAACAACTAAATCATGGGCTTGAGTGCTTCAAGACTATTATAGCATTGTGTGCTTCCAGTGCCCTATATTCATGCACCCAATACTTAGAATATTTCTAGCTGTTCAATAGAAAGCATGTCTCATATGAGCCCAATCATCAAGTGTTAGGTCTAGAATGCTTCAAACCTTTGTGTTTTCCTCTTGAGCCTCTAAGCATTGTTCTTGATCAAATATGGTAAACTTTGTATTGATCGAGATAGGCACATAAGGCTCAATGTGAAAATTAGCAATTGGCTCTGACCTGATCGTAGCCTTAGCTCCATACCTTGTCCTAAATAACAGGTGGGACCAATATGCTGATAGGTACCCACCAATATTGGCTGTAAAATCTCTCAAAATGCATAAGGCAAAAAGTGGTAGCAAATTAATCACCGATACATCCTATAGAAATATGAAATTTGGGAAAGCATGGAACATAAGGCTTAGTTCTTTGATCACTCCAATTGTGCCTACTACTATCCCATCTAATTATACTACTCCCCTCAATACTGGTTCATATTTTAATCCCAATTTATCTATGATTTTCTTTGGCATCATTGATTTTTTCACCCCTAAGTCAATTATGCAATTGTGCAATAACTAATCTCCAACGATCAATGAGACATAGAACAGTGGAGGCTTCACATTCTTACCTGAATGAACTTCTCCTTTTTATGCAGTGTTAGTAAGAACCCTCTCTTGATTTTTGGATGGCTCATTAGAAGGGGACCAATTTTCCATATCAGCTTGTAACAAATCTCGTATCCTTGGAATTGCCAAAGACTCCCACATGGAAATGTTGACATTAGTATTCTTTATCTAATTAGTGATATTTAATGGAGGTGGGTTTTAATTTTTCTACCCCTTGCTCGGCAATGAGCTTTTCTGTTACTTGGGTTGGTCCATGAGCTGCCACAGATGGTGTCCTAGGTTGATTCTGTACATTAGGAGGTACATTTGGCTTGCCAACCTCCTTGTTGAGTGAGAGTGGGCTAAGAAATAACTGGACTAGATGATTTCCCCTCCTCTATATTCCTTTTCTTAGATCGTGTATTTGTAGCCACACCCATGGAAAGGATTGATTAACTTTACAAAAGTCCTATGTCTGCCAATTTACTAGTGTGGTTTCAGTTGGAGGAGTCTCTTGCTAAGATGCTTGCTAATTTTATTCCTCACTTGGCTCTTGGGCCACCCCAACGATCTACACCATCAAGGCTTGATTTAGTGTGGCATCGAAGCAATTTGATTGATTATGAGGTATATTATAGGGGTAGCACCATTCATACTCTTGTGCAATGTTGTTTTGAGCTGGAACCATGGCCCTTAATGTTGAAGATGTATTTGGATTATAAGGTTGAAATGACCTGGCAGTTTTAGAATGCCCTTGGTTTGGATTTGGAGCTCTGAGCTTGTTTCCTTTTGATTATAAGCTCAAAACTCATGTAACTTTAGTTTTCTATTTTTGTAAGCTAAGACATGATAATTTTGTAACAAAATACCTCCAAGACCTTCCCCAAATGCATCTGTTACAACAATAAAGTCTCCATTAGGGTCTGGTATAGCTAAAATAGGTGCTGATGTTAACTTATCCTTCAAAGTTTTGAATGTAGATTCACATTTCTCATTCCAAACAAACATCTTATCCTTTTTCTTTAATGAATTTATTGGTGCAACCACTTTAGAAAAATATTTTACAAATTTTCTATAGTAACTAGCAAGACCCATGAAGCTTCTAACTTCATGTACATTCTTTGGTGCAGGCCACTCAGTTATAGCTAAAATTTTAGAAGGATCTACAACAATCCATTTCTTACTTATAACATGACCCAAATAGTGCACTTCTGTGTCATAGAAAGAACATTTAGATAGCTTACCATATAATCACCTCTTTCTCAAATTTTCCAAAACTATCTTCAAATGCTCATGGTGTTCCTCAATAATTTTAGAATATATGAGAATGTCATCCAAGATACAAGCACACATTTGTCCAAGTATTCTTGATAAATTTTGTTCATCAAATTAATAAAATTTGCAGGTGCATTTGTTAATCCAAAGGGTAAAACTGTGAACTCATAATGTCCATACTGTGTTCTAAAAGTTGTTTTATGAATGTCCTCATCCTTAATTCGTAATTGGTGATATCCAGATCAAAGATATATCTTAGAACATACCGATGCTCCATGCATCTGATCAAATAAATCATCAATTCTAGGGAGTGGATATCTATTCTTGATGGTTGCTTTGTTTAACATTCTGTAATCAATGCACAATCTAAGTGTTCCATGTTTATTTTACACAAAAAATACTAGTTCTCCCTAAGGTAAAACACTTGGTCTAATCAAACCTTTAGACAAAATTTCTTGCAATTGTGCCTTAAGCTCTACTAATTCTATAGTAGTCATTTGATATGGTGTCATAGAAATAGGCTCAGTACGTAGTTTGATCTCAATTGAGAAGTTAAATTCCCTTTTGGGTGGAAGACTTGGTAACTCTTCTGGAAACACATCTATGTAGTTTCATAATAGCATATAACATTCCATGAAATCGTTGTTTTCCTCAATAGATTCTGAAGTTTTTACTACATATAAGGTACAAACCTTTATTTTTGGCCTTTTTAAGTTGCATAACTGATAGTTTCCTAACTGAAATTTCATGTTTCACACCCTGAATTTCTACTATTTTCTTTAGGTCATCTAAACAAATAATATGTTTTTCAAAATAGTCCACTTTTGCTTTATGTTCAGCTAACCAATTAACACCTATGATTACATCATAAGACCCCAAAGGAGCAACATAAAGATCAACTTCAGTGAAAAAACTAGGTAAGTCAAGGACTGCTCCAAAAAGACACATACTAATTGTATGAAAAACATTGTTTCCATAATGTATATTCCATGTTTTATCCATTTTTCCATCTTTTCTTTTTACTTTCGATGCTGATTTACTAGAAATAAAACATTTAGTAGCTCATGTATCAAAAAGAATAGTTACATGTATGCCAAATAACTTACCCAAAACTTCTATGGGCGTGACTTGTTTTTCAGCCTGTTTGTCATCTACTGCAACATGCATCTTGTGTTGCTGATTACAATCATCCTTTTTCAAAGGAAATTGATTTTTGTAATGTTTTTTGCCACAGTTATAATAGGATCCTATAGATCCCTTTCTAGGCTCAAATTTATTTCCAGCCTTAGAGTTATCATTCTGACCTCCATAGGACTTCTGTCCATTATTATTATTCTTGACAAAGTTGTTTTGTGCATTTCTAGCAGACTTATTTATTGCTTTTTTCTTATTATTATCAGCTGAAAACTTACTTTTCATTTCGAATTTCTTCCATGGTCCTTTGTTAGGTGTAAGAGATGATGAAGAGGAGTTGGGGACTTTCTTCCTTACTTCCTCTTTATGGGAAGAAATTTCCTTTAATTTATGTTCCCGTCTTATGGATTTTTCAACAACCCCTTCCATAGTGGTTAGGATGTGAACATCCACCTCTCCTCCTATAACAAGATTCAATCCCATGATGAATTTTCATATCCTAAACTTCTCATCTATTTGATATTGAGGTACATACTTAAGGAGTTTAGTAAACCACTCCCAATACTCAGTTACAATTATCTTTCCTTGAGCTAAGTTCTGGAATTCAGTAATTTTCTAATCATAATAAAGTTTTGGTAGCCAACATCTCCTAAAGTAACCTTTAAATAGATCCCAAGTGATATTAGTTTCATCAATATTCAACTCAGCCTTACGGCTATCCCATTATGAATATGCTTCATGGGAAAGATGTTATGCTCCCCAGATTGCCTTTGTTTCTTCCAAGAAATTCCTTATTGCAAAGTACTCCATTTCCCTGAGCCAATTCTCAGCTCCATCACCTAATGTGGTGCCATCAAAATTAGTTAGACTTATCCTTTTTATATCATTAGTGAGTTCAGTTACCAGCCTAGCCTTTTTATTTTCTGGATGATCAGGTATGTTCACATTGTTGTTATCAACACCTAAATTGGAGTTGTCTTCAGGAGGTGGCTGATTATTATTACCAGCATCTTCTTCCTCCTCATTGCTCATTACTTGTTGTTCAAGTACAACCAAACTATATCTTGTGTCTAACAAGGAAACAAGGATCTCATCAAGTTTTTGGGTAGTTGTTGCTCCTTCCTTAGGTGGAGGATTATTTGCAACATTTCCTCTTGTTTTAACCATTTTTGTTAATAAGAAAATTTAATTTTTATTAGATTATGGACACAATATGTCCAAGAGCTACAACCTTCAGCTCTAATACCAAGATGTAACATTCGCATTTTAAGACTTTAGAAACAAGGGAATTTTTTTTTACACAATGTTCTGTGTTCTAAATAAAACACCATTCAGAACACACATTCCATGCCAATCAATCTCATAACAGATAACCATATGTAGCTGTAAATGACTCAGTAAACTACCGATATCTCATTCATGACTCAGTTTCTAACCAATCTCTCGTATTTGTCTTTAAGTATGAAATACTTAATATATACTACATATACTTGGTTTTCTTACCCTATTCCAGGTACTGAGTGATCTATTTAAAGAACCTATCTGAATATTTGTTACCAATATTCATCTGACATGACGTTTCTTTAAACTAGGTGACATAAGAAAACACAACTTGTAGCTTGTGATTCTTTGGCCAAATATTTCCAACATATTGTTCATGTTACTATTCCTAGATGACATGTTTATCAAATTAGAATACGTCCTTCACCTCACTCTTCTATTATCTAGAATGGTATTTACTGACTTCTATCAGTCCACTTGCCCAAGGTTTGACCCTAACCTAGGTTAGTGACATAATTTTTTATAGGAAGACGCTCACGATGACTTAGGGTATATGGGCATACTCAACCAACCTAAGTCGATCGAATGTGCCTAGGTACCCTGAGTCATTGAAAGCTATTTTCTATTCAAATCATGCTACTAACTTGACCTAGAGAGAAACTAAGTTCAAGTCCAGATGTGTGTAGATCTAGATGAACAAATGTGGAAGGGTGTTGCCACATGTCAACTGAAACACTATATCCTTGAGAAGTCCTTAGTCTTCTCAAAGGTACAGTCATGTAGTTGGCATGCGCCAACATCTATCAGAACTGCTTCATCACAATTTACATACCCCTAGGAGATCATTAAAACTAATTAAATTTGGATTAAGACTTCGATTATAGCAACCTTGCAAAACTCTAAGTCCAACATTCCTTAAGTTCTTCTTCCATATTAGATTGATTTAATATAAAAGAGCTTCATTAACCCTAATTTATTTTATGTTCATTAAATTCGGCATAGCAAGCAGTTATCCAAAAAACAGGACAACAAACATCATAAGGTTACTTTAATGTAACTTAACTATTCAAAGAAGGTGTAGCAACCACATAGGTTTAGCTAGAGTAGACTTCAGAGAAAATGAAGTACAATGACTAACGATCATAAACAACATTCTTTTTTTTTTCATTCTTTTGAGAGAGGAAGAGTTTTCCTCTACATGATTAAGTGATAGGGTTATCATACTCTTTTTATCTTCATAATTCATATAGTTTAATTGCATTTCCATTACACATTCCATTATTATACTATAATTGTTTAGATAGAGAACAACATCTTCTGCAACTTGGCAAGTTGCATCTTAGTAAGGGAGATTTAATTATTCCCTTTATCCAACTTATTAAATGATAACAGTAATAAGTATACAAACAGATATGAAGAATATTGACAAGATAGCATTCCAATTTCCTTCATAAAAAGTACAAGAGAATTTACACAACAATTTGAAGTCAGTCTCCAAACTTTTCAATTCCTCATGATAAAAATATACACTTTACAAGACTATGCATTACAGGTATACTGCATGTCAAACAACATTAATATCATAGAAGAATAAAAAATTTCTTTTTCAATACAACTCATGAATGAATCAAAATTCTTTAAAAAAGAGCCATACTTTAAATCAACTAATACATCATAACAATTTTTGCCTTCTTTTATCACTTACAAAGTCCATATGCAAAAATTACTAGCACGGGTCAGTTCATTGAACTAAGCATGATAAACACTAAGCAATTAAATGAAGTGCATGAAAGAGGGAAACATGAGAACCGATGTAAAAAAAAAAGCACCACAACGAAGTTACACTCTGATGGTAACATCAAGCTCCAACGCAATAAGCAAGATTCGAATAATGGAAAGAATATGTAAATAAGAAAATAGGTCTGCTTATTCTCATAAATCGAAAAAAGGAAGTACAAATAGGGGTGTTGTGTAACCCCCATGCCTAAACAAGGAAATAATATCAATGACACCATTGACGCATATGACGTGACTAACGCATATGATGCCACTAGAGGAGGAGTTACAATTCCAAATAAGGAATGTAACTCCTATGACGCACTAACACACATGACAATGGCAGAATCTGACACTTTTCATTTGACTTCCTAAGACCTATGACTCTCGCAAGGTGAGATGACTCACCAGGTGATGTGGATAATGACTAGGCATGTCACACACACCAACACCCCCCTTTCATCAAAGCCAATGAAGAGGTCATGGTAAGCTAGAACAGAAAAGGAGACTCCCCTAGATAACTAAGAAAGATGTGTCAATGGGCCCCAGAAAATAAAGGCCTAATAAGGTGCCCATATACAAAAAACATCTTTCTGGAAAGAAAAAGAGGAGAAGGAGGACTATATAGCCCAAAGAAGATGGGTGGCTACAACAAACCTCACCCCAAGAAGAGACCACATGTGAAGAAATTTTACCTCAATGAAGGGCTTAGTGAATATGTCTATAACCTAATCAACTATCTGAACATATTGTATGTCGATGATGTTTTCATGTATCATATCCCATATGAAGTGCATGTGAATCTCAATGTGCTTCATCCACTGATGCTGAACTGGATTTCTTAAAATCGAGATAGTGCTCATGTTATCATAGTAGATAATGGTAGGCCACCGAAAGTGGATGCCAAACTTTGTCAAGATAGCCTATAACCAAAGAAATTTTGTGGTAGTGTTAACTACTCCTCTGTATTTTGCTTATATTGATGATATGGTAATGGCATTCTGCTTCTTGTTGGATCAACTAATAGGACATGAACCAAGAGTGAAACTGTAGCCTGAGGTAGACTTCTGATGATCTAGATCATCAGACCAATCTGAGTCTGTAAATCCAACGAGGTCAATCTTAGTCCCTCCTAAGTAATGAATACCATCTATGTGAGTACCATGAACATAGTGAAGGATCTGCTTTGCTACTTTTAAATGTAGCTCATAAGGCTCCTGCATAAATTTGGACACGATCTTAACAACATACGAAATATCTGGTTGAGTGTGAGTAAGGTAGATCAATCTCCCCACTAACTTTCGATAAAGGGTACCATCAGCCAAGGGGGAAGAGAAATCAGAAACCAACTTGACCCCAGAAAGAAAATGAGTAGGTGAGGACTTGCAATCAAACATGTGAAACTGAGCAAGCAAATCAAGAGAGTACTTAGGCTATGAGATCATAATTCTTGAGTCAGATTGTGAAATATGGATCCCAAGAAAGTAATGAAATAATCCTAAGTTAGACATGGAGAAATTGTTGGCTAGGGAGATATTCACAGAATCAATGATAGAGGAAGAGCTACTCGTGATCAACAAGTCATCAACATAGAGAACAAGAATAAGCATGAAGTCATCATACCATAGAATATACACATTTAGGTAAGAGTGACACTGAGTGAACCCTGATGCAAGTAGAAAGGAGTCCATCTTGGCATACCAAGCCTGAGGGGCTTGTTTAAGGCCGTAGAGAGACTTATTTAACTTACAAGTGAGGGATGGATCATGGACATAACCCAGAGGTTGTTCCATATAAATCTCTTCCTCTAGGTCCCCATGAAGGAAGGCACTCTTAACATCCATCTGGTGGACTTCCCATCTATTAGTGGCAACGATGTCAAGGTTCAGTCGAATGGAAGTCATCTTCGCAACCATAACAAAGGTTTTCCAGTAATCAACCCCAGCTACCTGGGAGAACCCCTTAGCTACAAGTCACACTTTATACTTTTTGAATTCTCCATTGGCTCCATACTTTGTTTGATATATCCACCTACACTGAATGAATATTCTTCCTTTTGAAAGAGGGGTAAGATCCCAAGTGTCATTATTTATGAGTGAGGAATAATCCTCATCCATAGCAGAATCCCACTCAGGAATCTCAGAAGCTTCCTAGAAATATGGTGGATCAGAAGCAAAGGTGAAGAAGGAGTGGGGTCCAATGAAACTCAAGCATGTACATCTCTCATCTAAAGGATCTCTAACTAAATCTCCAGCACTTTGTAAAGTTTTCCTGGCCCAAAGAGGTCCTGAACGTTCAAGTTTAGAGTCGGAAGGTTATTCACTCGAGTGAGAAGGTACATAGTCCTCATCATTACTACTGTCAGAATTAGAAGACTCAGAAGTTTGAGGATCGGGAGGAGTAGGGAGATGGGAAATCACTCAACAACATCATCATTTGATGAGTCAGAATCTGAATCAGTGGGCAAAAGAACCTCAGTGGAAGTAAAATTCAAGGATGACTCATCAAAATTCACACTCCTCTCAATAAAGAGCTCATGGGTAGTAGGGTTCAACAATCGATATCCCTTCTTGCCATCAAGATACCCGACAAAGATACAAGGTTTGTAATGTGCATCCAATGCCTTACGTTTCTTCTTAGGAATCCGAGCCATAGCCTTGGATCTGAAGACTCGAAAGTTCTCAACATCAGGCTTGTGTCCAAACCAGGATTCAAAGGGTTTCATCCCTCTTACTGTCTTGTGTGGAACAAGATTCTGAATGTAATAAGTACAATTCACTACTTCATCCCAATACTACAGGGGAAAGGACTTTGAGTGAACCATATAAGGAGCCATCTCCTTTAGAGTTCAGTTCGTTCTTTCTACAACTCCATTTTGGGAAGGGCTGTAAGCAACTGTATGTTGCAAAGCAATCCCCTAATAAGTGTAGAAATCCTCAAACCTATTGCTCACATACTCACCTCCATTTTTGGTTCAAAGAACCTTGATAGACTGTTTTGTTTGTTTCTTAGCAAGAGCCTTAAAGTCTTGAAAATTCTCAAAGACTTCAGACTTAAGCTTAAGAAAATATACCCAAGTATAACGTGAAAAGTCATCAATGAAGGTTAGTATATATAGAGATCTAGTGAAAGAAGGAGATGGAAAGGGGCTAGAAACATCACTATGAATAAGATCCAAGGGACGAGTAGCTCTCCAGGATTTTCCCTTATCAAAGTTTTTTTCAGGGTGCTTTTCGAGGGTGCAACCCTCACAAGGAACTTTAGAAAACTTAACTTGGGGTAACCCATTAACCATTTCATTTTTCCTCAATTGTTCAAGGTAACGATAATTTATATGCCCAAAACACTCATGCCATAGCTTTCTAACCTCATTCACATGAGTGAGCAAGGCATTGGGCATCAAATAAGAAGAGAAGTGGGAAAAGGTATACAACCGTGAATGGTGATCCACCTTTCCCTCAACCACATTGTAGTCAGAGTTAAGCTCACGAATGATCACTGAGTTAGGACCAAATTACACTTTCATTCCTTCACCAAGGTGGGTGATTTGGTAAACCAATAGGAGATTAGTAGAGATATTGGGAAAACTCAACACTTGGTTGAATGTTCCACCTTCTATCTCTACCGATCCACCACCAGAAATCAACACATGAGTGTCATCACCCAACGTGATTTGGGACATGTCACATGGTTCAATGCTAGAGAATTCAACCTCTGAAGAAGCCATGTGGTGCGAGGCATCAGAAATTAATAATCTAACTTGATGATCGAGCTAATCTAGCTACGAGGGCCTTACCTTTCTTATTTTCATTTTTAGACTCCTTTGCTTTAGAAGACTCACCCTTCTGAGCATTTTTTTAACAGATTCAGGAACACTTATTTTATTCTTCTTAAGAAAATGAGTTAAGTGATCAATTTGTTTCTGAAAACAATGATGCTCATCATGGCTAGAATTCTTACAATAGGAGCATTTAAACTTTTCCTTCTTCACTTTAGGCTCAAAAGTCGACGTGTTAGTGTTGGGCTTAGCCGGGGGTTGGTTGGTCTTGGTTTCTTTCTTAGGTTGGTCCTTTGTTTCATTCTTATTTTTATTTTTCTTGCCCTTATTCGCCGCAAGGGCATGTGACTTGGATTTTAGAGTCCCCATTTAAATGAGTTTGTCTTATTCTCGAATGAGTTGGGATGAAAAACTATCAAAGGAGGGAATTTTCCAAGTATAATCCAAGGTATCTTTCATGGCGTGGAAAGTTGAAATGAAGACAATATTTAAGACCTAAATTAGAAATAATCGACAAGATCAATTGAGAGTCTTTGTTTTCCACTTTAAATTCCTTTAGAAATAGTCTAGTGTGGAAAAACTTTGAGAAGAAGGCCTGCAGGTTTTCAAAGTCACTAGGATTTAACCTTAGTAGTTCAGTCTCCAAATCATGCACTCTCATGTCATCTTTCTTCCCAAACACATCAATGAGTGTTTTCCACACTGCATCAGGTGTCGAGGAAGTTTCGATGTGGAAGAGCAAGTCGAGAGAGATGGACATACAGAGAAGACCTAAGGCTTCATCAAAATGGTTGAACCATTTAGATTTTTCAAGTACATCATTAGGTTCAGTCTCTAACCCCATGGCAACATGGTATAACCCTTTACTTCACAAAACCAATATAATTTTAGATTTCTAGTCGAAGAAATTAAAAGGTGTGAGCACCGGTACTTTAGAGATATCCATAATTAAGAGATAGAACCAAATAATGTAGAAGGAAGGAGAGAGAAAAGAAACAACCATGCCAGAACAATATCACACCCCTCGAGTTAGGCACTTTATATTTTAGTGTGTTGATTACAATCAGATGTGACTGTGTGTTGAGAACTAGTCTGTCACTCACCTTGTAATCAGAGTAATAACGCGTAAGAGTGGAGACAACAATCAAGGCTCATTGGGTGTAACATTTCAACACCGTAAGAAAGTAGAAGAATGAGTGAAAAAAAGAAGGGGAAGAGAAAATGAGAAATAACATCTCATGTCACATGAAAGAATCCCTTTGCTTTAAGACTATGGCGGACGCGCTCACAAGTCCACAAGTAATAAAAGGGATAGAACAAAGCTCAAGATGATTCGAAATGAGTTGAATTAAGCAATACAAAGACACCCCCTAGAATGTGGAACTTTATAAAATAGTGTGTTTACAAAACTGATAATACCATCATCTAGAGTGTAAAAAAAAATGAAAATTTGACTAAAGAAGTGCTCAAAACTGAGCATCACGTCAAAAGTTATAGCAAAAAAAAATTCCCGCGACTGATGGAAAAAAGCTAATAAGCCTGCAAATAGATTTAAAAAGTGACCTAAACACATGCAAATGGTGTTGTATGTATGCTCATTGGAAATGAAATCAAATTTTAGATAGGGTTTGTTTTAATTACGAGGGGGGATTAGCCTCCTGCCAACCCCATACCTCACCCTCCGTCTTCAACACTCGAAGGAAGGATATTAATACAACAAAAAAAAAATATCTAAAAAGAAATTACAATGCCAATTAAATGTTTTTAACCTCATAACTATTTAAAATGAAATGTTGATTGAGCTACTTCCAATTGTATGGTAAACAATAGTGTTGATCGAATTGTTAGCTGGATGACTCGCTGAGTTTGATAGATAGTTGTTGGTTGGTGCCAGCAATAGGTGGTCCACATGGAGGAGATGGTGCTTGTCACAATGGTCGAATGTAACAGAGATCCTACAGGGTAGCAGAAGGAGCATAGTGAACCGGAAATGATGAAGAGGAATAAGGGACGAGCTAGTGGAAGGAGTAAAAATGAGCTACCAATGTGGATGTAGGCTGAATTACCAAGCAGTCAAGGTGCAATTCAATACACAAGTCATGGAAAGTTTATAGTGCAAGTGGATACCAATGAAAAATACAAATTCAATCACCATAGGCCCACGTTCACTTAGAAACAAAACCTAAGCTACCGAATTAATTTAAGATCAAAGACCAATGTAGAAGTCATTTACATGTTGAAAGGCCAAGCGAGCAATACCACACAGAGAGACTCAAACAAACCTGAGTAAATCTAGATTGGAGTGTTGGTGCAGTGAGCTAAGGTGTTCAATACATGAGCGGGGGAGAATCAACCACATGAAAAAACATCCAAAGCAACCACGTTCAGGCCAAGCACATAGGTAAGTGAAACCAGTGTCGATAGTGCTAAAAAAGCATAAAGATCGGAGGTGAGAGGTATCAAAACCCAATGCACAACAAAGAAATGCATGAGAAAACTAAAAACTTGCCTGAGGAGTGGATTCACTGATGTAAACAAGTTAACAGGAAGAAAATTTCCATGCAACGATGACCTCAAGAAAACAATGAACCACAGGTCCACGCTAGAGTAAAACCGAGCTCACAAGAATAGAAGCAATCCCGAACAAACTTAACAACCATGATAAAGCAAACCAACCAGATACCTCAAACTTGCAACTGCTAAAATCTCAATACGAGGTGAGCAATACAATTCCAAAATAATTGAAAAAACTTGCACGAAGAAATAAGAAGAAACCAAAAGTAATAAACAACTTGATAAACGAAGAGTGCATGTTTTACCGAAACCATCTCTGATACCATGAAAGAGGGAAACATGAGAATTGATGTCGAAAAACAATGCACCACAATGAAGTTGCACTCTGATGGTAACATCAAGCTCCAATGCAATAAGCAAGATTTGAATAATGGAAAGAATATGCAAATAATAAAACAAATATGCTCATTCTCATAGATCGAAAAAAGGAAGTACAAATAGGGGTGCTGTGTAACCCCCATGCGTAAATAAGGAAAGAATATCAATGACACCACTGATGCATATGACGTGACTGACGCATATGATGCCACTAGAGGAGGAGTTATACTTCCAAATAAGGAATGTAACTCCTATGATGCATTGACACAAATGATAATGATAAATTCTATGACAGAATTTGACACTTGTCATTTGACTTCCTAAGACCTATGACTATCACAAGGCGAGATGACTCACTTGTTAAGACCTATGACTCTCACAAGGCAAGATGACTCACTAGGTGATGTGGATGATGACTAGGCATGTCACACACACCAATAGTGCATTCAGCTAATTGTTCCATTAAAACAACTCTGCTATAATGAAACAATTAATGTATCATGCAAATAAGCATAATAAATAACAATCATAAAAGAAGTACACATAAAAATTCTGAATACATTTTTAAGAAAAGATCATAATATAATTAGCAAACTACTACATTATATCAGATAAGTATTGTCCCAAACAATTACTTATTTATATCAAATAACAACTCTTGTCATTTAATTATTTCAAAATTCTTTCTAAATTTGAAATATAGAATTTAACTTTACTATATAAACAAAAAGAGTTACTTTCAGAATCAAAGAGCTCCTAGTCATCTTTACCGAGTTTCTAGAAAACATGTACAGTCAAGTTTCATTTTAGCATCGTAATGTTTTTAAGATGAATCATCTAACAACTTAAATAAATAAGAGATTCACAATTCAGATGTGGCAACCTAATTCTAGGTCAAATAATGTAACTTAGGTTCTTAGATTAGGTCTCTTATCAAAACTAGATAAGTATTTCCCAACAACAATGTTTCATGTTAAATAACTGAAAAAATTATTAAACACTTTTTAAGTAGAGGATCAATTAATAATAGTTATTAATCAATTACTTAATAAGAGTAATGTAATTGATTCCACTAAACCTATGACATGTTTTTATAAAAATAAAGGAGAATGAACTGAAAGGTACACAATTTACAATTTCCTTTATCATTCAGTTAAACCTAATTCTCAAATGCATCATCATAAAAGGAGAGTCAACATCCTATAACTTAAATAAATAATAAGAAGAATCAATACAGACTATCCACAAACTCACCATTCTTCTAAGAGATAGAAATCAGGTTCAGAAAATACATAACTAAATCAAACAAGAAATCCAATAAAGAGATTCATCATTTAAGAGACAATAATTGCTAATAGGGATCTCAATCCAATCCAAGAAGGAAGAGAATTAAAACAGTTATCAACTCACTTGCAACCCTTATGAAATTATTTATTGGAGATATCAGTCAGTGATTTAAAACCATATGTTACATCAAATAAGTAGATTTGCAAAAGGATTATTTCTTACTCATATCCATCCAGAGAAGGGTTATATTATCTATTGTGTGCACAGAGAGGAGACCATTAGAAGAAGTTACCTAAAGATGCATCGAAAGAGAAACAAGAATCTTCCCTTGAAAACAATCAATCAAAGAAAGGTGTAAGTTTTCCTTTCCAAGGGAAAGGCTTTGTTGTTCATGGTTGTGAAATCGACAAGACATTGATTCCACACAAATAAACAGATATCAAGAGAGTAACCAAATAGGAATGGTTTTTTTAATCAACTTTTGGGAAAAATATCAATATCAGTCCCAAAATTTTCTTACACAACAAATGAATCCCATTAACTTTCCACAGTCTTCTCATAACATGATGCATTAACAAAGTATGAAGAGTTTCCAGTTCTGGCGAGTAAGTTTGCATCACCTCATCCAAGTTCAAAAAGGACAGAGAATCAAACTTAAGAAGGTTGAACAGACCTGAGAAGGTATTCACCTTAATGACTTGGATAGAGTCAATCAAAAGTTTATTTCAAACAAACAAAAATTCACCTATTTAACCAAACCTGACTTCCATACTTTTAAAGGAAGACTTAACATAAAGGATCTGAACTGAGAGCTTAATCACCACTATTTTAACAATTGAATTCTAAAACCTTTTTTTTAAAACCCAAAATTTCTTTCAAAATTTCCAATAGAGAATACAAAACCAAACATGAAGTTTAATGTCAAACATTACTTCTATTTTCCTTACGACCTCAAACCGTATCAGTAACATCAAATACCATAACTTACCCAGCTTCGTCAAATATGAAATCCAAAGCAGTGAAGTTCAATACAGAGAAAATCAAGTTGAAATTCAGGATGCATACAATTCCATAAACCACATTCCTCTAATTATATTTTTTTTAACACAAATTTGAGTTCATACTGTAGAGAAAATTATACAATACAATCCCAAAAAAGAAGTACAAAATATTCACAAAACAAGATATAGTTTAAAAGAGTATTCAACTACCTTTCTAAACCATCAAAGGCATCTATTCTGAATAATGCCATTTTAACAGTACAGATAAAGAAATAAGACATCATTTCCTTTCTTCATATAAATACGTGTTCATGCAAAAAGGGTCGAAATATCAACCCAGACAGACCGAAAGAGAAATAATTCAACTTTTAAAACTCAAAGATGCATAAGAGAAAAGTATTCACTTATTGTCTAGTTTCCAAAGAGAGTTCCAGTTCAAAGCTCAAAACAAAAACCATTTACTTAAAATCTTTTATGAGAAGACAGTCCAGACACACATATTTTAATCAAAACACAAAAGTCTCAATAGTTCCAAATTTATTTTCACATTTAAACTTACTCAGAGAAAACACCCAAAAACTGCATTATCATGCAAGGGTCCCAAAACCAAAAGCACAAAGATTATTACAATAAGGGAGCAAATAACAAGAACAATAACCAAAAACATATATCTCATGAGAGTAGAGTTATTTTAATGAAACATGTGGAGAAAAGTAGGAAATGTTAATGGGTAGAGCCTATCATGCCTGATAGTGCTTCTACCAATTCGAAGGAGACTTCCAGCCAAGCTTCCAACTCTTCTTCTCCTCCAAGAAAGATCAACAACTAAACATCTCTTTCCCCAATGCCTCATATTCTTTCCCTAAATCAAAAATAGATGAAAGAAACCAAAAATAGCCACAAAGTGAAAATCAAACTCTTGGTTCAAAGAACCAGATAGCTCCATGCAGAGTCAAAATCGTAAAGCATGCAAGACCAAAAAACCCCAACAAATCCACCCACATTGTTTCCAAGATGGTTTACTCACAAAAACTGAGACTCGTTAATGCCATTTACTCTCAAATTCCCACCTATCTCTCCTTGCCACCTCCATCGAAAATTGGTGAGACCCAATTGAACTTTTACATGCATCACTAAACCTTAGTGATGCCTCCACATAGGATTCATCCAAATTTCATGCCTCTACCTAATCTGGCAGTACACTATCACTTAATTCCTAAGATCAAATCAAATTAATAGCTTAGGAACTGCCGCTTAGCTTCCCACTTGCCATATGACCCTTAGGTCCCCCTTTCTACACTTCTTTAGTTTAGGATAGACCATAGGCTAGTTTTAAAATATTTACCTTAGGTTATAAACATTACAATAGGTAAATAGTCATCTTAGGTTAGATCATAATTCATAACCAAATAGTATTAAGTATTAGGTTAGAAATAATCTAGTTGTAGACACTAAAATTAGGTCACACTCCCCTTTGGTCCCTCGACGAATAAACACCCTTAATCACATTCACCTAGCCATGACCCCTTCACCCCATTAATATTAATTAAATTAAATTAATTCATTATCCTCACTATATTTATTATTTAAATAATATCCACACATACAGTTCACTTATACACCTCACCAAGCCAACTCACCTTAAGACTTATTCTTAGTAAGTTGCCATAACTAACTGAGACTTACCCAAACCCTAAAAATCAATGCCTACATTCCCTCTAACCACATTCCTGCATGCTTACAAGAATCTCCCAGTCTAATCCATGGGTTAATGACATGATGATCTAAGGAAATCAAGAGGATCTCCCTAGTTTAGTAAACCTAGGAAATCCCACCTTGACCGTTACCCCTAACGTCGGTTACCCCTAACCGTTGCCGGTTAAGCCAGAACCGCCATCGGTTACCCTTTTAACCCCAAAACAACCTTATTCTCAAGGTTGGAAGTTGGAAGTTGGAAGCAAGAAGTAGAAGGTTGGCAAGAATTATCACATCTCAGAGAGATAACACATCTTCAGAGAGTGAATTCCAGTGAGAATCATGCATGCAAGGAAGGAGATCAAACATCTTTTCCTATACACATCCCAGCCATGATCTGATCTAACCAAGCAAAGAGGAGTGCACATGCAGCCCATGCAGAAAGCTTTCCTTCAGTTGGTGATCACTTGCAGCCTTCAAGCCTCTCATTGGCACCTCCATCCCTCACACACAGGCATTCAGGACCGGAATCCAAGTAAGTATAATGTCATACTTCTCTGGTTTATTTCATTTCATCATTATTTTATCATCTATTGCTTACCTAGCCACCTATTGACCTTCTCCAATGCTTCCACCTCCATATTCCCATTAAAACCTCACTAAAGCCTACCCCAGTCACCCAATACCTCATCCCAACCAACCAAAGTCCTTTGTGCAATCACAAAGGGGACCCAAAGCTTGTTCTGTGGCATTTCTAGATTTCCACAGTAACCGGCACCAGTTACACCTGACCGCCGTCGGTTACCCTTAACCAACATCGATCTCTATATTTTCCCATACAGCCCAAAACAGAGACCTACCCACCAAATTTCATCTCACCCTCATCCACTTGTGATCTACCTGAGACCTCTGTCCAACCTGCAGAACCCAGAACCAATCATTTGACCTTTGGATTCTATTCTAGCTTAGCCTGTTAGATTAGATATATTTCTTATTGTGTTTTAAGTGAGATACCTAAATCATTTCAAATTACAATAGGATTTACTTTGTTTACAATATTAAATTGTTTAAAATAGTGGATTGACAGCCATCTAGGAAGTATCACACTTCCCGGATCTAGCATACGCTAGGCAGTTCACTACCCATATTGTTTAATTTCTTCTGGTGGTCTTGCTTTGCATTACAGGTAGTTCCTCCTAGAAAAAAGGAATCTCTCACAATTGGCTATGGATTTGGAAGTCATACATGTGCAACAACCCATCAACCAGCATTTGAACAGGTATTCCTCCTATGCCCATTACCCTATTTGTTTCTTCAACACTTCAAAGAAATAATCTAAGAAATAGGTGAAACATTTTGGCACGCCCGGTGGGACCCATCTGAGGTTCCTTGCATTTCATTAATTCTTAGGAAAATTTGTGTGTTTGTTTCCCTTCTGAAAAGTGTACACACTAATTTTTATTCCTTGGTAACCCACCTCTTCTTTCTATTTTCTCTAAAGGAAACTTTTCTTTTGGTGTAATTAAAAAGAACCATTTCTTCATGTTTTCTGCATTGTAGTGAAAGAGCATCCCTCTTTCTATTCATTTTATTGTGTCACCCACTTTCACATTTCAATTTGGGCTTAAAAATAAGTGCATTCCATTCTGATTTATTGCATTAGCTCAAATTAATTGAGGGCAACCTATACGCTGGAAGTCATGCCCCGCTGATGGTTGACAAATGAATCATAGAAAAGCACTTCTTTCCTTTTCTCTTTCTCTGAGTCTTACCAAACCTCACAAAATTCAAAATACATACATTCTTAAACAACTTCCTACTTGGAAGAAGCTATAGGTGATCACAAGATCACGACATAGTGGGCACCCATCTTACTACTCTGTTGAGTCATACTTCAGAGTGAAGCTCACCCCCACCATAACATACCTAAAACCTCACCTTTTAGATCTCCTTCTTTTTAGGAAGCCATCCTCACCAAAAAATCTATTTTACAATTCATGTGTCAGTCCCTAAATAGCATAAGCTAAATAAACATAATAGAAAAGGCACTCCTAGGATCACATTTTCTTAGTGTTTCTGTTTGGATTGCATTTTGAGGTGAGAGATCACGTTCTTCACTTTTTTGTTCATCCTTGCATGCTCCTCATCACAGCTAGTGTATTCCAGCTTCACCTAAGTATGCCTGGGCCATATCATCATCATTGTCAGAATTTTGGGTCTGATTCTACATCAGATTTTAATTCATAACCACTTTTCTTTCAACATTGATTCAATTTCACAGTAACTGTCGTCGGTTACCTCTGACCGTCGTCGGTTATACCCAACCGACGTCAGTTCTAGGTCCTTTTGCTAACCTACTCAAAAGGACATTTTTATTCATTTTCTTCCACTTTACATAGTCCCTATCACTGTCATCATTCCCATTGATGTTGTAAACATCATTAAATTTGGCATACCTGTCAGATTTTACCTTCTGCCTTGATGTTCACTCGTTGTCCATTTTCTATAATAACTGGTAATGGTGACCCTTGACCGGCGTCGGTTTTCCCTATCTGTCATCAATTAGCCTGTTTCACATTCCAACCACCATTTAGTACTTAATCTACTTTTGTCACTAGATTCACATGTTCCTATTGTTCTCTATGTCATTTACAGAGAAGTAGCCCTACCTGATCAGTACTGGTTCACATGGTGCTGACCCGAAGACAAACAAGCATACTCGTATTTCATGCCATTTTTCAACCACTCCCACCTAGTCCTTCACCACCTTCCATTTTATCACCAACCATGGATCTTATCCAGCCTATTACTATCGCTACGGAGATGAGGAGTTTACATGACTCCTTGACCAAAACCAGGCCTTATATTTTTACCTTTCCCACTCATCCACTCGAGATGCCTCGGGTCAGTTGATATATGGCATGCCCATATCTATCCCCCCGACTCTCACACCCACTCCCACATCGGCCCCATCTAGCTTTGTGCTGCCCGCATCTACCTTACCCCTAGTCATTTCACAGTTAGGTCCTATACCCGCTATGATTTCCACATCTGTTACCTCCATGGCAGCCAGTTACATCCACCGTACCCTTGAACAACTACCCCAAACACAATCTCATCCACCCCTAATGTCTCACACATACCCGTAGCTACATTACCACCTCCAATGTTAGTGACCCCTACCCCATTTCAGAATGTGGTCCTTTCCATTCCACAATCATTAGCCCCTATTGCCACTAGGGTTACCACGACCCTTCCACCCCCATATACATACTATCAACAACCTCACTGTTTCATCCATTATACACACTAGGTATGTACCCCCTGTTTCACTACCTTCTTCTCCACCAACCTACATGACAGCCCCATACACTAGAGTGCCACCCCTGTTATATGCCTCAAAACCAACCTTCTCATGCTACAGGAGGCATCCAATCATCACAACCCACAACGACCTAATTAAATTGATGTTGGACAAGATGCAGACATTGGAGGCATCGGTTTCTGGCTCCCGCAACACTCTCACCTACGACAAGATTTGCAACGAGCCCATCCACCCATCCATTCCTATCTACTCATACCCTGTGCATTGGGAAATTCCTAAATTCAATCATTTCAATAGCAAAGAAGACCCACAACAGCATTTGCGGTCATTCAAACATGGGTGTTATCTGATCACTCATGATGATGCCTTGCTCTTGAGAACCTTTCCCATGTCCCTCACTAGACCTGCATTAGATTGGTATAGTGGGTTACCTAAACACTCTATATTCTCATTCAATCAAGTAGCCCAAGCCTTCTTGGATCATTTCTCTATCACATATCGTCAAGAAGGTTACCATGATCGATCTATATTCCACACGTCAGTATGAGGACGAATCTATCATAGATTTTTTCACTCGCTGTCGCAGCCTGATCAACCAACTTACCTTCCAACTGCCACAAACTGAACTCATCAAGCTCTTCACATGGGCTTGTGCTAAACATATTTCACTAACCTTGCAGTTCCAAACCTTCCAAACATTCGATGAGGCATTCACTATGGCATGAAAGTTAGAGATTTGGGCCATCAAAGAGAAGAAAATCCAATTACGCAATAAGAATTTAGCATTCAAGTCAAATGATACCTCTTCTTCTTCCAAACCAAAAACCAATTATTCAAAAGCTAAGGGCACTGCTAACGCAGTGGTACTCAAGGCCATTCCATCTCATCTGTCAAATCAGGCTACCCCATCATCTAATCTCTCACCTGTCCAGACTTTTCAATTCAGACGAGAGCAGCGGAAATATACCCCAATTGGGGAACCTTACTCTTCTATCTTAGAAAATCTTATCAAAGCCAGAGCCATCACCCTTCCACCTATAAAACCACACACTAGTTTTGACCCTGCTCACCCCATGCCCGCATGGTATAAAGAACATGATTTCTATAACTATCATCGAGTAAAGGGTCATAGTGATGGCAACTACATCACTTTCAAAAATATTGTCCAAGAAATGCTCGAGAAAGGTGAGTTAACCATGGATAATCCTAATGCACCTGCCAACCAAAACCTACATATCTTCAAGAAACCATTTCCCAACCATGCCCCTTCATCTGATCAAACCGGTGAGACCTCAACTCATGATACCCATGCCCGTGAGGTTCACGCTATCTTTAATGATGTACCTATGTCATCTCCCAATTACCCCATATTCCTTCCATAGAGGAGATCCTAGCCTGAAATCCTCCTTCCACATTGGAACCAACCTCCCTTGTTCCTTCACCAATAGAGGAACACCTTTCATCTCCTTCATCACCTACAGAGGAGTCTTTCATTAACATTGAGACCATCTCACCCCTGGCTTCACCACTTAGAGAGCCTTTAGCTACAGTACCTCCTCCACCCATAGAGGAGCACCCGTTACCTCCTCCACCCCACCCATCATACCACCTATCGTAGACCCAGTTGAGATACCTTTGCCTCTTGGTGAGCATTCTCCATCAGCCACCCAAAATCCTACAAACCTATTTTCATCTCTCTTACCCACGGAAGCTGAAGCTAGCCAATTCCCCGTCTCTAAGACACATTTTATGGGAATTTCCATTAGGTCCTCACCAACTCCACCTACAGACGTGTCATTCTCACGTTTGGCCAATCACTTAGATTATGTGGATAGAGCCTTACTATGGGGGTGCCTTTTACTCCTCGTCTCAACACAGATGCAGAGATCCCTTGCTGATACCTCCACTATCTACCCAAAAACATTTTGACCAATTGAACCAAACACAATCACCTCTATCACAACCCCTTCTATGACACCTGTTATAGCTCACACTGCACCATTACCCATAATTCAACTTACACCTACACCCAAACCCATACCTACAACATTTGTCTCGACTATACCCATTACCACTTTAGGGGTCACCCCGACCACTAGCCTTACTCATCTACCTATCAAACTAGATTTAGCCACATCCTCTAAAGTCACCACTACACCTACTCCGACACCTAAACATAAGAACCAAACCCATTAACCTCATATCACACTTGCGCTTGTCCTGTCTATCTTAAGATCTCGGCTACCCAACATGGTCAAACAACATTCACCCATCAATAAACCAAAAATACAACAACCCATTCCTTCCTCAAAAACCTCTAACCTACCTAGACACCCAACTCGACTTACACCTGCACCTGCAGCATCACTACCACCCATACCTCTAATACCCTTAGCTATTACTTCACTACCTACTACACTTCAATCAATGTCTCACACACCTCAAGCATGAACCACGTTATCTACCTTCACAGCACCCCTGTTATCCCCGTGGGTAACTCACCCTCTTCCTCCATCGGCTTTTCCTTCTATACCTCATACACCCACATCACCTTTACCCAAGAAGGTGCAAACCAAAAACAAAACTCCACTACCCCACAGTAAGGTAGTCAAAACAACCACACACCCTCCTACCCATCCATCTATTATACCCATACCTAAACAAACACGATCGACACCCAAAACCATGCTAGCACCTAAACCCACAGCTCAACCCCCTCCTATTCTAAAGATTGTTCCTTAGCAATCACCTACACCTACGCCCAAACTGACGTTCACTTCTCATTGTGATCCACTATCAAGGTCTTATGCCAAAATTTTAACCAACCTCCTTGAGACCTTTGTCATCACATTACCGTCACTCAGACCTTACAACCCCTTCAAACCCAAGACAAAAAGGATTGACGATACTAAAATTTACGCATACCATCGTGTGCCAAGACACGATGTGGAGAAATGCAAGGCCTTGAAAACCATCCTTATCTAATTGTGTCCACCATAAACCAACTTTGATGATGAAGACCTTCTTGATGAGGATCCTACTTCAGTGACACCCATTCCCACACTGCCCACTCAGCAACCACAACCTCCACCCTCATCACTCCTAGAGCCACCCCCAAGATTTTAAATTAACATAGTTCACATAAGAGAACTTGCCACACCACCACCCAAATTTCATTGCACCCAATTGACCTCACAGGGTTTTTCTCCTCCAGTAGGTTTTTACCTGTCGTGTCGTTATACCACTCACCCTACACCTTCTCCATTTACCAACTTTCCTCAAATCAACATGATACACATCACTACACGTGTGGAGAAGGGTAAAGAAAAGGCAATTGACCCACCAACCAATCCTATACCCAACATACCATCTGCACCCATACCTAAAATCACTATATGCGGTCACACGTACCCCATTTCTAATGGCGACACACATTGCACTATGCTCAAACAATTACACCAATCTCCCCTCAAAATGTCCCTATATGACCTCATTCAAACCTCAGAATCCTATCGTTAAGCTCTCATAAAGGTTCTTCAATCTATTGAGGTTTTACCCAATGACCCTACACCCGTAGCCTCTATTATCACACCCCATCATATAGCCTCTCTCACCAAATTACCACCTTCATCTTCAACCTGCCCTGTTCACCAAGTAGCCTCCCTTAAATTCTCATCAGAAGAGATTGTGACACACCAAAATGATGACCTGGAACCAGCCATTTTTATCTCTGTCCACATCGATGACATATGGGTATGCCATGTGATGATTGATGGGGGCACTATCATTAACATCATTTCATCCCATGCATTCACTCAAATGTGCATACATGAAAATTACATGCATAAACACCCAGTCATGTTGCATTCATTCAATGGCACTATCACCTCTACACTAGGCATCGTCATCCTCCACATTCACATGGGCCCCTCGCACTATTCCTGAATTGTTTTATGTTTTAGAGGGGGAATTCCAATATAACTTGTTGCTTGGCAGACCTTGGATCCATGTCATGGGTTGCGTTCCTTCAACTTTGCATCATTGTGTAAATTTTTAACATGAAGGAAACACCTATACCATTCCAGCTGACCCATCACCTTTAAAACATGCAACATGCTTTACTGACCCAATGATGTGCTCATACCTATTAAGCCATCTACCTCTGTGACCACTACCACTTCACCTACACCTCCACCTACCAGTACAGCCGTGGCTTCTACCGCACATACCTCCTCCATTTCTACCACTGCTCTAACCTCCATGATTGACCCATCAACTTCCCAATCTGTTAACCCCACCTCTGCATCGACCTCTAACACATTATCCATACTAGATACCTACATACCAACCACTGATCCCTTGGAAGGTGTTTTTCAATGCCTCACTCTGGGGGAGCACCGCCTATATAGTGTGAACACATTCATTACTCTGCAGGAGTATGTATGTCTTCACCAACACCCTCATTACAATCACCACATAGGAGAACACCTCCTTTATGGTCCTCCTCATCTTTGTACTAGTCTCACCTATGGGGGACTTGATACTACCACTTACACACCTGAACCACCATCACAAACCCGCCCATTTTCTGCTGACTTCCAATCACTTACCAATTACAATTTTGCCCACACCTTCCTACACCGATGTGTGTGGAATGGTTTTGGTTTTATATTTTACGAGCAAGGCCACCATACTATTATTCCATGTACCACCCACAAACATAACGACCGTAGTGGTATTGGCTTCCCCGAACCACCTACCAAACATGCCCGCATTGAACTCATTAGGGGCACTAGTCCTTCTCCACCTTCTTCACCTGCTCCACCTTCATCACCACCTTCACCAATGGAGCTGGTGGATCCTAAATCTATCCATCCTAACTTTTTTTTCATAAACACCATTTCCTTGGGGCCTCTGACTTATCAACGCAAGGGAAATGCCCCTTCCACTCTTCCCTTCTTATATCCTGAGATGATCGATGATGACACACCTTCAATCAACATCATTTAATGTCAGGATGATGAATCCATACTCACCTACCTTGGTGTAGAAGACTCATATATTCATCATTCATTACCTTCTAAGACACAAACCATGTTGAATGAATCGACTATCGAGATCAACATTCATACTCAGGATGACCCACACATCCTAATGATTGGAAAATCTTTAGATTCTGCTGAACAGGAAGCCATCACTTCTTTTCTCAAAGAACATAACCACGATTTCTCTTGGTCTTACGAAAAATTCCTAGTATTGACCCCACCATAGTGGTCCACAATATTGTAACCATTCTCGATGCCAAACCCATCAAACAAAAGATGAGGAAAATGCACCCTCGCATTAATCTTCTCGTCAAAGAAGAAATTCAATGCCTTCTTTCCATTTCCTTCATCTTACCCACTGATTATCCTCATTGGATTTCTAACATTGTCCCTATTACTAAAGCAACAGGAGGACTCCACATTTACACAGACTTCTATGACCTCAACCTAGCCTACCCGAAAGATGACTTTCCCTTACCCAGTATTGATCAACTGGTTGACCTCACCACTGGTCATGAAATGCTATCACTCATGGATGGCTTCTCAGGGTATAACCAAATTTTGCTTGCCCCAGAAGATCAACACAAGACCTCATTCATCACCCCTTAGGGGACCTTCTACTATCGAGTCATGCCTTTTGGTCTTAAAAATGTTAGTGCCACATATCAGTGGGCTATGACTTACATCTTCCATGACATCATATATCACATATTGGAAGATTATGTGGATGATCTCTTGGCCAAATCTAAACCTTGCTCCGAGAACCTTGTCATCCACAAAACCATATTTGATCAGCTCATCAAATATTGCATCTACCTTCAACGTAAGAAGTGTGTCTTCTAGGTTCTTTCAGGAAAACTCTTGGGATTTATCGTTTCCCTCCATGGTATAGAAGTTGACCCTACTAAAGTCAATTCCATTCTTGAAATGCCTCCACCTACTAATATTCGACAACTCCGTAGCCTGCAAGGTAAATTGCAGTCCATTCATCATTTCATTTCACAATTATCTGGTCGATGTCAACCATTTCATCATCTACTCAAGAAGGATGTCTCCTTTAAATGGGATTATGACTGTCAAAAAGCTTTTGAGGCCTTAAAACAATACCTTCTCCAACCACCCATACTCATCCCACCTAAAGACGATCAAACTTTTTACCTATATATATCCGCTACTGATCATTCCTTGGGAGCCATGCTCACTCATCACGATGAGCAACACATGGAGCAGGGGTTTTATTACATAAGCCGTACTCTTTTGGACTATGAAACCTAATACAACCATCCCAAAAAACTCTGTTTATCCTTAGTTTTTGTTGCCACCAAACTCCACAATCACCTACTCAACCACAAAACCTATGTTGTGACCAACACCGACCCCTTACACTTCATGTATGCCAAACCTTATCAAAATTAGCATGCCACACAATGGCTTATGATTTTAGCTGATCTTGACCTTGAATTCATCCATCAAAAGTCCATCAAGGGCCAAGCTATTGCTGACCAATTGGCCAAAGCACCTATTTCTAGGGATCAACCTTCTAATTTTGACTTTCCAAATGATTCAATTACTACCCTTTCCCTGGACAAACCCCCTTACCAAATGACACTCTTTTTTTACGGTTCCAAGTGTTAGTGTGGGGATGAGGCTAGTATTATCCTCATTCCTCTTGATTGAGAACCCATGCCTTTGCCTTTCAAACTAGATTTTGATTATACAAACAATATTGTTGAATACGAAGTGCTCGTACTAGGTCTCCAAGCTGCCTATGCCCTAGATGTGAAATCAATCAACATCTTTGGCGATTCCCAATTGGTTATAAACCAAGTCAATGGTATATACAAATGTTGTAACGAGATACTTCAAAAGTATAAACATCATGTAGACATACTTTTTACCACCATTGATCGTCACACCCTTCAAACCATCCCATGTTCCACCAACAAATTTGCAGATACCATGGCTTGTTTAGCTTCCCAATTACCCACTTCACCCACCGATTCCAAAATCTTTGTCACCATACAATGCCTCCATTCACCTTCTTATTAACTTCATGATGTTTACTCGATCAGAACCGACACCCCTTCCCCGAGTGACATTTGCTATAAAAAATACTCCAACTAACTTTCTCTCCATCTTACCTCTTGATCTCACCCATAACGGACAATGCGCTTTCGTTAAAAAGGTCTCTCGTTACATCATCTTGGGAGAAATCCTCTACAAGCGCAGCTTTGATGGTATTCTCTTACGATGCCTCACAAGTTCTAAAATTCCTTATACCATTAAGGAGGTTCATGATGGCATATGTGGAGGTCACTTTAGTGGCCTTGCTGTTGCTAAGCGTATTCTTTGCTAGGCTATTACTGGCTGACCCTTAACCATGATTGTTGCGACTACATCAAAATTTGTGTAAAATTCCAACAACATTCCAATCCTCATCATACACCCAATCATGCCTTACAGGTCACTCGTGACCTTTGGCCCTTCTCTCAATGGGGTTTGGATCTTGTCAGAGAAATCAATGCTTATTCTTCCCAATGCCATCAATGGATCATCACTGCTACCAAATACTACACAAAATTGGTAGAATCCATACCACTCATCTCCATGAAAGCTGAGAAAATATGTGAGTTCATTAACCACCACATCATTTATCGCTTCAGTGTTCCTCATCACCTCATCACTGATAATGGAAAACAATTCAAAAAAAACATTGCAAAAACTTTGCGGTGCCTTTGACATTCAGCTTAGTTTCTCATCACCCTATTACCCACAAACCAATGGCCAAGCTGAATCCACTAACAAAACTCTCAACAAAATTCTCATGAAAGTGGTTGATGATACTGGGAAGGATTGGCATATGCACATTCCTTTTGCCCTGTGGGCATACCGCACTAGTATTTTCACTTCCACTGCGGCCACACCCTTTTCTTTGGTCTATGGTACAGAGGCTATTCTACCTCTCAAAGTCTAGATCCCCTCACTCTGTATTTCTCTCCATGACATTCTCACTGATGATGACTTTCGTCAGGTCCGTTTAGCACAACTAGAGTTATTAGACACTCTAGATCATCTTAACGCTCTAGATCACCTTCAAGTTTACCAACAACGTATCAAACGTGCCTATGAAAAATGTTTTCATGAACGAACCTTCCAAGTTGGTGACCTTGTCCTGAAAGAAAATTAGCACGTAACCAAAGTAGAAAAAATTAAACGGGGAAAATTTGCTCCTAATTGGCTTGGACCATACATCGTGACTCATACATATGGATCAAGTGCTTATCATTTAACTTCTCTTGATGGTAAACTTGAGCCTGAGCCCTTAAAATCATTGCATCTTCAACCATTCTATTGTTGGCTCATTGTCCTACCTCACCCCTTTGTCTCTCTCCAGGTTCGTCCCTTGAGTGCTACCCTCTCCATACACCTCCCTAGCGATTAAACTAGAATCATGTGAGTACCCATCACTTGTTATCTTCCCTTTAATATGTGTACCACGGAACTACACATAACATGATTCTCATGGATACTTTTCATCTACCTTTAGATGATATCCCATGGTCGTTTCACCTTGACCTTTGAACAAGATTCTTATCTTTCACCTTCGTCTTGTCCATGATTGCAAAGACCTCACAATGGGACCAAACTCCTTGAGTCAAACTTCAAATAAAAAAGATGACTCCCTCAAAAGGACATCTTCCTCTCAACCAATTGTTGCTATAAATAGACTTCTCCTATGAAGGACAACTATGTAAAACTCTTCAAAAAAAATGAGAGCAACCGAAGCTTCCCGCATCGATCAGCTTCACGAAGACCGCAAGGAGTTCAATTTTTCCCATATAGACTTCCTGCATCGATCAGTCTATCTCAACTATAATTCAAAACACTCAACCTTTTTGTCATGGACTTGCCCATTGTGACCTTAGATCTCTTGCTCGAAGTGCATGCTACCTCATACCATATAAAAATTACCTACTCTTCACCCTATGAACCATGCCCACTCTCATTTCCTATTGCCTCAAGGGACTTCTTGGAACTTAGACATTCGGTGATCATGTGACTAATTTTCACCATAGAACAGTCCATCATGCAATGTCTTTAGGGTCTTATGTTCATCACCTCCTCCAAGGTATGATCTACTTGGTATGATCCTAACCAATCAGGTGGCTTTATTTCCCCCTCTTATCTTTTAACCATCTTTGTTTACATTTTGATTACCTTATACAGGACTTGGTCCTCGACACTTACCTTTGGGGTAATCCTCCTCTTTTGCCATAATCACTTTCACCTACATCATTTTACATACAATCTACCCACACCTAACAAACCAAAAACCCACAACATGCCCAAACACCTACCAACTCATTTTCACACCTCCTCATTTTATTCCCTAGCTTATGGGAGAACTACATCGGCCTGAGGTCCCTTTTCGTCAGGACTATGTAGGCAGCACTCCAAGGGCATGGGGCCCTTGGAGGTTAGCTTCAGCCATCCTCTACCCTAAACAATTCATCTTCCATGTTCCCCACCATTTACACCATATCTCACTTAATCTCCCTTTTATATACAACATTTGAAATTAAGCCACATACATAACAAGTTGCTTCATATTTTATACATTTATTACACCTACCATTTCTCTATCATCACTATGCATAGATTATACCACATCTCACATATGACCCATAGTATCATTTATTGTAAAAAATAATGAATCAACAACTTCACCTACTTTCAACACAACCATGCCATGCTAATAAACCTAACACAACCTGACTCAATCAACCATGCCTAATGACTCAACCTGACTAATAAACCTGACTCAGCCATGCCTACCAACCTCAACCACTCTGATCCATGCCTAAACTAACCTGACTCAACCATGCCTAACCAAACCTGACTAACTCAACCATGCCTAACCAACCTGATTCGACCATGTCTAAACTAACCTAACTCCATCATGCCTAACTCACCTAATTTCCATCCATATCAAAACAACAAATCCATATCTCATCTAACACAAGCCATAAACCAATATCTCATAAACACATCAACAAATCACAAAATACCATGTATCTCATCATATAAATCAATAAATATGTATCTCAATATACATGCCCATCTCATCATGTCCATCATCTCAAAAATGTCACCACATAGGCTAATATACAATACAAAATGTCATCGACACGCAGGTTGGTCTCATATATACAAAAAAGAATGAATCAATACAAAATCTCTTCGGCACACAGGCCAGTATATGCTCAAAATATACAAATCACTCATACATCCTCACTGTCTTCGGCACACAGGCTAGTATGTGATAAAAAATACAAACTATCTTCAGCACGCAGGCCAGACATATATATCAAAAAATAACTAATATACATCAAAAATTAGGTGACCACATATCAGGCATCTCACCGGATGTCCTCCATCTCTATGTCACATGTACCCTTGGCCTCTTGTGTCCCTGTTGGCACCTCACCTAGTGCTGGTCACCATGCACTGGTGGCCTCTCCCTGATCAGGCCTCAGAGCTTGCTGACCTCCTGTGCTCTCCACACTATGAGTGTGGGATCTCGTCCTCTCACTGGATGCCTGTTGTGCCCTGTACTTGGCATAGGATATGAAATATATCCCAGCGTGGCCATAAGCTGGTCCTGATAATATCTCGCCTCACCTAGGGAATCCCATAACCTAGATACAGGCATGGTCTATGGTGGTCCCATAGGTCTCGGCCCCTATACCTACCCTGTCAATAACCTACCCTGTGCACTTGCCTGTGAACTGGGACCTACTCCCGGTGCCTGTGGTGGTGCCCCCTGCCCCTGTGCCTATATCTGGGCCTGTAAGGCCCCAATATGTGCCTGGGCTGTGGCCAACTGGCCCTATAAACCTACCACCTGAGCCTATAAGGCTGCCACCTAACCATCTCCCCCTGACCATCTCCATCTCCTCCATCTTGCCATCTGGGCCTGCAGACTGGCCACTTATATGTGTAGCTCTGCTACCTCTACCTCAGAACCCTCCAGCTATGTCTGCAGTATACCCAACTAGGTAATCAGCGTAGCTACCTGCCCCTGTAGGGCATCTCTCTGCACTGTAATGGTAGTTAGGTCTGGCTTCCCTAGTCTGGGTGGTATGGCTCGTAATTGAGCTGCCCACCACTACCTGTACTTGTTTGTACATCCGGCGTCATCTATCCACCAATCCACTAGCTGCTCCTCCTCCCTTGTGGGCACTGTAGGCTATGGTAGAGGTAAGGGCCTCTCCATGTCATCTCTCTGATACTGTGGGAAGGGAAGAGGAATGTCCTGTAAGAGCCCGAACTACCGTCCGACTCTGTCTATTGGGATCATCTCATCCTCCCCAGCACGGCGACCCTGTATCCACCTCTCTAGTTGGAGCTCAGCTAGCTCCTCATGCATATGCCTATATGAGGGGAATCCCACATATGGCCTCCAGATAATGTCCACTCCGGAAAACCCCTCCAGTAACTACCAAAAATGGGCCACATCATGTGTAGCCTATCCGATCTCCACTCTCCTATCACCGACACCCATCTCCTATATCCCACCCACACAAATCTAGGTGGGAATGCATCTGATCGAGGGCATCCCTATAGGTCACACACACACTATGTGCTTGTATGCCCAGCAGTGTAGTATAAATGTACAGCACAGGCTAAACCTACGCAACCTGCCCATATGCCAACATAACTCTCTGTATAGCTACACCAAGAATTCTGGTGCCCAAGAAAAGCATGTCTCATGATACCATCATATCGTGGAGTACCCCCATCAGTGATTAGGGAAAGCATCCACCCTCTACATCTGGAAGTGCATAGCAGCACACTGACTCCATCAACAAAACCACTAGCCTCGTCTCATCCGGACGGGCTAGGTACATCTCTCCATATCTCAAATTGGTACTATGGAATCTCATATCAGCCGCTCCCTCACCAAAAATAGTCCCAATCAACTCCTCTAAGGCCTCAGAGGAGATAGAATACACCTGGGCACCCAATATGGGTAACCGAAAAATCTGGAACATGTCCTCTAGGGTGATAGTCATCTCACCCATCGGAAGGTGGAATGTGTTGGTCATGGGATCCCATCTATCAATGAGCATGACCATCAATCTAGGCTGCCGAACAACATGTCGGTAGCAATGAATCCCACTCAAGCCCATTAGCCTCCACATGTTGCAGCTCCAAAGGGGTTACTACACCATGCAATGTCACCAGTAGAGGTGGAACCCTGTCCCACATATGTAACTGCACTCTCCCCTGCATCCAATCCAAGCACGACATTAATCCACATTTACCATGACCATATTCACCAATTATCATTACCCTCCACCCTATTTTCACTCTACCCATCTCAACTACCTAGCCCACATCACTTTTGGACCCTTGTGCCTCAAATCCCGACTGGTGCCAGTTCATCCTAACCGACTCCGGTCACCCTTAAACTGAGCATCGGTCACCTGTTTGGTGACCGATACTGGTTCACCTTTACCGACCATGGTTACCACATAACTTACATTGGTCACCTATTTGGTGACCGATACTGAGTTCTACCCAACCGACGTCAGCCAAACTTGACCGATGCCGGTCACTGTCGTGGAAAATCCCATGACTTCCCAAAACCCCCATTTTCTAAAAATCACCCCCTTCCCCTTTTACCCCACCTACAATGACCTAAACTACCCATAGACCTCTACCCACCCCACCTATACCATTTACTACCCTTCCCCTCCCTCTTTTTGCCATGTTATTCCCCCCATACCCAAATTTTATTTTTACCCACCCACAAAAAATAAAAACCCACAAAAACCTAAAATAACAATTATCCAAACCTCTAATCTATCCAATTCACAATGTAGAGTTGGGAACTTACCTCATTCACGTTGCTCATCGCCATCTCAGTGGCATGTCTGGCCACTGTTGTTGGTGGCCCTGCTAGATCCCTCTCTGGCCTCTACCATCACCGAATAACTACTCACAACCTTCGCCCAATCAAATCTCTCACCCTGATCCTGTGGACCCGCTTCTCACCAACCCAACCCTCATCCAATCACACTGCCAACTCACTATCCCATTTCCTTCAGACACTTTTCTCTCTCTTTTTTATCATTTTCTCACTTCACAAATAACAAATGAATAATAAAAATGTGGATTTTTTGTTTTTATAACCAACCCGACCTAACGGACGTTGGTTACCCTTGACCGGCATCGGTCGCGTGCCTTACCTCACCGTCGTCATTTTTCTTATACCAACATCAGTTATCCATGACCACCATTGGTCATCCTCACCTGCACATTGCCCTCAATTTTTTTACCCCACCCTTTACCTTGATCCTTTACCCCACCCTTTACCCTGATCCTTTCCCCAACCACACCTTTACCCAACCCATTTACCTTACCTTTCCTAACCTCCTCACTTACTACCTCCATTTTTCCTCCTTTGGGGACTCATTATTTTACCCCTACCTTGGCCTTACCCATGTTGTGACCTAGATATTTTGACCTGGACCATCGCTAGTGACCTTTGACCTCATGTGTTTGCTATACCTTGCGGCACTGTTACCTGTGTTGATTGACCTGATGACCTTACCTAACCTATTATCATGACCATTTATCCTAACCCTACCTTTGGTGTACAGGAACATACCTAAATGTTCTTGCACCTAACCTAAATTTTTCTTCCTGACCATATCCTATACCTTGGATATCGGATTCACTTCAACCTTGTTTGGATAAACCTGTCGACCTTAGACGATGTAGAGTTTACCTGCTCTTCAACTCGGTAGCGTGCTACAATTTATTCGTGTGTGTGTGTGTTTGACTGTTGCTACCTTTGACCTAAACCCATTACCTAGATAGCCCCAGTAGACCTTTAACCCTTTCTCCCCCGTGCCCACCTACCTCTTTCTCCCATTTACCTTTTATCAACCACTCACTGATTCTCTCTTCTGCCTCATCAGTTCCTAGTTTGAGGGTGATCACCTTCACCCACACATGGGGCAACCACATCTTATTTTTGTTAGCGTCACTGACCAATACACACTACACAACAAAAAGGGACAAAATGTAGACACTAAAATTAGGTCACACTCCCCTTTGGTTCCTCGATGAATAAACACCCTTCATCAGATTCACCTAGCCATGACCCCCTTCACCCCACTAATATTAATTTAATTAAATTAATTCATTATCCTCACTATATTTATTATTTAAATATCTTATTTAAATAATATCCACACATACAGTTCACTTATAAACCTCACCAAGCCAACTCACCCTAAGACTTATTCTTAGTAAGTTTCCATAACTAACTGAGACTTACCCAAACCCTAAAAATAAATGCCTACATTCCCTCTAACAGCATTCCCATATGCTTACAAGAAGCTCCCATTATAATCCATGGGTTAACAACATGATGATCCAAGGAAATCAAGAGGATCTCCCTAGTTTAGTAAACCTAGGAAACCCCACCTTGACCGGCGTCGGCTACCCCTAACCATCGTCAGTTAAGCTGGAACCGTCGTATTAGTTACCCTTTTAAGCCCCAAGAACAACCTTATTCTCATGGTTAAAAGTTGGATGTTGGAAGTAAGAAGTAGAAGTTTGGCGAGCATTAACACATCTCAGAAGAGATAACACATCTTCAGAGAGTGAATTCCAGATGAGAATCCACATGCAAGGAAGGAGATCAAACATATTTTCCTGCACAGCCATCCCAGCCATGATCTGATCTAACTAAGCAAAGAGGAATGTACATGCAGTCCATGTAGAAGCTTTCCTTCAGTTGGTGATCACTTATAACCTTCAAACCTCTCATCAGCACCTCCATCCCTCACTCACATGCATTCAGGACCAGAATCCAAGTAAGTATAACGTCATACTTTTCTAGTTTATTTCATTTCATCATCATTTTATCATCTATTGTTTACCTAGCCACCTATTGACATTCTCCAATGATTTCCACCTCCATATACCCATTAAAACCTCGCCAAAGCCTACCCCATTCACACAATACCTCATCTCGACCAACCAAAGTCCTTTATGTAATACACAAAGGGGACCCAAAGCTTGTTTTGTGGTGTTTCCAGATTTCCATAGTAACCAACACCGGTTACACATGACCGTTGTCAGTTATCCTTAACCGACATCAGGTCTCTGTATTTTCCCATATAGCCCAAAATAGAGACCTACCCACCAAATTTCATCTCACCCTCATCCACCTGTGATCTACTCGAGACCTCTATCAAACCTATAGAACCGAGAACCAATCATTTGACCTTTGGATTCTATTCTAGCTTAGACTGTTAGATTAGGTCTATTTATTATTGTTTTTTAAAGTGAGATACCTAAATCATTTCAAATTACAATAGGATTTACTTTGTTTACAACATTAAATTGTTTAAAATAGTGGACTGACAACCATCTAGGAAGTATCACATTTCCTGGATCTAGCATACGCTAGGTAAGTTCACTACCCATATTGTTGAATTCCTTCTAGTGGCCTTGCTTTTCATTATAGGTAGTTCGGCCTAGCCAAAAGGAAGTCTCTCACAATCATCTATGGATTCAGTAAGTCATACATGCGCAATAACCCATCAACCAGCATTTGAACAAGTATTCCTCCTATGCCCGTTACCCTATTTGTTTCGTCAACACTTCAAAGAAACGATCTAAGAAATAGGTGAAACACTAGCATCACCTTAGGTTATTTCCCCCTTATTCCAACTTAGTACAAACAACTTAGGTTAGGTTGCCATCCCAACAAAGTAGACATAGGTAGCAGATAGGTATAAATACCTTAGTTTAGAATCCTGCTAGGATAGATCTCATAGGTCTAGGACTTAGTGTTTTTTTTTCAATATTCCTAATGCAGGCCTTTTTCGCTTAATACTATTAAGCTTCTTATTGAGATCAATCAAGAATATCTGAGCACAAAACATACAATAGAATGCATGCATGATCTTATAAGACAATAAAGAATTTGTAAACATACAAAAGTTCAGTCTGTTACATCTCTCAACCTCTGAATGTCAGTTTTCCATTTAGATTAGGTAAGAAGATGTATAACATACCTTGGATCAATGGAATTGATCCAAGGAAGTATTAATTAAAAAGAGATAAGTTTGCAACCATCATTACCAAATTACAACTCACCTATCAAAAGGTGAAAATGGATTCTAGCAAGCAACAACATTTCAGCCTAATGAATCCAAGAGTAGAAATGATTTATCCATGGTAAGCATGATCTTCAAAAATCAAAGGAACACACCTCATTAATAAAATCACATGTCAACGCTTGCAATGCAAAAGAGGAATATCACAGTTTGTCAAATTTGTTGCATATGATTGAAAAATAGGGAGTAAACAAAGTGAGGGAGGGTGAGTATAAATGCCCTAACTAAAACAATATTCAGTTCCCTATATTCATAAAGCACAACAAATTAAAAGTCATGCAAAGAGAGATAACATGCAAAATATACCAGTAACATAATGAAAGGTAAAAGATGCAATATAACCTGAATTAGGGCAAGAAAATCCACAAAACACCAATTGTATTAATTAGAAACATGCACAATCCATTACAATAGAGGCACAAGGCAAAATTCTTTACAATAAGCCCAAATTTGACACCTTTAACTCATAATAGATCTGAAACAATTTTGACAGAGTTTGTTTGCAAAACAAAATGAATCCCCTCAAAATGAGGTGAATTTTACAATATATAGAAGAAGAGCCTCAAAATTGCCTCACCGACCGATAAATTTTATTAAACATATATGGGAGGCCATAAAAATTTGGTATTTTTCTTGCACAGGCATTCATGGGTGCCATACCTCATTAAGATGGTAGTTGAACAACCATGTACCACTTATATTAATATCTAGTTTGTTCTTGCGCTCGACTGGTTACACATATTTTTGGCTCCTGAACGATAACATAATCATATTTGGTGTCATCTAGTAGCATAAATGTGACCAGATGGTAACATGCTTTCCCCGCTCCCAGCTAGTAGCTTAAAATCTATTGTTGGCCGGTAGTATCTGTACAACTATTACCGGTGCCCCTACTATCGATTGACTACTCCACAACATTGCCCTTGTGCAACTGACCGATAACACTAAAAATGCTACTGCCTGGTAGTATCTAAATATCATACTAGCACCTCTGCTCCATTTCCCCTATGCGGTTTCTGACCTTGCTACCAGTTGGTAGCATATAAAATACTACCGACGTCTTTTTACCACCATTTTTACCCTTAAACCATCAATGTTTAGACCTCATAATTTGTCCATTTTGCAGGTGTGTAAAAAACGGATCATAGTTATAGGGTTGAAAATGTGATTTTTGGCCAAAGAGTGAGACAAGACATGTAATATGTCAAAAGAAACGAGAGAATTCATAAGCCCAATGCAATGAAACATGGATTTTTTAGAGATTGGGAACTAAAATGAAGGCTATTTAAGGATTGAGGTTGATCGCGACAAATTTAAATAGAAATTTGAGGTTTATATAGGATTTTTTTATTTTTATTTGCTTATTACTATTTCTAGAATTAAGAGAACTGAGCTCTACAATTCCAAATTTGGGATTAACATGATGATATGACACGTGTATGAGGAGGAGGGATGGGCCGACGAGGAGGTGCATGCGGTAGAGCACATCCACGAGTAAGTCATTGCATTTAATTTTGTCAAGTATATTAGGAGTAATTTGGTCTTTTTAGGATTATGAGTATATTAGAGCATCATTTTGAGTCAAATTCACGTCATTAGAAAGGGTAGGAAAAAATGCAAGTGGGTTTGGGAGGTATTTTCTTTTAGTTTTATCATTTTATAGATTTTTGCTTTTTAATTTTTTAAATTCTTGGCCATATGGATCTGGATGCCATCACCCCCCCTGAAATAATAGGGCTGATGACATTGGGAACTGTCAAAAAGATTAACATGGGCCAATGGCGTAAGCCAGAGGGCCAATTACATAAGGAATATTAGAAAAACATGTGAAGTTTTATAATTTTATATATTAAATTGATTTTTGAGGACTCTAATACATGTATTTTATTGATTTGTGAATGCAAGGGAGATCAAAGGATCTACTTATGGTGGGTGGTCGATGTGGCATGGATTAATGGATTTATTACTGGATTGATAGATACAAAGGTAACACAACTACATAAATGGGGCCTTGGGGGCATCATGCATATGCTTAGGATACTATTGAGCTTAGATTTACTACAGATTTTTTTGACCACATGGGAGTCTTGGGCCAAAACATTTTGGTGGTGAGAAGGAGAGACAGTTGAAATGATTGTGACACTACAGGATGTGTATGGGATATTGGGCTTACCGATTGAGAGGGATTGCATGTAGTGCGATATTACCCCATACATTCTAGAGAGGAGGGACTTATCCATATGGGCCACAAGAAGAGAGATATATGATGAGGGGATGCTCAATGTTTAACGTAGCACAATATTTGTGGAAAATATTTTGGTTATCTAGAAAGTGGTTATGGGAATTACCATGGCACACATATTGTGCCACAAGGAATACGAGACCATTCTGTTATATCTGGTGGCCACCTATAAAGATGTGGTTGGGAAGGGTGCATTATTTAGTTGGTGGACCACTATATGGATGCAGCAGGGGCACAATTTATACAGGGTATGAATGCAATCACAGAGGATTGTGGGTCCCATTATATTATTGATGACATGAATCCATGAGATATTTATGATGTATAGGCCCACAGGGATGCCATTATCCATAACAGAAGATTCCCCAAGAGTACTTCAATGGGCACATGGAATGACAGTGAGATCACTTCCGATGTATCAACTGTTAGGTCATGTACATCCAGATGATGTCATATGGGATCCCTACATAGGGAATGATGATCAATGGCCTAATTGGCCCAAGGCAAAGGAATTGGATGTAATAGAGGTGGTTACAGGACATTATTTGCATTGGGTAGAGATCTAATTTATGGATATGGTGGATTACAAAGCTTTGCACACTATGTTTTTGGTTTATTTTCACATTATGGAGTTTGAGCAATGAAGCATCAACGTGCTCAAGGATATCAAGCAGGGTTTGTCTGAAAGCATGAGGGAGTATGATGCTTGTTTTAAGACACCATTGTCTAAAATTTCTTATGATATCCATCCAAATAAACATGCACAGTGATTTGTTGGAGGTTTAATGACTCCATTCCAAAGAGCTTTATCTCATAAGACATATGGGGATCTGCACGAGGCCTTGGAAGTAGCTCTACATGCAAAGGTGGTTGGAAGTGTTGATACTGAAGTGAGCCCATCATTAGAGGCACAATCACAGCTATGGAAAATAAATTATAGAATATCTCTACCAACTCAGCACACAAGACGTGTAGTGGTATATGGTGCACTCATTATGAGATCGAAGGACATACAAATGTTAGTTTTCTATACAAGTTAGTATGCACATTGTTACTAGATTGTGAAATTTTCCACAAAGACCATGATGTCCAAAATTGTCCTCTCTTGTAGTGTGTGATTCAAAATAATGTGTTCATGTATTAGAATATTTTACATGCTCATACCCATGACACTATTGATTTTAGACTGATTGATAATATCCATGAATCCATTGAGATAAGAGTGCACAAGATTAGTGTGGCAAGAAAATCAAAGGAGAAAGAAAGAAAACATAATGAAGGGCATAATAATGGGGATAATAGGAATGGAGTATTTTGAGGAGGATATCAAGGTTGTGGCCACGGTGTTGGTAAAGGCAGGTTTTCTTGGGGCACTTATTATACTTGTGGGTCCCCTAATCATTATTAATATAAATTAGAAGATTACTAGACCTATATAAACACATGAGAAAAAATAAGAAGAAGGATAAGGGCATGGGGATGATAAAGGTACAATGCGCAAATTCTGATTAGTGGATTCCTGAGAAAATTCTTGATCTAGAATTACAACCCATTCTAGTCACAACATATGTCGAGGCGGCAAGCACGTGTGAGCCACTGAATTCCAAGCCACTCATCATGAGAGAATAAGTGATACATGCTAAGTATCTGGATGTTGCACATAAGAAGGAGTTCTACCAAGAGACTATGGGAGTCATCAGAGACCTATAGGGTGAGATACAATGCTTAAAGGAATAGGCACGATAGAGAGAACATGCAAAGAATGTTGAGCTCCCGAAAAAGGATGTGGATGATTTTAAAGAGGTGTGTAAGATATTGTGCAAGAAGAATATCATCCCATTGTTAAGGGAATGGTTACATGATAAAGTACCACACACTGGAGCTGAGTGCGATAGGTAAATAATTCATGAAAATCTACTACCTCAAAATCATGAATTTGATAAAGAAATCACACTTGATGCAATAATTGAAGGATGGTTGGCAAACAATATTCTGATAGATACATGCACCAAAATCAATGTATTGATTCTGGATGAATGAAATCAGATGGGTATACCAACATTGCAGCCATATTCCAATGTTTTGTATATGGTAAATAAGACTAGGAATATGCCTATTGGGGTTTTAAAAGATGCTTCAATTACCATATAGGGAGCCAAGTTTACTGGTGAATTCGAGGTATTGGAATTAGTAGAAGTGGATAAATTTTCAACATTACTTAGATGACCCTAGTGCTATGTGAACAATATTGATTTGTGATTCAATAAGAGATGCATCAACTACAAGAACAAGGATTAACACGTAATCATACCTCTACATGATGTGAAGGCAATGCCCTATGTTGAGCCCACCAGTGAAAAAGAGTTAAATAGGATTTACGTGCACATAGTGCATGATCCAGAGGGTGTTGACCCATCCAAGGAAGTCATGTTGCAATGGGAAGATGTACAATTTTTCCATGATACCACAAGTATTTCTTGTGATAATTTGGCCCATGACATGTATGACATGGTTGATCGCAAGATGAAAGGATGAGACACTAGGATGATCAGACCATGCATGGAAAAAATTTAAGTACCATAGTATATTGGTGAAGGGAAGCCCAATACATTATTACATGCCATGGAAACTGAGTGGCAAAATGAGGGGGATAGAAGAAACATGCTAGCTTATACCTTATGTGGGAAAGTATCTCGTTGGTGGGCAACACATAGAGATAACTTGTTGGAATGTCGAGAAATGAGAATTTCCTTTTCTACTAGGTTTACTCAGAGTAATGTATCTTTACACATATGCGAATATCATGGGAAGAATCCTACCTCGGTACACATCCATAATTTTGAGAGACTATGGGCACAAGACCAAAAGGATTTACCACCATCTCTATGGGTACATAAGTTCTACTCCACACTGCGCAGTTGCACGCACGCATAGTACATCCATACTAAACTGAAGAGAGAGACTGAAAAATGGCATGAAATGACTATAGGTATTATTCCAACATTTGATTATTTTTCTAATAAGCCACCTGTACACGAGGCTCTATAAATTATGAGGTGCATCATTTTGAGGGAAAACATGAAGGCATAAGAGCTCATGCTTAAAGTACTTAGTGAACCTGATTCCGAGCCATGCATAGATACTAAGGATACTTATGAGATATAGATGGGTCACGCATGGAGGGAAAAAGAAAAAGGTAAATTGGGATACATGATCGATGATGAAGAAGTTGAGAACTTGGATGTTAGCCACACTAAAGGTGTGCACAAGGTAATGGATACAACAGACAAAAATAAACACATGTACCATGCTCCTATGAAGATTAATAAGTTTAAAATTGGCATAAAGGATGTGCCTAAGGAGGCCATTAATGGTGATTAATGGTCAGAGAAAGAAGTAGCGAATATTATTGAAATATTTCCAAATTCCAAGTCTTTTTACCACGGGGCTATCATGAATTGAAGGGAGTGCACCCCTCATTAGGTGAGATGAAAATAAAGTTGAAAGAGGGCACGGACCCAACTAGGAAAAGGCCTTACAGGATGAATCCTAACTTACACATGAAAGTAAGGTAGGAGATTGATAAAATGCTTAAGTATGGGATTATTGAGCCTATTGAGGAATCTGATTAGGTCATCCCCATGGTAATAAACATCAATAAGGATGGGAGAATAAGGATTTGTGTGGACTGCAAATAACTTAATGCTTCATGTGTCATAGATCCTTTTTCCACACCTTTTATAGAGTAGATCCTGTAAGGAGTTGTTGGGTGTGAGATATGTTCTTTTACAGATGGGTTTTTAGGCTATTACCAGGTGCACATCATGAAAGAAGATTAGGATAAGAAAAATTTTACCACTGAATGGGGAATTTTCACATATAATGTTATGCCTTTTGGATTGAAAAATGTGTTGGTAGTGTTCTCGTGCATTGTTGTGCAGGCCTTTTAGGATTTTATTCACAATTTCTTGCAAGTGTATCTGGATGACTAGACAATATATGGTTTAGTCAAGGATCACTGTGATAATCTGATACTCATGTTTGAGAGGTGCAAATAGTTAAACATCTCTCTCAACATTAAAAAATGTATCTTTGCTACACCCTTTGGAAGTTTACTTTGGCAGATCATATGTAAAGAAGGATTATTGGTAGACCCAACTAAGATAGCTATGATATTTGGCTTAGAAGAGCCTACAAATTAGAGTGAAGTGCACATATCTTGGGGCATACAGGCTATTACAGACAATTCATCAAGGTCTATGCGAAGATTTTTACACCATTAGAGGAATTGTTGAAGGCTAAAGGAAAGTTTCAGTGGGGTGACGCAAAACAAAAGGCATTCAAGACATAGAAGGAGAGGCTTACCACTACACCTATTTTGTGCTTTCCTTCATGGGACATGTCATTTCATGTACACGTTGATGCCTATGGTATGGTGATTGGTGTAGTTTTGGGACAACCAAGGGAAGGAATTGTGGATCTCCCCATTTTGTTTGAAAATAAGAAGTTGACACACACAGAGCAAAATTATAAAACAATGGAGCATGAAGATTTTTCTATGATCTAAACACTTCACAAGTTTAGAAAATACTTGTTGGCTACTATGTTTATTTGTTATACATATCATATGGCATTAAAATTCTTGGTTAACAAGCTTGTTTTGCAAGGGAACATTTGTAGGTGGATACTTCTATTTTAGGAGTTTGATTTCATAGTTGTTATCAAAATAGGTAAGAGAAATTTAGGTTCTGACCATCTATCAAGGATCAATTCAGGTGAGGATGTACAAATTATTGAAGACACTAAGCCAGATGCACAACTATTAAGATTGAACCATGTGCCCATAGATTTGGAAGATATATCTATCTTTTTACACACTAAATCTGTGTCGAAAGGATGAATACATTGGAGAAAATGTAGCTTGATATTCGTGCAACACCTTATTAGCTGATTGGGGGATATTTGTACAAGTTAGGTCATGAGGAGGACTTGTTCCATTGTGTTCTAGAACATGAGTATGACACCATTATGGAGGAGGCCCATGGTGGAATAACAAGAGGACATTATGCAAGTGATGCGACTGTATGCCAAATCTTGATGGATGGACTTTTGTGGGAGACTTTGTATAAAGATGTGAAGGTGTTTGTGAAGGTATTTGATTATTGTCAGTGCCTTAGGAAGCTTGCTAATAGAGATGAGATGCCCCTAAGACCAATATTGAGTTTGGATCCATTTGAGAACTGGGTTATTGAATTTTTAGGACCCATTGCACCACCCACATGTTACATTATTACTTGTATAGAATGTCTAATAAGGTGGGAAGAGGCTGCACCTATAAAGGATTGTACTCCAGCCACAACAACGAGTTTCTTATGGGAAAATATTATTAGCAGGTATGGTTTCCAATTAAGATTTATCAGTGATAGAGGAACTCATGTATTGAATGAGAAAATTAGAATTATATTGGTAGATTTTATGGTGGCACACCATAAAACTAACCCTTATCACCATCAAGCTAATGGTACTGCAAAATATTTTACCAATATTTTTGGACACAATCTTATAAATATTTATGATGTTGGAAGGAAGGATTGGGATGATAAATTGTTGGCTATACTTTGGGCTTACAAGACCACACATAAAATATTAAATAGGGCCACACCCTTTTAGTTGGTGTTTGGCACAGAGGATGTGCTCCCTATTGAATGTATGTTACAATCCCTACGTATTGCACATGTAGGTGGACTAGATGATGAACAAGTTGTAGAGGAGTGCATTGAAAAATTACTTCAATTGGATGAGCAATTCACCATAACAAGTTTGAGCTAGAATACTGAGAAGGAAAGACAAAAATTATGACGTGATAGGCACATTAAGAACAAGAAATTTGTAGTTTGCAAGATGGTCCTTCTCTATGACTCCAGGTTTGCACGCCATCTAGGAAAATTGAAAGTGCATTAGTTGGTACCTTTTGTAGTAACCAAGATACTTGAACCATGTGCATGTCAATTACAAGCATTGGATGGAACCATGTTTCCTAGTTACTTGAATGGGAGTAGGCTGACACCCTACTATAAATAAAGCTTATTGGTGTTTGTAATAAGGTATTATTGCCACTTAGTTTAGGTTTCCCTTTCATGTTTTGTTTTTCATTTCAGTTTCTTGTGTTTTCTTTGTTTTGTTGTAATAAGCGCGCTTGCGTGCAAGAAGCTAATTAATATCTATTGATTTCATGTACAAAAGACCATGCATACTTTTAGTGTGGGGTGAACAAGGTGCAAGCACATGAAAAATAGACTTGTTGGTGTTAATATCTATAAGAAAATTGGAACTCATGAAGGTTAGCATAGGTACACAGGTAATGCCATGAAGGATTCTCTCTGAAATATTTATGCGTAAGAGAAAGGTGTTACATGTGTTGAGGATGATAATACTCATGAAGAATTTCTCAAGATGAATACCATGCAAGGAAAAGGCCATGTAGTGTAATGCGATTTAGGTAGAATACTTAGTGGAAAGCGTAGAGGAAATATTTTTAGTGGCACAGGGAAGCATGTGCAATGATACCTATGGCTTGAAAGTAGTATGCACACCAGAAGGTTATGATTGTAGCATGCAGAAGAAAGCACCAAAAAACACAAAAAAATAAAAAAATCATAACTGTGTCCAATGGAAAGTGGAAAAAGCTATGGAATGAAGCTAAAGAACCTCAAATCTTTGCAAACTCATCCATGCACCATAGGATTAGAGATAAACAAGATAAACTAACATGCAAGCATTATAACTTTGACAAAAACATCAAAAACTAACATGTATACTACTCTCTACTCTATGAAAGCTTAATGAAAGTGAACCTAGTTAGATTCTAAGCAATCAAATTGTGTGTTGTTTACTCCATGAGGGTGAATGAATCTCACTAAATAACTACATGGCCAAGTTTAGCTATTTCATTACTAACCTAACATGGGTGCAAGATGAAGCTATTTTAATGGTGGATGACCCAAGATCAAATGCCTTATTAGCTTGGCTAATGTAAATGAGCTCTTAAGCTTTCTTATGCTTGTTTTGGGTTTAGCTTATGTAAAGTTGTAGTTTGAATGGGTAGGCTTAGCCTTGTATTTATAGTTTTCCACTTGGGAGAATTTGGAATTTGGGTGCATGTGGGACTAAAGCTCAAAAAGTAATTTTAGATTAGATTAGGCTAAACATGCTTTAGGCTTAGTTAAGCTAGGATTAGGCTAGTTAAACTTGATTAGCAAGTGATTAGAGACTCATTGAGAGTTGGGAGGGGTTTGGATAACCAATTATGACTGATAGATAACCTACAAAGCCAATAGAAGTGGTCTAGAGAGAACTAGGGAGGTTCTGAATGGTCAAAAGGAGGAATGTTTAGCTAATATGAGAGATATTAGCCAAATAAGCTGATTATAGGAGGAATACGCTCAAAAGAGTGTTGTGAATGGGCATTCGAGAATGGAGTGAAGTATGGGGATTTAACAAAGTGTCGTTAATTGATTGGATTGGATGAAATGCTAAGTCTAAGCATATTTTAGGTGTCTACATTTGCCCCTCTTTGGGGTGGTGTAAGTGATGTAACTTCAAAGAAAGTAGACAAACATAAACAAGTAGAAAATTTTGAAGGGATAGAAGAAAAATGAGTAGAATGGAGGATGCCCCCTCGATTGGTGATGGGGTGATAGAAGAACTCGATCAACAATCGAAAAGATGACAAAAAGATAATAGAAGAAATGATAATGTGAAGAAGAAGAAAAGAAAAGGGATATAGAAGAAAAGGAGTATGAGAAAGGGGGAATGAGCTAACATCCATCCAGTGCCTTTTAAACAACTTCATTTTTCATCTTATTGCTAAATATATTCATCATTGGTCCTTATTAAATAGAATGAACAAAAGTGTAGTATGACATGAAAAGCCATATACGAACAAATGTCCATTGCTAAAAACACCAATTCCATGCAACATAAAAATTGTAATGCAATACGAGAAAGTACAATATGTGTAACTCCTTGCAACATACATAATGCAATGCAATACGAGAAAGTAAACAAGCTAAACCTAATAGAGAAACAAGTACCATGTTTTTGTTATCAAGTTTCAGTTCTACCTATTTGAATTAACGAAAAGGGTTAATGATGGTGCCCCAAGCAAGGATACATGTAAATGGAAAATGGAGGACACTTCATTCTGATGAAAAATTAATGTGCACTATGAAACAGTACTAGGAAACTCGTTGTGCCCCAGAGTATAAACAAAGTAAGTAACCTAACTTTTGTTGATGGAGGTAGATCAAGATGATCCACGAGTCACGCACATGGATAGGTGAGAACCAAAGAGTGACATTTTGTAGGATGATTTTCAATTTTTAGAAGTTTTCTTAAACATATTTGAATGTTTTGATTTTTCTAACATGTTTGAATGTTTTGATTTTTCTAACATATTTGAATGTTTTTATTATTTTTCTAACATATTTGAATGTTTTTATGATTTTTTTGAAAATTTTATGAAACTATGTACAAGAAGACAAGGAAGTGTGGATGCCCCTAGCGATACATGGGATGTACAAGGGCATAAGGCCATGTGCGTGTGAGAAAGGTGAAGATGTAAAAATGCCACAGAGAACAGGTGGGAGTATTCAAAGGAAAAATCTTCATAGGTAGAAGTGGGACCCAAGGCCATTATGGATAGGTTCAACATAATGGTGAACATAAACCAATGAAGTGCTGGGAAGAAGCAAGGATTCCCCCAGTGTAAGTTGGCCTAAAAGCACGTGATAGAAAGGAAGGATAATATCGTTTTTGTGAAAGGGGACAAAGGTGTCTGAAAACATGGCAAAAAACTAATCTTATACACATGGATGTTTTGAACAAAGTAGAAGAATGATGTGAATGATATGAATGTAGCTTAGAAGCCTCATAATGAAGAAGTGATTAGCCAAAGGCACAAATTGTGAGACGAGATATGGACTAGAGTAAGAGTCTAAACAAGGTCCAAAAAAGACACTTGGTAACATACTAATCATGTTTACTCATAGAGATCCAATGTGTGTACATGGATTTTATTACCTCTTGATGGGAAGATTTAATAGATAGCAAGTGAATACACCCTAGCTAATGTGTAGGAATGATTAATTGTGAAAGGCAATTTTGTGAATGGATGGTGAAAGGATAGTTGTACATTTCTCTACTACCAGCCAGGCATTCATAGCCCCGACGGAGATTTATTTGATTCTATTCGCAACATTTCTCTACTACCAGTCAAACATCCATAGCCCCGATAGATTTTATTAGAAATACCCCAAGAGAGAGTAATATATCAATTTTCTTTTGCTTTGTAGCTTTTAGCTTTTGACTTGATTGATTTTATTTCTTTTGATTTCTGAAAACTTATTTCAGCTCTCTTGTTTGACAAGGGGTTAAGAACCACAGATGACTTGATGGAAGGACGTAGAAGTGATTTTGATGAAGACATTGGCTAGTGTCTACAAATATGTCCAAAAGTTCTTCACAACAAGTTTATTAGATTCTGATTGTGATAGGATCTCTAAGAGGTCAATCATTCTTTAATTTACCAAGGTGATAAAAGACCAGGGTCAAATGGATACCATAGAGATAAATGTCACAAAATGTGTGTGAATAAGCTAACCAAAATATCACTGAAGGGATGAAAATGGTAAGAAGACTTGCAGAAGAATAGCATGGAAGGGAAGAAAGAAACATCCATGTGTACATAAATACCTGATTGCAATGTTTGATCTTTGTATTTTTGAATTGTTTTTTATTTTTATATTTTTGACATTTTTAAGAGGTTGGGACTAACAAATTCACTCTATGTGGTAAGATCCAACAAAAAATTTTGTGAATTCCTTGATAAGGGAGACTAGGCGCATTTGTTTATCGAGAGTGATATTATCCATGATATCGATGATCGAGATGAGTTCACACTCAATAAATGACTGTGATTTGTTCTAAAACATGGATTTCATATGTGGGATATTTAATTCCCCATCCAAACATTTATGCACTTTGTGCCATACTTGATGGTTACGTTGGTGTGTGTTCTTGAATCGCACTTGATTTAGAATTTTGAGATTGTTTGATTTGTTGGGAGCTATAGAGCTCTTTACAGTTTTGATCTGAGCTTGATTAAGAAACTGTTTGGGTTTCTTATAATTTGATGTGTGACTTATCTAATATCGAGAAGGAAAAGAAAGTGAACGTGGAAATTTAGAACTGATGTGAGAAATGACCATGGGCTTGCCACCATCTTTGGTAGAAGAATAATGTGATGGATAAAAAGGATACGGTCTAAGGATTGAAGAATATGGGCTACTGAAGGTGAACCATAGATAGAAGATGAAGGGATGCTAGGATGTGGCCCAAGAATAGAAGAAGAAGGGCTACTAGGATGTGACCCATAGATAGAAGATGAAGGGATGCTAGGATGTGGCCCAAGAATAAAAGAAGAAGGGCTACTAGGACGTGACCCATAGATGTAAGATGATGGGCTACTAGGATGTGGCCCAAGAATAGAGGATGATGGACTACCCGGGGATGATCCATACCTAGAAGACAAGGGGCTAGTTGGATGTTTTCCAAGAATAGAAGATAGTTCGCTACTCAAAAATATCCCACAAATAGCAGAGGGATGACTACTAGAAGGTGACCAACACCTAGATGAAGATGAAGGGCTACTTGGTGTTGACCCCATAAGAGATTGTGATTGAGGAATTATGATAGATAAAGAGTGATTGGGTGATAAGAAGATAGGCCATGGATCAATGTAAGACCTAGGAGTTTCCTCACTTAATGAATAATGTGAAGATGGAAGAATAAGAGGAGGATCAAGTTACATGATTTGAGGCTCTTCCTCTATTTCTTGATAAAAGGAATCAACATTTTTCTCATAATATGTGGGCACATCAAAGTCTAAAGAGAATTATTTCTCGTAATATTCTAAAGGAATATCTTCATGTGCCCCTATAAATGCCTTGATTGTTTCTTCATTCTGAAAGAGGTCAATCAGTATGATTTGTTGATCGATCACCAGGGGTTGATTGGAAGAAATAGGTTCACTTGGTGTGGAAGACTTAGAAGATGTTTGATGATTATTGATAGAAGAAGATGATGTGGGGGATGAAGAATATGTGTAGCTATATGTCTTAGGAGTATAAGAAGGTGGTGTGGACCTACCTATACGATGGTATATCATCTGTAAACTAGTAGGATTAAGTCTAAAGTCTGTAGATTGCGACGCAATGGTCGATTTAGACGTTTGAATTGAAGGACTTTGAGTCATAAAAATCTTCAAGAAGGAAAATTTATTGGGGGTAATTGATGAAGAAGGTCTTGCAAAGAAGGGGAGGACTGTGATTCAAGAATTGCATCAGATGAATAATAACAAGGGTCATGCAAAGAAAGAGGGGACCGTGATTCAAGAATTGTATTAGATGTTTGATTGGAGGAATTTGGAGTCGCACGTATCTTCAAATGAAGAAGACATCGTTGAGGTGACTGATAAAAGGGGTCCTGCAAAGAAAGGGAGGACCATGACATAAGAGTCATATTAAATGTATGATGAAGAGGTTCCTACAAAGATAGGGAGGACCATGACATAGAAGTAACATTAGATGACTTAGGATTTGAATTATATGAATCTGAATAGTAGTTTAGATCCGAATCATTAGAAGAATCAGAAGAAATGTTTGGATTGGAATAAGAAGAAATGTTTGGATTGGAATCCTCAGAAGAAGAGGAAATGTTTGGATTAGAATCAGAAGAAGAGTGGGGAAACTTGAATAATAATTTGAATCAGAAATGTCCAAATCATACCACTGACTATGAGATGAAGGTGGGGAATGAGTTACCCATATTGGCTCTTTAACACGAAAAACCAAATGATGTTTGGTCATGATGGGCACATTTTGATTTGTACACTAAAAATTTGATACCTTATCATTGTATGTATAAGGAATCTTGCAATAATTAGTCATTGTTGGCATTATTTGATACAAATACCTAGACCTAAATAGTTTAATTGAACTTCTTCAAGGTGAAGAAGGTTTCATGTTAATTTGGGAAGTATAACGACAACCAACTAGACATCGTGTAAGTGTGAAGATGTGTGTATGATTTTTCGAAGAAGCTCTAAGGAAAATAGTCATCGTGACGATGCAAATCTCGATGAGATTGAAAGGGATTGTCCTAGAAAATAAAATTTTTGAATGAATAATCATAAGGAACAATCATGCAAGTGTGAAACACAAATCCAATAAACAAGGAAATACACCATATGAAAATGCATGTGAAAATTTATAGTTCAATGCAAAGGTGATCAACACAATGTCAATATTTACGTCAAGCTCGAAATGAACAAGGCGTAAATATTAACAAAGGGTAGATGTACTCCCAATCAAAGGATACCATGATAAGTTCAACAACCAACAAGACCTAAATTTTAAAAGGGTGAGGTTTACAAATGTAAGCCATGTAACTACACCTATTGGACACATCTATCAAGCTTCGTGGAGAAGTGAGATATTAGTGTCAAAGTGGTATCGAAACGATGCAAATAAAGTAAGTGACACCTTTCAAGATTTGGGACAATGTTTGAAATCAAACTAAGTCAAAGTATACTAATGATGTATTAAAACATGGGCAGCGTAACGCCACAATGCAGACACTTAGATCATTTTTATGAGAAACATGACATAAGTATCTTAATTATGTCGAGACAATGCGAACGAGATAACATGTCAAAGGGAGATAAAATGATGAATCAATCCTAACTATGATGACAATCCTGACATGGGTATCAAAATCACAAAGGCCACCAATGATATGAATACGCCTCCGCACACTTTAGACGTTTAACTTACCCAGCCACAAACATGGATGGGTGTAAATGGAAAAAAAAGTGGCAAAAACAATCAGTTGGTAACACAAAGGTAATCACCTTTATTTTGATCAATAAAGTGTCAAAAGAATGTGAAGGAAGTAGATCAAAAATGGGGATGAAAAATGATGGCTTCACTTCAGCAAAGTTTTTCCTTACCTTAAGGAAAGTGAAAAACTAAGTGAAAGTAACACGTCACATGTTTCGTGATGAATATATGGTTCATAACTCAACACTGTTTTAGAATGGTCAAAGTGGGCTCCTGGCCAAAGTATATTTTCCTAGGTGGTTCTCTCATCCTAGGTGTTACAAAATTGTCCACAAGCGAGGTGATTTACCCAAATAGTTCTGACTATCTTGGGAGTATCTCAACTTTGTCCCCTTCAAGCATAGTGGGCAGTAAATGCATCCATCGTGTACTTAAAAGGGTTGCATAGGAACAACTTGTAACACTATCTCACAAAGGAATTACTAGTCAAGTAGGTAGTGCAAAGCACTTCCCGTTTCATCCACAAGGTTCCCTCTTACGTGGACTACTTTGGGGCTCTTGGAACCACCCCCATTGTTATAGTTTAAGGCGTTATGCTAAAGGTCTTATGTTCCAGTTGAGCGGAGAGGGACGTACCCTTTTCTGAAACCTACAATACAGTGTTTTGAATATGTTGTTCTTTTTATCTATTTTAATTAGGTGTGGTTTGCTAAAACACCATTTGGAAACTTGTATAACAATTGTATTAGTAGTTTTTGACTTTGTTTTGATTCCTCCATTCTTTAACAAGAAATGGTGTTTTGGTCTTGTATGACGATTTTTAGTAGTTTTCCATCAAAAGAGAAAAAACCATTTCTGATTCTCCAGATCATCCATGGACGCAAGAGAAGAGCATACGTGATGTTTCCAAAATCTAAAAAGATATCAAATGAAAACAACACTTTAATTCAACTACGCCAAGTTAACCAATTCCAACTCAAATATTCCTAACAACCTCAAAGCATCAAAAGGACTTAAGAATCGTTTTTGATTCCCAAGATCACCTAAAAGGTGCGAGGGAAGAGCATACATGACTCTAATCTCCTGATTAAACATGAAATGTTTATTAACCTTTTAAACAAGTCAAATCACCATCAAACATATAAAAACACCCTACAAAATAGAAGTTAGATTCAAAATAAAACTTGCAAGGTGTTAGAACATCAAAGACCAAATTTTCCAAAGCATTTAGACATGTTAGAAATGAGTAGTTTAATAAAAATGAAAACCTTAAATTTTTGGTAACTTAAAACCCCAAATTTATGTTTCCATTTTTTAGTTCACATCAATACCTTTCCAATGCAACAAAAATGGAGTCGTTTCAAGTTCGGGAGCAAAAGTTATGGCCTCTAGAAGATTGCTAATGATGTCTACGCCACGGATAGTGTATCTACGCACACAGAATGGTATGTGCGCTCCCTTTCCTGTAGGTGGCTAAAAAACACAGGATTTTTCAAAAATAATCTCAAAAATATCAAATTTTTTATCGATTTTCTTCAATTTTGGCAGCACTTCACCTCCTTTGATCCTACAAAGAGCACAAAAACAAGAAAAACCTATCTTAACTAGTTAGGAAACCTAATTTTATCCATTAATACAAGAAAGGTTAGTGAAATCAAAAACTTGAAAACTAATCTTAAAAACTTTGAAAAATTAATATAGAAAGCTTAAAACTAATCTAGAAAGATTGAAACTAAAAAAAATTAGAAACTAAAACAAAAATCTTCAAAGTGACTCCATTAATGGAGGATGGAAAAAATGTCTCATCGGGCGTGCCAAATGTGTGTAATGGAAAGTGGAAAAAAAGCTATGGAATGAGGCTAAAGAGCCTCAAAGATTTGCTAACTCATCCATGCACCATAATATTAGAGCTAAACAAGATAAACTAACATGCAAGCATTATAACTTTGACAAAAACATCAAAAACTAACATGTATACTACTCTATACTCTATGAAAGCTTAATGAAAGTGAACCTAGTTAGATTCTAAGAAATCAAATTGTGTGTTGTTTACTCCATGAGGGTGAATGAATCTCACTAAATGGCTACATGTCCAAGTTTAGCTATTTCATTACTAACCTATCATGGGTGCAAGATGAAGCTATTTTAATGGTGGATGAACCAAGATCAAATGCCTTATTAGCTTGGCTAATGCAAATGAGCTCTTAAGCTTTCTTAGGCTTGTTTTTGGCTTTAGCTTATGTAGAGTTGTATTTTGAATGGGTAGGCTTAGCCTTGTCCACTTGGGAGAATTTGGAATTTGGGTTGCATGTGGGACTAAAGCTCAAAAAGTAATTTTAGATTAGATTAGGCTAAACATGCTTTAGGCTTAGTTAAGCTAGGATTAGGTTAGTTAAACTTGATTAGCAAGTGATTAGAGACTCATTGAGATTTGGGAGGGGTCTGGATAACCAATTATGACTGATAGATATCCTACGAAGCCAATAGAAGTGGTTCTAGAGAGAACTAGGGAGGTTATGAATGGTCGAAAGGAGGAATGTTTAGCTAATATAAGAGATATTAGCCAAATAAGCTGATTATAGGAGGAATACACTCGAAAGTGTGTTGTGAATGGGCATTCGAGAATGGAGTGAAGAATGGGGATTTAAGGAAGTGTCGTTAATTGATTGGATTGGATGAAATTCTAAGTCTAAGCATATTTTAGGTGTCTACAATAACTAAAGCTGAAGTATGGTGGTAGGTGACGAGAAACTAATGTGGTAAAAATTGTGAAAAATATTTATAAGTGGTGCAAGAAAACTTCATTCTTACCTTGTATGATAGAGTATTTGAGCCTTGAAGAGTGATTAAAGTGTGAACCAATGCGGAAAATCCTGAGTAGAAGAGAGATTTGATGAACTTGAAGAATATTTAGCATGGCTTTGAATGGGATCTCATTCAAAGGAAGTGTGTGAGAAATAAATAGGCGTGTGAAAGGAAGTGTACAAGGTTCGAGCATTGAATTATAGAGCTAGAGTTTGGAAAATAAAATTTCCAGCTAAGGTACATAGATCGTAGCTAAGGACCATGGGTTAGGAGAACCCCAAGAAAGAAAGAAGGAAAAAAATTACAAGGGTAAGAAGTGGTGAGTAATTTGATACCTAGGGCAACCCTATAAGTTGATATGAGTTTATTTTTTGGATAACAATTAGCAATAACACATAAGAAAGTTGTGAACAAGGGAAAGAAGCCTACGATTGAGGAAGCAATAGATGAATGGTTTATAGAAATGCAATATCCAAGAGAGGTCAAAGAGGGGAAGTCATGGAAGTCCCAATTGAAAAAATCTAATATTAGCGATTTCAATCATCGCTCAAAAGACACACAATGCAGAAATTGAAAATGACACCATCATCAAGATTAAACCAGAGGATAGAAACAAGGCAGAGGATATTTGATGACACGGTGCATAATACCTTGGAGAGTATGTTAGTACTTCAACTCTATGATCTCCCCTTATTTGGAAAAATAGAATGCATATATCAATGGCTGATGTCATGAGTACATGAAGATTTCTTCTAATTTGTAGGGAGAAGGATGTGCCTCATGGTGAAACTAATAGGAAAGGTGACATGATTGTGCAACTTGGGAGAAGAGTTAGAGATAGAATTAGATGATGAAGTGATTGTAGAATCCATTGCAGTCACAATCAACTATTAGAGGAGAGGTCGCGTGATGGATGTAATAGGCATCAATGACCCTGGAATAAGAGTGGTCATGTGTTTGGTAAGATACAAGCTAGGGGCATCTGAAATATGTAACCAGGTGAACAAGCATTGGCTATATATTACAAAACAATATGACAAGTAATAATTATTACAATATCACGTTAGTACATCGCTAAAGGTATAATTGAGGAGGCGCACATACAAGAAAATAAAGGTAAGAAGATTACATGGGGCGCCATCTTGATTCTATTGGTATTTTGTGAAATTAGGGTACCAGATGGGGCTAAAGATAAAATGTGGGTATACCCTATGGATCAAAAGTCACCAACCCAGACGTTTGGCCAATTTTACTTGTGATGGTAGTATCACCGATACCTATAAAAAATGAGGTAGACAAATGGTATAAGAGTATGCACAAAGCATTCAAAGGTGAATGGTGCATGCCACGAGAATTTCCTTTGTCTTTGGTGACCAAGAAGAATTTGTAGCTTATCAACACTTTTTCTTGGGCAAGTATTACATGAAGAAAAGAGAGAAGAGTCCATGGTGTAAGTTACCATTCATTTTTACAACAAACTACTTGAAAGACTCTATGAATAGGCTATATGAAACAAAGAAATTAAGGTTTGATGCTAATAAAGTGGACACAAATTATCATTTACTGCGTGAAACCTATGTTTACCTCAACAAGACTACCTATAAAGAAATAATGGAGTTAGATGATATTAACATCACTCTTGAGACCTTGGTAGTGGGAAGGAAAGAAGATGTGTGCATTTATGTGTACCTAATTCCTAGGTTTTAGGATGGAAAATATATGGGTGGAGAAGAATATGAAGCTTCCAGAGGCCCTGAAAATGAAGGCATATTGTAGGCACCAAGAGGACACATGAGGATACTCCTCCAAGGTAAGAAGAGGAATAAATAAATAATGATACTAAGTAGGAGGAGATAGAGAAGGAGGGAAAATGGCATGCTTGACCAAGGCCACCAAAGAAGGATAAATAAAACATGCAAGGACATTGACACAAGAACTTTTAAAATTGTAAGAAGATCATATAGGATAACACTAACCAAGTAAATTGCAAAGAAGAAGAAGAGGAGGCACAAGATGGTTCACAAGAATGAAAATGATGAGGAAAAAGTATCAAAAGAGGCTACGTAAAAACACAGAAACCTCGTTCATTCATAATGTAGAAGATGAGGAAGAGACAGGGGATGAGGATACACATCATGATAGAGAGGTGCCAAGTGATCACGAAGAAGGCCCCACTAAAGAGCATGAAGAAAAATAAAGAAATGAGGATGAACCATCTGGGGAGCATTGAGGATATTTTGGTGAGAAAGGAGGTATGCATTCAGGTGCTAAAACCCAAATACCTATAGGAATGTGCATTATGGGTAGAAGGAAGGAAGAAATTTTAGACACTCCAGAGGTTGGGTATATTGATGATCCTAGCAAGATAATACACATGATATTTCAGAGTACAGTCATGATAGAAAATCCTTATGGATGGGAGGTGATTTATCCAGAAGGTGTGAATATGTGCATAAGAAATATTCTTTCTTGGAGAATGCAAACACACATGGATGAACCTGAGTTCATCATAAGTGATGAAGGTTGTGTAATGCACAAATTGAAGAAGGCACCTCATTCCACCCATGTGTAAGGTACACAATGGAGGAAGAAGGTGTTAGTTCATTACAAGATTACAATCTAAGGCTTGTAACTCAAGAACACTTATGTAACACTTTTCAATGATACCTTTGCATTCCCAAAGTATCCAACACTATAAATAAGTCACTTTTAAAATATATAGACAAAACGAGAGAGAAAGAAGAGGGAAAATAAAAAATTTCCATTCACCCACAACCAAGATTGAATAAATGCCTAAAAAACAACATGGGAAGCCTTACAAACCCATTCCCCCATGATGTATTGCTTATGGAAGAAGAAATGGGCACCATACTTCATTAATTTTTGTTATTGGGCTTCCTAGAAATGCACTTTCTAGATCTAGGGATGTTTTCCTCTTTTCTTCTCACCTACCCTCACCAAAACTAAATTTTAAGATTGCATGATATAGAAATTGGAGAAATATTTCCAATGATATAAATTTTGTGAAAAAAAGACAACTGGAGAGGGAGATATGGCCATGCGGGTCTGGGTGGTGCATTAAGGAACACATGTTCCATTTCCTAAATCACAGTCTGGAATTATATTATATTCCCCCTATATATTTTTATAGTTTAAATCCTTTATCACTTGTTCATTGGATAAATCAAGGTTTTGGGGAACTGAGGGAACTTGGGAACTTGGGCTATTAATCCTTTATTCCTCCACATCCATTACCTCCCACGCTTTTTTGCCCTTTGCTTTGTGTTGCAGCTTCACTTACTCCATGGGGAACTCCTTGGTTAGGGGAACCATTCCGTGGCCCTTTGATTCTTCCACACTTGGTTCCCTTTATACTACTCTTCACCACACTAAAAATTTCCCCAGCCTACACTTCCCCTATCCTTTGGATTTTGAACCAATGTGGGGAACATGTTTCTCACCGACCCCGTTCCTCCACATCCCACCTGTCCTTTGTTCTTTGGGTCCTCCTTGCATGTGGGGAATTGGCTTCCCCTAGATTAGTACCATCCCATACCCTATTCTCCACAATTCCTCCCAACCCATAATCCATTCGCTCCTTTATCTTGCAGAAAATTTGGAGATGCTAGGAACAGAGAGCCCGCAGGAACAATTTCCAGGTTCCTCCTTCGATCTGAAAAACCACACAACACTCGATTCTTTACACTACATATCTAAACTACCTGTAGGGAACCTTTCTTCCATGAGAAATAGTTCCATATGTAGCCCTCAAACCTGCAATACACAAGAAAGCCCAATTTTCTTATTTTGTCCCTAATTTTCAAAATTGTCACTAAGTATGGATTTCTTTGAGCATGAAGGAAAAGAGATCAATGCCTTGAAAAATTTTAGTCTTTTATTTTAGGAACATCCCAAGGCATAGTGATACATCACTCAGAGAGATATGACTACTCACATGAAACACGCAAGGGTACCAAGTCCCTCTTTTATGGCAACTTTGTCAAGGAATTAGCATGAAAATACATATAATCCAGATCCATAACAAAAATGCAAAGATAAATCACAACTAGATCTAGTTCATAACTATATGAATGAATAAACTTAATAATAACCAAGATCATATTTAGTATGCAAGACCTAGTTATAAATAAGTGAACAACCAATATCCTACCACAAATATCCATTGTATTAATCACTGTAAAACATAAAAGTATCACCATAAGTCATGTGCGTTAATAAACCAACAACATAACTTAACTACAAAGTGGAACTACTAAAAATATGCAAATCAACACACTATATATATATATAGGGGTGAGGACTTTCCCTTCACTGCCTAAACATCCTCAAAATAGGCTACATGCTAAGAATAGACATGCTCCACTTACAACGATAACAAGGGAGCATGAAAGATCTTCTAACAATAGATCATATATAGATAACTTTAGTTCCAATAATATTTTTAGCCCAAAACACTACATGCCACTTGATCTTCCACTTGTCCCAAAATAGCCTTGCGTAGCCTCCAAGTCTTCATGCTTCAGTTCAAACTACTAGTTCCTTAGTTCAAAAACATATTTCTTCCTACATAGAATATTCCCTTGTGTGGCAACCACTCCATCTCTATATTTGGCATCTTTCCCAAAATTGACTAAGTCCTTAACTCTCCTGAAATAATCCGTGAGCGCCCTTTTTCCATTCTCCTGCGCATGAATATTGTCATCCATACATGCATTCAATATATTATTGCCTACATGCATTTCATCTCTAGGTCTTGCATGCGCGTTCGAAAACTTATCTATTTTTCAAGGCCTAACATACAAGTTCCCAAAACATGAGAAATACCCTTTTTTTACCAGATTCTTCACTGGATCTTCATCAACCGCCCAAGTCCAATTTTTTTCAAGTTATTCAATTTTGCAATGGGTGTAAAAATGGATAATAGTTGGTGACTAAAGGAGTAATCTTCCTACTAGATTGAAATGATCAATGGCCTTGAAGCATCCATTAGGAATGGAGTCATCTTGATAACCATGAAAAATGATCCAAAATTTGAAATTCACCCTTGAATCCACCTGAAGCACTACCTAAACTTGGGACTGACTTGAAGCTTGAATTTACCATCTCATTATAAGAATATTCTAAATTAAATTTTATGGGAGTGGAAATTGTTTTAACTCTAAAATTTCACCTATTTCCACTGTAAGCTATGAAGAAATTAGAAAAAATCAGTAGTCCCCATCTCAAATGCATACCACTTTGATCTTGAATTTTGATATGTTTGGGTTGAATGAATGAACCTCTGAAAACTTCCCCAAAATCTTATTTGATTTAAGTGATTTTACAACTGATTCTTGACACCTTGAACTTCTTTTCACAACACATTCTTCAAGAAACCATGATGAAAATTGTACAACAAGATCATCCAAAAGAAAAAAATATGCAAAACACTTAGGGAAAGGAAACCTACTCTACCAACAAGACAATGTGTTGAAAGCACTTAGAGGAATTGAAAACTAAACTAATATGTACAAGATGCAATGAGAAAAGCTAATGATAATGCTTGAGGTAAATCCTATTGAATAGGATTTTTAATGCATCTCCATCAAGGTCTGACAACTCAAAAGAGTTAGCTTATTTGCAAGAAGTAATGATATATGGCCCACTCCAGATTGCATCAAACTTGGAGTGTCTCCCTGGTTTAGCTCTGTCTGCATCCCATTTTAAGACTAGATCTCCAACCTTGAATGTTTGATCTCTAGCCTTCTTATCAAACCACTATTTGGTTGATTTTTGATGTTGTTCCAACCTGATCATGGAATAATTTCTTAACTCCTCAAGCTCAACCAGTTCTACCATTTTGATTTCTCTTTGGTCTCCCCTTCAAATTCAATTGCTGAGTCAATTCAAGTGAAGGAAATTCAAGTGACAAAGGAAGCCTGGCTTCTTTTCCATATACAACTTGTAAGGGGAAGTACCAATTTCCTTCTTCATTATGATCATGTCACCCAAAGAGAATTTCTCACCTTTGTATGCCACTACCTTTGATTGATGTCCATTGTTCTCTTCATGATCCTAATCAGGTTCTTATTAGTAGACTCTACCAATCCATTACCTTGGGGGTAGTAATTAGAAGAAGTATTAAGATAAATCCCAAGTCCAAGAGCCCAATCAGAAATCTTAGATCCTAGGAAATATTTTGCATTATCATAGATGATAGTTTGGGGAATGCCAAACCTTGTCACAATGTCCTCAAGAAAGTCAAGGATGACTGATTCAGTGGCTTCCTTCAATGACACAACTTCTGTCCACCTAGTAAAGTAATTTGTTGCTGTTAAAACCCATTTGTGACCAACACTTGATGAAGGATTAATCATGCCAATGAAATCAAGACCCCATTGGGAAAATGGATGATCTACTTGAATTGGATGAAGTGGAAGGGCAACCAACCTCTTCTTACTAGTGAAAAAGGCACATTCTCTGCATTTTCTAACCCATTTGTGAGCATCAACAAACAACGTGGGCCAAAAGTAACCTACTTTTAATATTTTCATTGCAGTATCCTTAGTAGAAAAATGTCCACCTGAGAAACCATCATGGAACTCAGTCAAAACCTTGTCACAATGCTCACCTTCAATGCACCTGAGAAAAACTCCATCAATGTTTCTTTTAAACAAAATTCCATCAATTAGTGCATAAGGAATAGATACAACCTTATATGTCTTCTTTTTGTTTTTTTAGGCCAAGAGGGTATGCACTAGTAGACAAGAATCTAGTCATATCAAAAATCCAACTGTGATCATTGATTGCATCTCCTTCATCCTGCTGAAATTCAGTGTTATGTGGAAGCTCTTCATTCATGAAGGAGGTCTCTTGGTGATCTTGAGCATCCAAAGCCAGCTTGCTCACAAAGTGCTCTACCTCTTACTAGTTTTGTGGCCTTAATAGTCACATCATATTCCATGATTTTGGTCACCCATCCAACTCTTTTCTCACTGATTTCTACTCCCATGATAAAGTCTCTCACACTGAAATGTGAGACTAAAACTTTGATGTGATTAGTAACAATCATACTCTTGAACTTCTTTAGAGCTCTCATGATGGAAAATACCTACTTTTCAATGTGGTTGTACTTCAATTCATAGTCCTTCAACATTTGACTGAAGAAGGCCACTAGACTGCTCCAATCCTTGATCATTTTGTCTGAGTTAAAACAGCAACAATACTAGATTCAGCTCCATATGCATATAAAATGAAATCTTTAGCATAGTTAGGATTGACAAGTGTAGGAGCTTGAGTAATATCTTGTTTGATCTTGGAAAAATCTCTTTTCCTTTGGCTGTCCATTTGAAAATTGAATCCTTCTTGAGCATAAGAGTAATAGGCCTGACCAATCCTGTAAAATTGGGAATGAATCACCTAAAAAAGTTGATTTTTCCAAGGAATGACTGCAAGGATTTCTTGTGAGCTGGAAAGGAAAGAGACAAGATGGCTGAGATTATTTCTAGATCAATGGACAATGCCATCCTTTGAAACAATATGCCCCAAAATCTTACCCCTAGGGACTGCAAAGTTGCATTTCTTAGGATTAAGAGACACCCCATATTCCCTACATCTCTCAAATACCTTCTCAAGATGGTTGATATGATCTTTACTCTACTTTGAGAAAATGGTAATGTCATCAAGATAGACAAGGATGAATTCATTAATATACCCTTTGAAGGCAATGTTCATTGCTCTTTGGAATGTGACACCTATATTTGATAAACCAAAAGGCATTTTCTGATATGCATACGTTCCCCATTTGGTTGTAAATGCAGTCTTATACTGATCCTCCTCCCTAACCTTGATCTGATTGAAACCTGAGTATCCATCAAGCATAGAAAACCTCTTAGCTCCTGCTACCGTTTGTAAAATTTTTCCATATAAGGTAGAGGATAGTGATCCTTTAGGGAGGCTTTGTTCAAATCTCTGAAATCAACACAAAGTCTGATTTCTCCATTCTTCTTCCTCACCGGAACAAGATTTTCCACCCATGTAGAGTATTTGATAGGAAAAATGATTTTTTCCTCAATGAGTTTGGATAACTCCTTCCTCATGAGGGGCTCTATCTTGGGATTAACTGGCCTTTTCTTTTGTCTAATTGGCTTGACATTAGGATCAAGATCAATGGAATGTTGGACAATGTCTGGATTAAACCCTTTTAGATCTTCATAATCCCATGAAAATACATCACTGAATTTTTGACACAAGGAGATAAAAACATGCTTCTCATTTCATCACATACCTTTCCAAGAAGAAGTTCCTTTCCTTGTGCAATTGTGACTGGTTGACAGTCTTCTTGCCTTGCTGTTATGTTCTTCTCTTCACCTCTGAATTCATCATCAGGACTAAAAATATGCTCCAAGGTGACCAATCCTTTTGGCAATTTGTTTGTTTTCAGATGAATAATTTGATCACCATAGCTATCATGCAAATCATATTGCATTCTTGAGGAAAATTCAGCTTCGTTCTGGATGAATTACACAATTTTTTCATCACTGTCAAATACTTGCCAGCTAGTTTCATTTTCTAGAATGGATGGTCTGACCACTACCTTGATGTGTTGCACATTACCTTTAACAAGATCCTCAGCAGGTGAGAATTGTGAACCAAGGGTTGCCATCTGGTTTTCTTCTTTGTTCAATTTCCTAGGAACCACTTGCAAGATTAAGAGCATCAAAACTCTCCAGAAGATCCCAAACTCTGTGTTTATAAGCTTTCAAAAAGATTATTCTTTGTGGCACACTTCCCTCTAACTTGGTGGATAACCAATTCAGTATCCCAAAATATTTGCAATGTTTTTAATTTTCTCTTTTCAGTAATTTGAAGACCATGCACCAATGCCTCATACTCTGCTATGTTGTTAGAACATGCAAATTACAATCTATGAGAAAAGAAGAATTTCTCATTCATTGGAGAAATTAGTACAACACCTGCCCCAACTCCATTTCTACTTCTAGAACCATCAAAGAACATCTTCCACAATCCAGAAGCACTATATCTTCCTTGCTTGAGTGGTGCAGGTAAATCATATCCTTCTTTCAAGAATGCAGTAGGTTCCAAGTCCAGTTTCCAAAGCTATATCATAAGGATCAAACTCATAGCATTCTTAGCCCATTCATCTAATATAAGATCAATAATAGGAGGAGGAGTGGGTTGCTCTTCTGAAACTAACTCTTGTTGATGTTATTCTTGTATTAGGAATTTGATTAGGGAGGGGTAGGATTATAGGACTCAATATGATAGGAAAATATAGGCTCATCTTGTATTGTAAATCTTGTACCATACCTAGTTCTTAAGAGCATATGAGTCCAATATGAAGACAAATAGCCACCTACTTTGGCTATGAAATCTCTTGATAAGAAAATGAAAACATAGGAGGAAAGTCAATTACTGATATATCATGAGTTATAGTTAATTTTGGACAAGCATGAAGGGTTAACTCAAGATATTTTATCACTCCTAAGACACCAAAAGTTGAACCATCAATTTTGTAAGACACCTTTAGAAATGGGGTTGTACTTAAGACCTAGGATATCAACAATTTTTTGGGCATTACAAAAGTACTAGCCCCTGAATCAATCATGCAATTATGAACTAAGTGTTTTCCCACAATTAATAACATATAAAATGGTGGGGTCTTGACAACTTTGCTTACTTCTCTTCCTTTTCTTGAACAAGTTGACAACATCATGAGTCTTTTCCACCACTAGATCAGGCTTGGGTAAGTTGCTTGAGAGCTTCACATAGGAGGTCCCTTTGTGATGGAATAGCCAGAGCATCCCACATTTTCACATTAACATTTGTCTTCTTCATCTTCTCAACAATATTGAAAGGAAGGCCCATGGATTTCTGCATTTTTGGTACAAGATTTCCTTCCTTGATTTCTATAATGATTGGGATAGGGCATCTTTGGTTGAGAAGAAACTTCCTTGCTAAAAAGATTATGAAAACTCATTTTTCTTTTGGAACGCCAACTTCTTTTTCCTTGTTGACAGTGTTGCCTTGATTAGAAGAAGATGAAGGTTGAGAATCAACATCCTTTTCTTAACCTTGTATTATCAGCAACATTAGTCTGAGGTCTACTAGAACCCACTACTTGATTTATTGCACAAAAGTCATTATCCCAAAGAACATAAGATTGATGTCAGGATTGACCTCTTGGACTCCTTCCACATTAGGATTGGCTATTTCTACCAATGGTTCTTACTGATTGGAAGAATTTTAAACCATGAAGGCTTGAGCATGCAATGCATTTGCAACAAATAAGTTGATTATGTGGCTGGCTTGCATAGGAAACACCATTTTGTTTCTTGTATTACATTATTTTGCACTGGAACCAATGCTTGACTTGAGCTACAACATGAAGTGACTGGGGAAGGAAAAATTTTACTAGTGGAAGAGGTGCATTTTGACCCTACCAACTATTATTCTGCTGATTTTATCCATATCTTATTAGGTTGTTGTTTCATAATGGTTATATCCTTGGTTAAATCCTTGGTTTGAAGATTTCCCCTGGTTAGAATAATTCCTATAAGATTGGGCTTGTTGTTTTTCCAAGGATATAAATTTGTTGGAAAAATTTCTAATCAAGGCCTTCATCTCTTCATCCTCCTTTTTATTTTGAGTAGAATAAAATGTGGAGGGGGTAAATTGGGGAATTTTTCTCAGGGATAGGAGCAATGGTAGGTTATGGGGCTTGAGGAAATTCATGGTATAAAGGCATAGGCATCCTAGGGGCTATTTTCCCAGACTTATATCAAACAATTCTCAAGCTCTAATAGCTATTGCATAGGAACCAAGAAATGCTGTCCCCCATAGACTGAATCATGACAACAATATCAGGGTTTAATGCCCTTAAAAGTAAATAAAGGGACCTTTTGGAGTTGGTCTTATGAGAATTGAATTCTATCCCATGTCTTCTGAAATCTGAAATTGAAGTCCACATGAGCTCATTAGGAGCCCTCTTTATAGTTTCAGTTGTTCTAACAAGGAGAGGTTATCTACCTTTTCCTAAAATTGATTGCTAAAGGGTTGTTCCAAGATCATTCCAATTAGTAATTATCCCTGATCCCAAACTCCTGAACCATTGAAGATATTTTCCCTTGAATGAAGAAGCTAGCATCTTAACAACTACATCATGTTCAATAACTTGATGAACCACACAAACATTGGCAATATCCTGAATATGATCAAGCTGGGGTAGTATGATTTTCCCCAGTGAAGAAAGGAATACTTTTTAAGGCTGCACTAGAATATCATGTTGTGCATTAAGAGCAAGAGGGATACTACTAGTAAAGTTGACAAATGGTAAATTCCTTTGTTGTTCCATGACAATAGGTCTCAGAACTCTAGTAGATAGCAAGAAGGGCCTACCAAGAGGTGGAGTAGAAAGAGTCCTATTTGGTGGTGAAGGTGACCTCTGAAATTCTTCCTCTTCTTCTTCTTGGTGATAACTGTAGGTACTCAAAAACTCTTCTTCCGTTGTTCTAGACCTTGTCTGAATTCTTCTCATGAACTTGAGGCACTCTAATACTGAAACAGTTGATTTTTAGATGCTTGGAGTTACCATATGTGTTTACAGAGCCTCCAAAGGCTAAAATTTTACCAAGATACACACCCAAACTTGGAAAAAATGGAAATATTAACTTCAAATTGTCCCATCGAGGTGTGCCAAAACTGTTAGAGCTCAAAATTGCAGACCTACCCTATCCCATAGACAACCCATAGGATTTTGAGGCAACATGGGACTGTCTCCAAGTTTGTGGGACTTGCAAACTGAGACATACCTTCAGAGAAGTTGACTTCTTTTCTTATTCCTAATGCTAAACTACTCATAGGAAGGGAAATTCAACTACCTAATACTAATCTATGATTCCAAGAGACCAGAGGAGAGAGGAAGATGCATAAAAGGGAAATCCTAAACTAAGGAGGTGATAACACCAAGAACAAGGGGAAAGACACTTTTAAAAGAGAGAAAATGGAACAAAACAATGATGGAGAGGGTAGAAATGACAGCCACAGTCCAGAGAAACATCTAAACTCCCATTTTCACACAATGCACAATAGAAATAAACCTGTAATATGAAGAAACATACACAACATACTGCAAGTAAATGAAGAGGCAAGGAAATGCAATAAATCACCAACTAAGGTAGAATAGAGCCACAAAACAAGTAATTTTATTGCTTCAAGATGATGCATGAATCATTATAATGGAGGAAGAAGGTGTGAATTCATTATAGGATTACAATCCAAGGCCTGCAAATTAAGAACACTTGTGCAACACTTTTCAATGATGCCTTTGCATTCCCAAAGTATCCAACATTAAAAATGAGTCACTTTTACAATATATAGAGAAAATTGGGAGAGAAAGAAGAGGGAAAAAGAAGGAAACTCAAATTTCTCCATTCACCCACCAACAAGATTCAATAAATGCTAAAAAACAACATGGGAAACCTTACAAACCCATTCCCTCATGATGTATTTCTTATGGAAGAAGAAATGGGCATAGGGCACCATACTTCAGCTGGGTATGTTTCCTCTTTTCTTATCACCTACCCTCACCAAAAAATAAAATTTCAATATTCCTTGATGTAGAGCTTGGAAAAAGCTTTCCAAGTTCAATTTTTTTTTTTACAAGGGACAACTAGAGAGGGAAATATGGCCATGCGGGTCTATGTGGTGCATTGAGGAACACAAGTTTCCTAAGGCCTTCATAGTCTGTAATTATATTATATTCCCCCTATATATTTTTATACTTTAAATCCTTTGCCCCTTGTTGATCAGATAAATGAGGTTTTTAGGGAACTAAGGAAACTTGGGAACCGGGGATATTAATCCTTTGTTCCTCTTCATCCATTACCTCCCACACTTCATTGCCTTTTGTTTTGTGTTGTCTCTTCACTTGCTCCGCGGGGAACTTGTACCTCGGAAAAGTGACAGGTGAGCGTGAGAATCAACAAGTAACTCTTACGCGCACCCGACCTCCTGAGGTCGTGCCGAGACAGCCGGTGGGGGGTAGAAAATGCAGACAAACTAGTTAGGCAGTCTAATGTCTTCGACACGCACTAGTAGAATTTACGAATCTAAGGCAAAGAAGGCCCTCCTAACTTGGACTGGTGTGATAGATCGATCAGCAAGGATGACTGCTACAAGGCTACAATCAATATCGAGCTCTGGCGTGATTCGATCTATGGGTTGCGGAATACGTGGAAAATGACCTGGGATTGTTTCGTGTATATCTCCCGATAAGGTCATATAGTGGATGATGAACATAATTGACTCTATGGACGATTTTCTAGCCTAGTCTAGAATTCCCTAGCTTCGTTAGCCGCTATATCTAGTAAGGATAGTTGTTCGATGATGATGGGTGGAAGTGGAGTGGACCTGAATACCAAGATGCGTAGGCCAGTGTCTATGTCTAACTGACTTGTGGATTCGTTGGGCTGTGGGATCTGTGGATCACAACCATAGGATCTTGGTTGTTGCGGTCCTGTTATGGTCATACACGGGATCAAGTTCTAATCCCTAGTATCCAGTAATCATATGCTTTCTCAGCTTCTATGTTTAGAACCAATAGTTATGTAATCTTCTCATAATACCTTACAGGCGTTCTCGCAACTTGGATTCTTAAGCTGGTATCTATATCTACAAGGGTGTCTCCAGCGTCTGGCTGTGGAACTAGAGGATCGCAGCCGAATTTTTGTTCTCTTTTGAGCCCTTCTACAGTCATGTGGATGTTTTCTAGGGTAATTTGTAGTTTGGCTGACTTGACCAAAACGCATGTGCTTGGTCGTCTTCTATGTTTAATCCTCTTAACTGAGAACTGATCAATTGTAAATCTGTGGTTGTTCAGAATACTTGTATCCTGAGATTTTGGTCTATGTCAACTATTGCTGTGACTAGGTTTGGTTGAGGCACGATTGGCTCAAATATATATTCCCTGGGCTCTTGAGGTCCTGTGATTTTCATACGAAACAAAATGCAAATCTAACTATAACAAAACAAATTCTAACTACGTGAAATAAATCTAACATATATATCTTTTATTCTTCTAAGAAATATTCTAATAATTTTAAGGAAAGCAAACTATTTTAAGCGTATCTAGAAATAATAACTAAACAATAATTTGAAACAGACAAGATAACCGAGTGTAGTTATTTGCCTGTACGATTTTGTAGAATTACTCTAAATAAAACAGTTTGTCTAATCTACCAGCAAGATTCTCGATCCTACCTAAGAAGTGAGGAGTGAATCATAGTTTCTCAGAAACTATCAATCCCCACATCTTCCCTGGCAATGTCGAGAATAGAATGAAATGAAATAAAGTGATTAACTACTCTATTTGATATGAATCTGACTAGAACTTTGAAATTTAAAACCTGGACTCTGCAGAACAGTGGTGAATCCGATGGTGTATGTGATCTCATCCCCTCAGTATGATCTCCTCGTTCTTTCATGTTCACGTAGATCCAGAAAAGCGTGTAATGCTAGCACTGATATGAGTAGATTTTGGGACAAGGACAGATCAGAATGCAGACCGAGAATGCGAGTAGGAGAGGGATAGCGCAAGAGTACAGAGCTTGGCTTATGTGATTCCTAGTGGGATTTTACTGCGAGTCATGCAACATGAAGCGACCAGAACCTGTATCTATCCTATACGAAGAGCAAAACCTGCAACTTTAATGGCTTCCTAAGCTATTTTGTTCCAATGGATTGGATAAAATAAAGACACTGCTTGCACAAGTTGGATATGTGGCTTACCAACAGCTGAATAAAGCTAACCAGGCATATAATGGATTGAACTAAGAACTCCAAGACATAATAAAAACAAATCTACAGCAAAGAGAAATTCAGAGGCAAGCTTCCAACTGGATTGGGATGAGATAACAGCACTGCCTGCACAAGATGGGTATGTGGCTTACCAACAGCTGAATAATACTAACCAAGTATGAAATGAACTATGCTATCAATCCTAAGCAAGCTAACAGACCAAACCACTGAAAATCAGAAGACTCTAACTAGGAAAATGGTGGCCATTTGCCTCAGCACAAGCTATGCATTTATAGGAATTCCAACACTCAAAAACCAAAACCAAATTGAACTCCTAAACAATAAACAAAGGAAAAACACTATTCCAGGGGACCAAAAACATAAATGCATGCTCAAGTCGGCAAATAAAAGCTGGTGAATCGTGATATTTCATGCGAGTTGCGTCAAAAGAGTGTTCTGGAAAACGCGCACAGGACCACCGCTCTGAGCAGGGTGGCGGTTACAGGACCGCAGCCCTATTCAGGGCGGCGGTCACGAGACCTCCACCCTGAAGGGCGACGGTTTCGTCACTGAAGGTCAAGAGGCCAAGGAAAGAGGGAAAAAGGGGAAAACAAAGGGCGCGGTGGCTAAATGGGGCATGCGGGATGTTAACGCATACTCCGAGGGCTTTTCCGGATCCCGAACACCTTGCGAGGAGACCTGTATCATCATTGGGGCACTTGTTACACTGTTCTGGCAGTACAGTACCTTACAATTTTGGGTACGTACATATTGCCCCCTCGGAGAAGCGTTTTAGCCATGAAGAGGCATAAAACGTTGGGTCTGAGTATGGCAGTCCCGAAATGGGGAGTTAGAAGTTATACCTTACCCGTCCGTGTGTTGAAATTGAGAAATGCTACCGCTCAATGCAGATAGATGCAATCCCTAAAATAATAGGGAAGAGAACTACCATTCGTGCGGGGATAGAAACTTACCTCCATCAGCGCTCCAAACCTGCGAAAAAGTCATTTTAAAACGAAACAGAACGATATATATATGAAAGTGGGCCCATTTTCCTATTCATTTGCACGAGTCGATTTGATTGATTTTGAGCTCTGGGACCCACGGTGACGGTTTCTCACGCGAGTAGAGTCGAAATGTTCGCAGCAAGATCGTGATCATGCCTCCACGAGCGGAACACCGACCTCAGCGATCACAGGTTGGTTTTCTTCCATTTTGTGTTTTTTCCCCTTTAAAATTGAAATGCTAAATTCATCATAATGGGGGGGTTATTTTTGAAAATGTTAGGTTCAAAAGGTCCATCTAGGGGGGGGCGCCTACTGGGTAGGCTCCATTTTTAGTTTAAATGGTCTATTTTTGCTCATTTTGGGTTTTTTGGGGTTAACAACCCGCGTGGGTTTTCAGACCGCGACCGCCGCCCTGACCAGGGCGGCAGTTACATGACCGCCGCCCTGTTCAGGGTGGCGGTTACATGACCGCCGACCTTAAGGCGGCGGTTACAAAACCGCCTCCCTGCTCAGGGCGGCGGTTCTGACCAGAATGCAAAAAAACTTGATTTTTGAGATTGCACTTGTATTTTCTTGCATTTCTATATGTTTTTATGACCTTCCTGGTATTGTTCAGATACTAACTTGTCCTGTTTTGTGTGTTTTTGGGTGTATGCAGGTGAGGGAGGAGTATATCAGATGGAGCCGAGAGAGAGAGAGTGTGATTGGCTTTCGGGGGTATTGGATGCCCTTTCTCAGGATGAGGAGGATACACTACAGAGGGCCGGCATATTGCGTATATCACGCGTGCCCCATGTCACACCATCCAGTCACATACTTTGTGACTTGTTTTCATATTGGGACGCAGATCGGAACACTTTCCGACTGCCAGGGGTCCGTGGTGAGTGGACCATTACTTTGGAGGATGTCTACCATATCCTGGGGGTCCCGATTATCGGGAGGAGACTCACACTGGAGACGGCAGGGTCCCGAGCACAGATTACACAGTGGGCAGGCTACATGGGGGATGCAGCCATCTCCACGGGGTCGAAGAAGGGAGTGAGAGTTCGATCCATTCCTTCTTTGCCCATCCCCATATTTCAACAGGCTATCATGGGGATCCTTGCCTCGAGGCTGATCAAGGACAAGGGAGGGGATACTTTACTATACTGCTGGGCCCCCATCATTGCACAGATAGAGGGGCATGGCCGGATATACGCCTGGGGCGCAGATATTTTGGGGACCACCTATCATGATTTATACAGGGTGGTCCGTCTACAGGGACAGTCTTTGAGCCACCCTACTCTAGTTATGAGTTGGGTGTACGAGCGCTTCATCCCTTATGGCAGGGGCATGGAGGTGGCAGATCCAGGGACTGTGAGGGCAGCCAGATGGACAGATATGTCGGTGCTTAGAGCACCTCACCAGCCAGTTGCCTCTCTTACTACAGCAGACATGGAGGCGATACCGTACCAGCTTATGGTCGGTATATGGGGAGAGGAGACTCTTACATTGATTTCTTGCTCCACCACAGGGCAGCTTATTGACCGCATGGGACGAGTGGAGGTACATCCTTTCGGCAGGGTTCCTCAGCAGTTTGGCCTTCCATATACGGGCATGCTTCCTCCAGTGGCACCAGTCTATAGATCAGTCCGTGAGGCTAGAGGGGGGCCTAGAGGCCGTGGTTGGAGAGTGATTACTCCTGGCACTCCCATTGCAGCCAGGAGGGTAGTTCGGGCTAGAGGGAGAGCTGGTGCGCCTTAGGCACCTTTACTTCAGATTGCTGCGGGTCCCGCTCACAGCAGCGATGACCCATAGATATTGACTCCGATTCTGAGGAGCTTACAGAGGGAGGGTTGGAGGAGCAGACTGATGATAGCGATCCTGAGTGGCATGACACTCAGGATATTTTACAGGCGGAGAGGGCCGAGCAGAGCGTAGAGAGAGACACTCTAGTCTTAGAGGAGCCACTCTCCCAGGGCCATAGTGGAGAGGATGAGTCTGTTGCGGGGCGTCATGTTGCTCCTACTACAGGAGCAGCCCCTCAGTCGGCAGCGGCATCCGCGGCGGGTGCCGGCCCTAGCGACCCATCTTAGAGGCCTGGTGATCCGAGTAAGTTATCCTTTCTTCCTTTTCAATGCTTGTTTAGTTTAGGATTTGTTTTAATTGCTATTTCTCCTTATGTTTTGATATTGTATCTTTTAACCTCTTGTCTATTTTCTAATTCATTTTTCTTCTTTGTTTGCAGAGACTGTTGACGAGTGGCGGGATCTAATCCGCAGGGTATGCACTGATTCCCTGATGATCCCTATGGATAGGACCCGTGCGGAGCTATCTGTAGATGTCGGGGAGCCCTCAGCAGCCGGTAGGCATACCGATGTCTTCGCTCCCGTTTGGCACGTGGCCAGGATGGTGTCGACTCTCCGTACAGAGTTGGCAGGCTATAGGACAGCCGAGCGTCTTATGAGGAGCCATTCTCGTGGTGAGACCGCGGCTGCCCCTTGGGACCCTGAGCCCTCCGTGCATTCAGAGCGCCAGCGTAGCCGGAGCCCTAGGCGAGGGCGCGCACCTTCGGAGGGGTCGCGTAGGGGTTGAGAGACCACTTGGCTCCTATGTATTTTGTAGATTCTTTTGTATATCACGGGCTCTTTGAGCATTTTGACCATGCCTAGAGCATGATGGCATTGTATATAAACATTGATTATTTATATATATGCATTCGTTTTTGGATCAAAACTTGTCACTCATGTTTTCCCTTTCTGTTTCCAGCTTTCTCGTGTATACTACGATGTATGTTTTATATGCTTTTTTATATGTATGCAATGGAGAACAGATGATGCAAATGTTTGCTTTATTTTTGTGTTTCATGATGCTGATACATGATATTGTAGATATATTGTGATCTTAAATCTTAGCTTCTGTGAGCAATTTGGATACCTCATGTTTGTTTTGGCAAAGTGATGAAAATAACCAGTATGATGAACAGATTAACTTGCCCCACTCCTAACTCCACGCAACTAGTAAGATGCGAGGGCTCATCACCAAGAGCCAAGAAGGGCGCAAGTTATGAAATATGGTGAAATGATAGTGATGAAAGACAGACGAAGCTTTGGTGGAACCAAATTGAAAACTACAAGCTTACTCCACCCGAATGACTTCATAGTTTTGGATGCAACTTGCTTTGCAGTTTATCCAGACTTAGACCCGTAGATGGCCACATAGTAGACAAAATCTGGGTTTTTTAGGATTTTTAACTCTTTTTAGAATTTTGAATATCTGATTCATTCGTTTTTGACTCAAAGTTTGAATAGTTTGTTTATGACCTTTTAACATTTGCTTTGTCAAGAGGACCCCCTACACTTTGCCCCATGCTACTAGTAAGAAGCGTGGGTTTATCACCGTGGGCAAGGCATAGGCGAGTAAGGGCATTTCCATCCTTTCCCAACCCTACGTCACTAGTAAGAGACGCAAGCTCATCACCGAAGGTTGGTGGGGCAAGGAAATGTGTAAAATAAAATTTTCTGTTTAATCACTTTTTGACTTGTCTTTTTGAGTAAAATGTCAGTATATGCTTATTTCCAAAGAGATGTGTATATGGGATAGATGTGACACCATGAAGCTTCTAGAACAGACCATAGGCAAGACACCTATCCTAAGAAGAAATCAAAGTGAGAACAAACTTGCAGATCTTGGTATGGTTACCGTTAAGACTTCGTCATGTTTGATTTTATTTGATAAAAGATTCTGAAGTGATTGATGATATCGTGAAAATGGAGAGATATGATTAGAAATTTTTGTGCCAACAACATCATGAGTTTGTAATGAATTGCTTTGAGAATAGACTCCTTCGATCACAATCTGTGTAAGAAATGAATGGACAAAATGATCCTAATTTATATGAAAATGCAATGTAGATAGCTATATAGGTAGCGTTAGCTGCTTATGCGTAGAAATGTTTGAGGTGTAGGGAATTGACTGTTTCACCAAACTCCTCACCTTCTAACGTACATAAGAGGTATGCACCATTTCCATAGTCCTTCATGACTCGGTATGGGCCCAACCATTTGGGCTGGAATTTCCTTCCTTCGCCGGTCTTCTTGTCGATCTGGCTGTCTAGTCTTAGAACTAGATCACCTTCGTATATATCACGTTCATAGACCTTCTTGTTATACTGCCAGCACATTCGGTCAGCATAAGCTCTATGCCGCTATTCAGCATCTAACCTAGTTTCATCTAGGCTTTCTAGTTGGGAAAGACGTGCTTCTCTGTAAGCGTCTTCATCTATGGATGGTAATGGGAAGTCGTCTTTAGGACACGCTTTGTTGATGTCTGGAAATCTATGCAAATGCGTATCTTTCTGTTCTTCTTAAGAACGGGAATGATGTTAGATACCCATTGGGAGTAGTCAACTGGCTTGATGAATCCTACCTGAAGGAGTTTTATTACTTCCTCTTTTACCATGAGAGCTACTTTGGGCTTCATGGGTCTTGATTTTTGTTTAATTGGCTTTGCGTCTGATTTAGTGATGAGGTTGTGCACTGCAATGTGGGGTGTAACTCCTGTCATCTCTTTATAATTAAACGCAAATGCCTTCTGATGTTCTTTGAGGATCTGAGTATGTATTTCCACTTCTTCTGGGGTTAACGAAGAACCTAGTTTCAATATTCTTGGTTCCTCTTCTGTCCCGATGTTGACATCGATTGTTTCTTCGATCAAAGAGGCGTTACCCTCTTCGAACTCAGGTGGTGCTGGAGGTAAATCTAGATCATCCCCATTTTCTATTGCGTATATGCTAGGTTCCATTTGTGAGGGAAGATCCGTTACGGGATTTCCGAAGTAGGAAGACGAATGTGGAATCAGGGATAAATCTAGCATGTGATAGGAGAGATGTAGTGCTGCATAGGCATTTAAGTAATCCAAAGTAGCCGCATCATTTCCAACATGGTCTAGGATGGTAGACTCACTTCCGCTTGAAAGAGGATTTGTCATTGTTTTTATCAATGGTTTGTCACGAATGGATACTGTGAAGTGAGTATCTTCTAGCTCATTGCTTGGAGTAAAACGTGATGCTGAGGTTGCTATTGAATCGGCGAGAAGATTTTTCTCTCGAGGGATTGCTTCAATGGATATGAAGTTAAATGCCTTGCTTAAATCTAATACAGCGTTTTTTGTAGAGTTGTAAATGTTCGGCTTTAGTTTCATATACTTCAGAAACTTGGTTTGTTACTAATTGCGAGTCTCCCAAGACTCTGATGTTATCAATACCAATTCTTCTGGCTAAGGTGAGGCCAAGAAGGAGGGCTTCGTACTCAGTGCCGTTGTTTGTGCATTCAAAGTTTAACTTAAAAGAGAATGGGAGGACCTTCTCCTCGGGCGAAGTAAGAATTATACCTGCCCCCGCTCCATAACGACATTTAGCTCCATCGAAATGGAGAGTCCAATACTTAGCCGGGAGTGTAGATGTTGGGGCATCTGCTGCGTTTGCGCACTCTACTTCTACCATACAGAGATCCTCTGCTGGCAAGGAACCAACACCTAGGGAAAATCCTATGCCTACTGAATCGAATGGTAAGAACATTGGTGAATCTTGTTCTATCAACTCAACGATTTTCGCAGTAGTCCCTAATGATACTGTTTCTTTAGTTTTACCTTTAGGGGTTGGAATTGTTTTGGATATGCTGGTAGTTTCAAGATCCGTCGTAGGTATCAAATTTTCCTCTGGCTTTGGGTCAGAGGGTTTATTAAGTTGGTTTGTTGGAAGTTCAAATTCTGAGTGCACCCCTGGTCTTTTCTTTAAATCAGCTAGGTGCAAATCGAAAGGTTTTGGATCGCCTTTGGCTACAAATACCTTTCCCAGATGCAAGAATCTTACTTCTTGAAATAGCGTGGAAGGGATTGCCTTCATTCGATGTATCCAAGGTCGGCCGAGGATCATATTATAGTTAGTTTCCCGATCTATAATATAAAACTCAGTCAAGATGGTTTTGGGCCCTAAGGTGACCGGCAGTATTATAGTTCCTATCGAAGTGGCTTTAAGGCTATCATAGCCTCTCAAGGTATTTCGTGTAGTGGAACAGTTTGTTTCTCCATATCCAAGTTTTTGGAGGAAAGAGAAAGGGACTATGTTAACTGCGGCCCCATCGTCAACCATTGCCCGTTTTACATAGTTATTATAAACCCACACTTGCAAGTGTAAGGCTGGGTCACCTCGGCGTGCGATCTCAGCATCTGTGGGCATTTTACTTATTTCAAATATGAATTCGACATCCTTGTCCGGCTGCCCCGGAGGGTGGATATCAAAATCTACGTGATTTACTTGTGTTTCAGGAGGTGGAGTGATGTTAATTAGATGGCCTAGACCTAATGCTTCTAAAAGAGCAGCTCTGTGAGGGGGAGAGTTCTTTAGTAAGTCCAAAAATGAAATGTGTGAGAAGGTCTTTGTTAGGTCACTAATTAAATCATAGGCACCGATGGGTTTTTCAACTATTTGCTGACTCTTATCTGTCTCTGGCAGATGACTTGGGCTCGGTTGAGAGAAATACTCTCGTGTTCTTGTTATAGCTTCGATAGGTAGTTCAGCGTCTAATTCTACCAAACTAACTATCTTGGGTCTCGGTTGAGCTCCTAACTGTGGCGCAACTGACGGATTTAATGAAGTCGAGGCTTCATGGTCATTGTTTCCCGTCACTGTACCTTTGTTTGTTCCGGTTGGATTCAGCCTATTGCCATCATGATTTGGGAGCGGATCATTAAAGATCTTGAGGGGAGCATTCTGAGGGGAAACTGCCCCTGCGAGCGTATTTGGTGATGATGAGACGGGATCTGCCAAAAACAAGTCTGTGAAGAACTGTCTTTGTTCTTCTGGCAAGCGTTGCATGAATTTATTGTAGTCACGGCACGTTCTAGTGTCGTGACCCCGAATTTTATGGAAACCACAATAAGAATTGGGGTTGTAATTCCTGTTTTGTTGGTTTGGTGTGTATTGTGGCCTAAAATTCGATCAAACTGTTGCCTATTAGGACTAAAGTTTTGGAATTGTTGTTTCTGGTTTTGACTTTGGTTTTGATAACCAAATGAGTTTTGGCTTGGCCCTTGTATGGGATTTCACCGTTGTTGTTGTTGTTGTTGTTGTGGATGGTTAAAATCCACTGTATTGACCGTCGGGGTAAAGTTGTTGTTTCGTTGGTTGTTTGTTTGTGACGGAGTATTAACAACATTTACCCTCTTGGGCTGGTCGGTTACCCCATCCATTGTTACCCCACGATTTTTGTTAAGGATTTTGGGTCCTTGATTGACATTTGTGGTAGTTGTAGTGTTTTAAGTGGAGGTGATTAACCTCCCGTTTGTTCCATATGTCTTACGACCACTATCTATCGCTGCTTGATCTATTCACAGAGCGCTCTCAAGTACTTCATCATAAGTCTCTTAGTGGGAACTTCTGGACTTCTTCCTTCACTTCTCTGCTGAGAGAATGAAGGAATAAATCGCATAGTTCCATCTGATCCATGTTTGGAGCACTTGCTGAAGAATAAAGAACTGTACGCCACCTCTGGATGAAATGGGCGACAGATTCGTTGTGTTCTTGTTTGATATGCAAGAATTCCCTGATTCCTGTTCTCAATAGTTTGTTCATGTCGAAGGCTTTGATGAACTCTGACACGAGTTGTTTAAATGAATGTATGGAAGCTTCAGGTATTCTATAATACCAATCGAGAGCGATGCCTTCCAAGGTTTTGGGAAATATTTTAGCAACAACCCCATCCCAAGGGAGTAATTCTCGTATGGCTGTAGCGTAAGCTTTGATATGCGCGTTTGGATCTCCCTCACCCTTGAACTTGGGCAAATCAGGGAGAGGTCTTGGAAGCATGACGCTTCGTATGGTGAAATCTAAGGGTTCCTTTAGATATTCTGAATAAGTCCCTATCGCATAGCTTTCGACCATTGATGGTGGTTGCTGAGGGAGTGGTGGTGGGATAGGTTGTTGATACGGTGCAACGTATGCATTGGCAGGGGCATAGGGAGGTCCTTGCATTTGAGCAAACATGCCGGGAGAGGAGAACATATCTCCTTGTGGTGATTTAGAGTATATGTTTAAGTAGGACGGGGTATTGTCAAGGAATGGATTGTTTGACACTAGACCTGGAGGAATAGTGTTAGAGATGGTGGGCCTTGTTGGCGTTTGTTGTGGATATTGAGGAGGCATGCCTAACGTGCCTACTCCCGTAAGGAGATCTACTTGGCCAGAGTGGTATGGAGGATTGGAACTTCCTGTTTGTATGAACGGAGAATTTTGACTTGCTTGAGCAAGTTCTAACCCTCTCACTCTTTCTACTAACGTTGAAATGACTTCATTTGGTGAAGTCACGGTACTTTGCCTGAGCGGCATTTGTTGTATACCCTGGTGTTGTATAGGTACGTGATAGCCTGTCATGAACTGATTGCTATCTTGCCAAGTTTCTCCAAGAATATTTCCTATATGCAGTGGCATAGAGGTATTTTCTTGAAAAGAGATTTCGGGTTGTATTTGTAAACCTCCTATAGGTGGGTACATACCCCGGGAGCGTTGTTCACTCCTAGGATAACGTGTTGGCTGTCCATCATCTAAGACCAGGTATGGATCTGATTGTCTACTAATTTGTGGTCTAAGTAGCATTCGAGGAGATGAACCAGATTCTCCGGTAAACGTCATATTGTTTGAACCTGAAGGCTCTGTTTGTTGGGTTCGAGGGGGTTGATCTAACTCCTCAGTTTGAAAAGACGAACTATATCTGATTCTTGGGGTTTGTGTTGACAACTGATTAGTTGAATAGTTGTCACCCCATACTGAGAGCGAGGGTGATGATTGCCTATTCTGTTGGGCGTAGTATGCCTCAAGACCCAAGAGGGGTCTGCCATATGCATCGAATCCCGACATATTCGGGGGGTATATGAATACCCGCAGAATAATGGGAAGGAGCGAAGGTGATTTGATGAAAGGAAACGTGATATTATGACTTCCGAACGAGAAGGTAGGAAACGTCAGCTTCACTAATTTCGTTTTTCACGTCGGGTTCACCAATTTTGTACGTCGGAAAAGCGACAGGCGAGCGTGAGAATCTACAAGTGACTCTTCCGCGTATTGACCTCTCGAGGTCGTGCCGAGAAGCCGGTGGGGGTAGAATATGCAGACAAACTAGTTAGGCAGTCTAATGTCTTCGACACGCACTAGCGGAATTTGTGAATCTAAGGCAAAGAAGGCCCTCCTAACTTGGACTGGTGTGATAGATCGATCAACAAGGATGACTGCTCGAAGGCTCCAATCAATATCGAGCTCTGGCGTGATTCGATCTATGGGTTGCGGAATACGTGGAAAATGACCTGGGATTGTTTCGTGTATATCTCCGATAAGGTCATATAGTGGATGATGAATATAATTGACTCTATAGGGCGATTTTCTGGCCTAGTCCAGAATTCCCTAGCTTTGTTAGCCGCTATATCTAGTAAGGACAGTTGTTCTAGATGATGATTCTTGGAAGTGGAGTCGACCTGAAATACCAAGATTCGTAGGCCAGTGTCTATATTGGATTGACTTGTGGACTGTTGGGCTGTGGGATCTTTGGATCACAACCATAGATTCTTGGTTGTTGCGGTCCTGTTATGGTCATAGGATCAAGTTCTAATCCCTAGTATCCAGTAATCGTATGGCTTTTCAGCTTCTATGTTTAGAACCAATAGCTTGTGCAATCTTCTCATAATACCTTACAGGCATTTCGCAACCTGGATTCTTAAGTCTGGTATCTATATCTACGAGGGTGTCTCCAGCTTGGCTGTGGAACTAAAGGATAGTTCACCCGAATGTTTGTTCTCTTTCGAGCCCTTCTACAGTCATATGGATCTTTTCTAGGGTAATCTGTAGTTTGGCTGACTTGACCAAAACGCATGTGCTTGGTCGTCTTCTATTTTAATCACTCTTAACTGTAGAACTGATCAGTTGTAAATCTGTGGTTGTTCGGAATACTTGTATCCTGAGATTTTGGTCTATGTCAACTATGCTGTGTTAGGTTTGGTTGAGGCACGATTGGCTCAAATATATATTCCAACTGGGCTCTTGAGGTCCCATGATTGTCATACGAAACAAAATGCAAATCTAACTGTAATGAAACAAATTCTAACTACATGAAATAAATCTAACATATATATAGGTTTTATTCTTCTAAGAAATATTCTAATAATTTTAAGGAAAGCAAACTATTTTAAGCGTATTTAGAAATAATAACTAAGCAATAATTTAAAAACAGACAAGATAACCGAGTGTAGTTATTTGCCTGTGCGATTCTGTAGAATTACTCTAAATAAATAAAACTAGTTTGTCTAATCTACCGGCAAGATTCTCGATCCTACCTCAGAAGTGAGGATTGAATCATAGTTTCTCAGAAACTATCAATCCCCACAGCTTCCCTGGCAATGTCGAGAATAGAATGAAATGAAATCAAGTGATTAACTACTCTATTTGATATGAATCTGACTAGAACTTTGAAATTTAAAACCTGGATTCTCGATAGAACAGTGGCGAATCCGATGGTGTATGTGATCTCGTCCCCTCAGTATGATCTCCTCGTTCTTTCGTGTTCACGTGGATCCAGAAAAGCTGTGTAATGCTAGCACTGATAAGAGTAGATTTTGGGACAAGGACAGCTCAGAATGCAGACCGAGAATGCGAGTAGGAGAGGGATAGCGCAAGAGTACAGAGCTTGGCTTATGCGATTCCTAGTGGGATTTTACTGCGAGTCATGCAACATGAAGTTTGACCAGAACCTGTAACTATCCTATACGAAGAGCAAAACCTGTAACTTTAATGGCTTCCTAAGCTATTCTGTTCCAATTTGTTTCGATACAATAAAGACACTGCTTGCACAAGTTGGATATGTGGCTTACCAACAGCTGAATAAAGCTAACCAGGCATATAATGAATTGAACTAAGAACTCCAAGACACAATAAAAACAAATCTACAGCAAAGAGAAATTCAGAGGCAAGCTTCTAACTGGATTGGGATGAACAACAGCACTACCTGCACAAGATGGGTCTGTGGTTACCAACAGCTGATTAATACTAACCAAGTATGAAATGAACTATGCTATCAATCCTAAGCAAGCTAACAGACCAAACCACTGAAAATCAGAAAACTCTAACAAGGAAAAATGGTGGCTCTTCACCAAATTCTTTTGCCATTTGCAGCACAAACCATGCATTTATAGGAATTCCAACACTCAAAAACCAAAACGCAAATTGAACTCCTAAACAATAAACAAAGGAAAAACACTATTCCAGGGGACCAAAAACATAAATGCATGCTCAAGTCTGAGCAAAGAAAAGCTGGTGAATCATGATATTTCATGCGAAGTCGCGTCAAAAGATACGATTCTGGAAAACGCGCATTAGGACTTGCCGCTCTGAGCAGGGCGGGCGGTTACAGGACCGCCAACAGGGCGGCCAAGAGTCTATGGTTTGTCACTGAAGATCAAGAGGCCAAGGAAAGAGGGAAAAAGGGGAAAACAAATAGGCGCACGGGGGCTAAAGCGGGGCATGCGGGATGTTAACGCATACTCCGAGGGCTTTTCCGGATCCTGAACACCTTGCGAGGAGACCTGTATCATCATCGGGGCACTTGTTACACTGTTCTGGCAGTACAGTATCTATAGAGTCAATTATATGGGTCATCATCCACTATATGACCTTATCAGGAGAAGCCAGTTAGCCACGAAACAATCCCAGGTACATTTTCCACGTATTCCACAACCCATAGATCGAATCACGCCAGACGCTCGATATTGATTGGAGCCTTTGAGTAGTCATCCAATGCTGATAGATCTATCACACTAGTTCAAGTTAGAAGGGAACTTCTTTGTCTTAGATTCACAAATTCCACTAGTGCGTGTCGAAGACATCTAGACTGCCTAACTAGTTTGTTTGCATATTCTACCCCCATTCGGCTGTCTCGGAATTTACGACCTCGGGACAATATCAACCCGGTACGCGGAAGAGTTACTTGTTAAAATTCTCACGCTCGCCTGTCGCTTTTTCGGCGTACAAAATTGCAAGTGAACCCTTTTAAAAGTTTTGATGCCATGGGAACAAGATCATCGAGTTTGTAATGAATTGCTTTGAGAATAGATTCCTTGCATCACAATTTGATGTAAGAACAAGTGGACAAAATGATCTAAATCTATATGAAGATGGCAATGTTCCAGATAATTATATAGGCAGCGCTAGTTGCTTGAAATGCGTAGAATTGTTATGATGGTGAAGGGAATTGACTGTTTCGCCGAATTCCTCACCTTCTAACGTACAGTAAGAGGTAAGCACCATTTCCATAGTCCTTCATGACTCGGTATGGGCCCAACCATTTGGGCCGGAATTTCCATCCTTCTCGCCATATCTCTCCATAGGCTCCATTTTTAGGTTAAATGGTCTATTTTTCATCTTTTTGGGCTTTTTGGGGTTAGCAACCCGCGCAGGTTTTCGGACCACGACCGCCACCCTGGCCAGGGTGGCGGTTACATGACCGCCGCCCTGTAAATAAGGCGGCGGTTACAAAACCGCCTCCCTGCTCAGGGCGGCGGTTCTGACTAGAATGCAAAAGGAACCTTGATTTTTGAGATTGCACTTGTTATTTTCTTGCACTTCTATATGTTTTTATGACCTTCCTGGTATTATTCAGATATTAACTTGCTCCGTTTTGTGTGTTTTTGGGTGTATGCAGGCGAGAGGAGGAGTATATTAGATGGAGCTGAGAGAGAGAGAGTGTGATTGGCTCTCCGGGGTATTGGATGCCCTTTCTCAGGATGAGGAGGATACACTACAGAGGGCCGGCATACTGCGTATATCACGCATGCCCCATGTCACACCATCCAGGTCACATTCTTTGTGACTTGTTCTCATATTGGGATGCAGATCGGAACACTTTCCGATTGCCAGGGGGTCCGTGGACCATCCACTTTGGAGTGGACCATTACTTTGGAGGATGTCTACCGTATCCTGGGGGTCCCGATCATCAGAGAGGAGAATCACACTGGAGACGGCAGGGTCCCGAGCATAGATTCCATAGTGGGCAGGCTACATGGGGGATGCAGCCATCTCCACGGGGTCGAATAAGGGAGTGAGAGTTTGATCCATTCCTTCTTTGCCCATCCCCGTATTTTGACATGCTATCCCATGGGGATCCTTGCCTCCAGGCTGATCGGGGACAAGGGAGGGGATACTTTACTATACTGCTAGGGCCCCCATCATTACACAGATAGAGGGGCATGGCCGGATATTACGCCTAGGGCATCAGATATTCTGGGGACCAACTACCATGACTTGTACAGGGTGGTCCGTTTGCAGGGATAGTCATTGAGCCACCCAACTCTAGTCATGAGTTGGGTGTATGAGCATTTTATTCCTTATGGAAGAGGCGTAGAGGTGGTAGATCTAGGGGCTGTGAGGGTAGCCAGATGGTCAGATATGTCTGTGCTTAGAGCACCTCACCATGACACCAGCCAGTTTCCTCCGTTACCGCAACAGATATGGAGGCGACACTGTACCGGCTTATGGCCGGCATATGGGGCGAGGAGACCCTTACATTGATCTCCTGCTCCACCACAGGGTAGCTCATCGACCGCGTGGGACGGGTGGAGGTACATCCTTTTGGCAGAGTTCCTCAGTAGTTCGGCCTTCCATATGCGGGCATGCTTCCCCCAGCGGGCACCAGTTTATAGATCAGTCCGCGAGGCCAGAGGGGGGCCTAGAGGCCGTGGTTGGACAATGATCACTCATGGCATTCCGATTGCAGCCAGGAGGGTAGTTCGGGCTAGAGGGAGAGCCGGTGCACCTCGGGCACCTTTGCTTTAGATTGTTGTGGGTCCTACTCATAGAAGTGATGACCCTATAGACATTGACTCCGATTATGAGGAGCTTACAGAGGGAGGGTCGGAGGAGCAGACTGATGATAGCGATCCTGAGTGGCATGACACTCAGGATATTTTGCAGGTAGAGAGGGCCAAGCAGAGCCCAGAGAGAGACACTCTAGTCTTCAGAGGAGCCACTCTCTCAGGGCCATGGCAGAGAGGACGAGTCAGTTGTGGGGTGACATGTTGCCCCTGCCACAGGAGCAGCCCCTCAGTCGGCACCGACATCCGCGGCGGGTGCTGGCCCTAGCGATCCATCTTGGAGGCCCGGTGATCCGAGTAAGTTATCCTCTCTTCTTTTCAATGTTTGTTTAATTTAGGATTTGTTTTAATTGCTATCTCTCCTTGTGTTTTGATCTTGTATCTTTTAGTCTCTTTCCTAGTTTCTAATTCATTTTTTCTTCTTTGTTTGCAGAGACTGTTGACGAGTGGCGGGATCTAATCTGCAGGGTATGCACTGATTCTTTGATGATCCCAATGGATAAGTACCCGTGCGGAGCTGTTCTGTAGATGCCGGGGAGCCCCTCAACATCTAGTAGGCATACTGACGTCTTCGCTTCCGTTTGGCACGTGGCCAGGATGGTGTCGAATCTTCTGCATAGAGTTAGCGGGCTATAGGACGGCTGAGCATCTAATGAGGAGCCATTCCCGTGGTGAGACTGCGGCTGCTCCTTGGGACCCTGAGCCCTCCATTCATTCAGAGCGTCAGCATAGCCGGAGTCCTAGATGAGGGGTGCGCACCTTCGGAGGGGGTCACACATGGATTGAGAGGACTACTTGGCTCCTGTGTATTTTGTATTATAGATTCTTTTGTATATCACGGGCTCTTTGAATGTTTTTGACCATGCCTAGAGCATGATGGCATTGTATATAAACATTGATTATTTATAAATATGCATTCGTTTTTGGATCAAAACTTGTGATTCATGTTTTCTCTTTCTGTTTCCAACTACTCCTTATGTATACTACGATGTATGTTTTTATATGCTTTTTTAGAATGTAAGCAATGGAAAACAAGATGATGCAAATGTTTGCTTTCTTTTTGTGTTTCATGATACTGATACGTGATACTATGGATATATTTGTGATCTTAAATCTTAGCTTTTGTGAGCAATTTAGATACCCCATGTTTGTTTTGGAAAAGTGATGAAAATAACCTAGTATGATGAACATATTAACTTGCCCCACCCCTAACTCCACGCAACTAGTAAGATGTGACGGGGCTCATCACCAAGAGCCAAGAAGGGCGCAAGTTATGAAATATGGGGTGAAACAATAGGCCAAAAGGGCGCAAGTTATGAAATATGGTGAAATGATGGTGATGAAAGACAGACGAAGCTTTGGTGGAACCAAATTGAAAACTACAAGCTTACTCTACCTGAATGACTTCATAGTTTTGGATGCAACTTGCTTTGCGGTTTATCTAGACTTAGACCCGTAGATGGCCACATAGTAGACAAAATCTGGGTATTTTTAGGATTTTAACTCTCTTGGAATTTTGAACATCTGATTCATTCGTTTTTGACTCAAAGTTTGAATTGTTTGTTTATGACCTTTTAACGTTTGCTTTGTCAAGAGGACCCCCTACACTTTGCCCCATGCTGCTAGTAAGAAGCATGGGTTTATCACTGTGGGCAAGGCATAGGCGAGTAAGGGCATTTCCATCCTTTCCCAACCCTACGTCACTAGTAAGAGACACAAACTCATCACTGAAGGTTGGTGGGGCAAGGAAAATGTGTAAAAATAAATTTTTCTACTTAATCACTTTTTGACTTGTCTTATTTGAGTAAAATGTCATTATATGCTTATTTCCAAATATATATATATATATATATATATATATATATATATATATATATATGGGATAGATGCGACACCATGAAGCTTCTAGAATAAACCATAGGAAAGACACCCATCCTAAGAAGAAATCAAAGTGAGAACAAACTTGTAGATCTTGGTATGGTTACTGTTAGGACTTTGTCATGTCTAATTTTATTTGATAAAAGATTCCGAGAGTGATTCGATGATATTGTGAAGATGGAGAGGTATGATTTAGAAGAACTTTATGCCAAAAACATCACGAGTTTGTAATGAATTGCTTTCAGAATAGACTCCTTGATCACAATTCTATGTAAGAAACGAAGTGGACAAAATCATCCTAAATTCTATATGAAGAATGCAATGTAAATAATTATACAAGTAGTGCTGGTTGCTTATGCGTAGAATCACTTGAGGTGTAGGGAATTGACTATTTTACCAAATTCCTCACCTTTTAGTGTATATAAGAGGTAAGCACCATTTCCGTAGTCCTTCATGACTCGGTATGGGGCCCAACCATTTGGGCAGGAATTTCCTTCCTTCATCTGTCTTCTTGTTGATCCGGCTGTCTAGTCTTAGAACTAGATCACCTTCGTATATATCGCATTCATAGACCTTCTTATTATAATGTCAGCACATTCAGTCAGCCATAAGCTCTGTGCCGTTATTCAGCATCTAACCTAGTTTCATCTAGGATTTCTAGTTGGGAAATACGTGCTTCTCTATAAGCATCTCCATCCAGAATCCCTTGTAGTGAAATGCGGAGACTGGGTATTTCGACCTCAAGTGGGAGAACTACTTCTGCCCCAAATACTAGCGAGAAAGGAGTTACTCCTGTTGGTGTTCTTATTGAGGTTCGGTGGGCCCACAAGGCCAGATATAACTTCAAATGCCAATCTCGCTTGTTTTCTTTCACCCGTTTTAAGGAGAATGGCTTTCAGTGTTTTGTTTGTCGCTTCATCCTGTCTGTTGGCTTGGGGATAATACAAAGAAGATGTATGATGGCTTATCTTAAATTTACTGCATAGTTTGCGAACCTCTTCATTTTTAAAATAAGTTCCATTATCAGAGATAATGATTTGCGGGGATACCGTACCTGCAAATGATTTGGTTCAAAAAGAACTTGGCAATCACAGAACCAGGTACAGTAGTAAGAGGCATGGCCTCCACCCATTTGGTAAAATATTCAGTGGCTGTGATTATAAAATTATGGCCATCTGTAGACAAGGGAGAAAATTTCCCTATTAAGTCTAGACCCCATGTAGAAAAGGGCCATGGAGTTGTGATTGGTTGTAGAGCTTGTGCTGGCATGTGGATCTCGTGGGAGAATTCTTCGCAGTTATGACACCTGCGTGCAAACTCTATCACGTCATGTTCTAGAGTAGGTCAGAAATAGCACATTCGATGTATTTTTCGAGCGGTTGTCATGGCCACCGAAGTGGCCTCCACATATACCGCTGTGGGATTCATGGAGAATCCTCTTGGAGTCTTCTGTGTCGACACACCTTAGGAGCATTCCATCGAATTCTTTTCGATAGAGCAGCTACTCTATAATGACATATTTAGCTACAATTATGCGTAACCACCTTCTTTTGTTGTGGTGTAACTACCTCCAGGTACATATGGTCTATGATATAATTAATGATATTAGTGTACCAAGGACACTCAGAGATAGCGGGTCGAGTTTCAATGTAATATACGCACTCATCTAGAAAGTCTAAATCTACTAAATCGCCTCAGTCTAATGGGTTGTCAGCTAATCAATCCACGATGATTTTTCCTTTAACCGACTTCTGATTTACAAATGTTAATTCGAACTCTCCCATTAAGGTTATAAAACGTCCATCCTTTTTAGACAAGGACCCTTATGTGAGAAAAGTCCATAAAAGGTCCGTTTTTACCATGACCTTCGTTTCTTGATTCAGCATATAATATCTTTAGGCATTTAGTAGCAAAGACTATGGCAAGGCATTCTCATTCTGCCTATGTATAGCGTGTTTCATAGTTGAGCAGTGTTTGGCTGATGAAATAAATCACACGTTCTCTTCTTGTTATCGTCCTCTTGGGCCAACATACAAGGCCAGTGAGACATTGGTAGCTCGTGAATATAGAATTAACAGGTGATCTAGCTTAGGTGGAATTAGCGTAGGTGGCGATAAAAGGAAACCGCTTAACCGCATCAAAAGGCTTCATCGCAATCTTCGGTCCAATCAAGGCTATAGTATTTCTTGAGTAGATTGTTTATTGGATGAACGGAGAAGCTTAAGTACAAGGATAAATCTCTGGATTGCACCCAGCTTTCCGAGAAATGATCTGATTCCAGATTCACTCAAAGGTGGGGACTGTTTCGAGGACAACCCAAATTTTGGTTGGATCAACATCAATTCCTCATGACGATATGATGTAACCTAGGAGCTTTCCTCCCGTTACACCAAAGATGCATTTCTCTAGATTTAGCGTGACTCCATATTCTATTAGACGTGAAATAATAACGTGGAGTACTTCGGGATGGTCACAACGCTTCTTGGCTTTAGCCAATAATTCATCTACGTAAGATTCCACGATTTTATGAATTAGATCAGTAAAATATGTATGTCATGGCCCGCTGGTATGTAGCACCGGTGTTCTTGAGACTGAATGGCATAACAAACGTAGCAATAGGTTCCCCAAGGAGTTATAAACGTGGTTTTAGCTTGATCTTGCTCAGATATTCTGATTTGATTTATATCCTGAGAAATCCATCCATGAGAGACAAAGAGCTCAAAACCTCAGTTGTTGCATCAACAATAACATCTATAGATGGCAATGGGAAGTCCTCCTTAGGACACGCTTTGTTGATATCTCGAAAATATATGCAGATGCGTATCTTTCCATTATTCTTGAGAATGGGAATGATGTTCGATACCCCATTAGGAGTAGTCGACCGGCTTGATGAATCCTACCTGATGGAGTTTTATTACCTCCTCTTTTACCATGAGAGCTACTTTGGGCTTCATGGGTCCTGATTTTTGTTTAATTGGCTTTGCATCTGCTCTAGTGACGAGATTGTGCACCTGTAATTTGGGGTGTGACTCCTGTCATCTCCTTGTAATTAAAGGCAAATGCCTTTTGGTGTTCTTTGAGGAATTTGAGTATGTATTTTCCACTTCTTCTGGGGTTAACGAGGAACCTAGTTTCAATATTCTTGGTTCATCTTTTGTCCCGATGTTGACATCGATTGTTTCTTCGATCAAAGAGGCGTTACCCTCTTCGAACTCAGGTGGTGCTGGAGGTAAATCTAAATCATCCCCATTTTCTACTACATATATACTAGGTTCCATTTGTGAGGGAAGATCCGTTACGGGATTTCCAAAGTAGGAAGATGAATGTGGAATCAAGGATAAATCTAGTATGTGATAGGAGAGATGTAGTGCTGCATAGGCAATTAAGTAATCCAAAGTAGCAGCATCACTATCAACATGGTCTAGGACAGTAGATTCACTTCCGCTTGAAAGAGGATTTGTTATTATTTTTATCAATGGTTCATCACGAATGGACACCATGAACTGAGTATCTTCTAACTCATTGCTTGGAGTAAAATGTGATGTTGAGGTTGCTATTGAATCGGTGAGAAGATTTTTCTCTCGCGGGATTGCTTCAATGGATATGAAGTTGAACACCTTGCTTAAATCTAATACGGCATTTTTGTAAAGCTGCAAGTGTTCAGCTTTAGTTTCATATACTTCAATAAACTTGATTTGTCACTAATTACTAGTCTCCCAGGACTCTGATGTTATCAATACCAATTCTTTTGGCTAAGGTAAGGCCAAGAAGGAGGGCTTCGTACTCAGCGCCGTTGTTTGTGCATTCAAAGTTTAATTTAAAAGTTAATGGGAGGACCTTCTCCTCGGGCCGAAAGTAAGAATTATACCTACTCCCACTCCATAATGGCATTTAGCTCCATCGAAATGGAGAGTCCAATACTTAGCCGGGAGTATAGATGTTGGGGCATCTGCTGCGTTTGTGCACTCTACTTCTACCATACAGAGGTCCTATGCTGGAAAAGAACCAACACCTAGGGAAAATCCTATGCCTATTGAATCAAATGGTAAGAACATTGGTGAGTCTTGTTCTATTAACTCAACGATTTTTGTAGTAGTCCCTAATGATACTGTTTCTTTAGTTTTATCTTTAGGGGTTGGAATTGTTTTGGCTATGCTAGTAGTTTCAAGATCCGTCGTAGGTACCAACTATTCCTCTGGTTTTGGGGTCAGACGGTTTATTAAGTTGGATTGTTGGTAGTTCAAATTCTGAGTGCACCCCTGGTCTTTTCTTTAAATCAGCTAGGTGTAAATTGAAAGGTTTTGGAACGCCTTTGGCTACAAATACCTTTCCTAGATGCAAGAATATTACTTCTTGAAATAACGTAGAAGGGATTGCCTTCATTCGGTGTATCCAAGGGTCGGCCGAGTATCATATTATAATTAGTTTCCCGATCTATAATATAAAACTCAATCAGGACTGGTTTTGGGCCCTAAGGTGACCGGCAGTATTATAGTTCCTATCGAAGTGGCTTTAAGGCTATCATAGCCTCTCAAGGGTATTTCGAGTAGTGGAACAGTTTGTTTCCCCATATCCCAATTTTTTGGAGGAAAGAGAAAGGGACTATGTTAACTGCGGCCCCATCGTCAACCATTACCTGTTTTACATAGTTATTATAAACCCATACTTGTAAGTGTAAGGCTGGATCACCTCGGCGTGTGATCTTAGCATCTGTGGGCATTTTACTTATTTCAAATATGAATTCGACATCCTTGTCCTGGCTGCCCCGGAGGGTGGATATCAAAATCTACGTGATTTACTTGTGTTTCAGGAGGTGGAGTGATGTTAATTAGATGGCCTAGACCTAATGCTTCTAAAAGAGAAGCTCTGTGAGGGGGAGAGTTCTTTAGTAAGTCCTAAAAATGAAATGTGTGAGAAGGTATTTGTTAGGTCGCTAATTAAATCATAGGCACCTATGGGTTTTTCTACTATTTTACTGATTCTTATCTGTTTCTGGCAGAGGACTTAGGCTCGGTTTGAGATAAATACTCTCATGTTCTTGTTATAGCTTCGATAGGTAGTTCAGCATCTAATTCTACCAAATTGAATATCTTGGGTCTCGGTTGAGCTCCTAACTGTGGTGCAACTGATGGATTTAATGAAGTCGAGGCTTCATGATCATTGTTTCCCATCATTGCACCTTTCGTTTGTTCCAATTGGATTCAGCCTATTGTTATCATGATTGGGGAGTGGATCATTAAAGATCTTGAGGGGGAGCATTCTGAGGGGAAACTGCCCCTGCGAGCGTATTTGGTGATGATGACATGGGATCTGCCAAAAACAAATCTGTGAAGAACTGTCTTTGTTCTTCTGGCAAGCGTTGCATAAATTTATTGTAGTCACGGCACGTTCTAGTATCGTGACCCCGAATTTTATGGAAACCATAATAAGAATTGGGATTGTTAATTCCTATTTTGTTGGGTTAGGTGTGTATTGTGGCCTAAAATTATGATCAAACTGTTGCCTATTAGGATTAAAGTTTTGGAATTGTTGCTTCTAGTTTTGGCTTGTTAGGAATATCTATGTTGTAGTGTGAACATAGAATATTATGTAAGTGATTATATTATCTAGGATAATATAATATGTGTTGTAATAATTAATTACATTATTGTAAATGTAATTGTTGTTGTGGGTGAGTTTAAAATCCATTGTTATGAGATTGTTGCAGTAAACAAGATCCATTAACGGGATATTCCCAAGTTTTGTGAAGATGAATGTGGAATCTCACGTATAAATCTAGCATGTGAGTTGTTTTAGGAGATGTATGTGCTGCATAGATATTTATGGAGATTATATCTCCTTAAATATAGCCGAACAACATTCTCAACTATGGTCTAAATGGATGGTAGACTCACTTCCTATGTATTGAGCAAGAATAAAGAGTAAGATTTCGTCATTGTTCTTTATGCAATGGTATGATCATTAACTTTTCATACTGGTAACAGAGCAGGTATCTGATGCAAGCTCATTTCTTGGAGTAAAATTTCATGATCAGATCCATGCTCAAAGAATCGGTGATTATATTTTTCGTTTCCAGATGTGGGTTGCTTCTATGGATTTTGTGTGCAAAATCACCTGTGCTGGTCAAGAAACTACAGACAGAAATTTCAGAAGAACCCAGTAACATAGTTTGGAAGAAATACAGATTTTACTATGCAGCTATCAAATTAAGCACATTGGTTTCTTACTAACTGAAAGTTTTCCTCCAATTTTCAATAATGTTGAATTGTTAATACCAAGTTCTTGACTTGCTAAGGTGAGGTTAAGAAGGTAGGGGCTTCAATACTCAGCGCCGTTAAAGTACTGTGCATTCAATTTTGTATTTTTTTATCAGTACTGTACAAAGAGGAAATGGAGAAACTAAATCTGATTGAAAAGTTTGAAGGACAAGATTTCCATACCATGGCAACTACAAATGCAATTACATTTAATAGACATTTAGGATCTATGGGATGTGGTGAAGTCTAATTCAACTCCACCCACGGGGAGTGTAAATGAATTGGAAAAATCTGAATGCAAAAGATCAGAGCACTCTACTTGGGTACCATACAGAGATCTGGGCTCTACTGGCAAGGAAGCCTATCTACATCATGTGGAAAATCCTATGCCTACAAAATCTGTAATGGTAAGAACATTTGGTGAGTCTTGTTCTATCAACTCAACGATTGTTTGGTTCTGAAGTCCCTGAAATGGCATACTGACTACATTGAAGTTTTACGCTTGTACGGGTTGGAATTTTTTTGGATATGCTGGTAGTTTCAAAAATGGCAGATCATAGGTAAGTCAACTATTCATCTGGCTTTGGCTCAGACGGTCAACTAAGCTGGAATTAAAGAACATGTAAAAGATGATGAGTGCTAAAGCTATGGTCTTTTCTTTAATAGCATGCCTAAGGAGTGTAACTCGAAAGGTATTGTATTTACCTTTGAGCTACAAATTACCTATTAGTCTAGAAGGAGTGATTTCTTACCATTGTTAGAACAAAGCAATCATGAAGGGATTGCCATGATTCGAAGTATCTATAGGTCGGTCGAGGAAACATATTACCGTTAGTTTCCTCGATCTAAGAAGGATAAAACATAAACCAAAGAAGGTTCCTTGGGCACTAATGTGACCGGCAATAAAATAGCTTCCTATTGTAAGTGAGCTTTAAGGCATGTAATAGCCTCTGAACTGTAAAAAGAGTAGCTTAGGATCAATCTTGATGACAAGATAGATCAGAAAGCCCTTCTGGAGCTGAAAGTAGAAACTGACTATGGGAAGTGCTACTCCACTCGATGAAGAACTTTCATGTCCTAGTGATGAGGATTATCCTATGGTAGACTCTTTTCTTGTTGGAGTGAAGGAGGCAATGGAGTCACCTCGGAGTGAAAAATCAGCGTCTGTGGGCATCGTACTTATTTCAAATACCAATTCGACAATCCTTGTCCGGCAGCCCAGAATGTGGTGGATATTTTATTTCTACGTTATGTGGTGTGTGTTATACACAAGGTGGAGTGAAACTAGTTTCATGGTTTTGATTTTAATGTGTTCTACATAGAGCTAACAACAGTGAGGGGGGAGTGTCTATTTGGTAAGTGGAAGAATGCAAACTGCATGACTCAGGTCTTTGTTAGGGGACTAAATAAATCTACGTACGGTCACTCTGACTGTCGTACGGTCAACTATTCTGACTGACTCATATCTGTCGGTGGAAGGTGACTTTGGCTCGGTTGAGAGTGATACAGTCGGATGAAGATGTTCATACGACAAGGATAGATCAGTTCAGCATCCAAGATCCAGTAGCAAACTGAATATCTTCCGACAAGGTTGATGTTTCCAGGAGCTGTTACCCCACTGTTCACGGATTTAAGGGGGTGAATGTTGAGGCTTCATGATCTATTGTTGTAGTGTGAACATAGCACCTTATTATGTTCTAGTTGGATTATAGCCTATCTAGGATAATCATAATATGTGTTGTGAATAATTAATTACATTATTGTAAATGTAGCATTATGAGTGGGTGAGTAAACTGCCCCTGTTATGAGTATTTGTTGATGATGAAACGGGATCCATTAACAATATTAGTTTTGTGAGAAAACAAAATCTCACGTTATAATAGCATGGAGTTGTTTTAGGAGTTATGTGTGGAGATATTTATGGCACGATCTAGTATCGTGACCCTTAAATATATGGAACAACATCTCCTATTTAGAATTGGGGATGTAATTACTGTCCTGTTGGTATTGAGCAAGAATAAAGAGCCTAAGATTCCGATCGAATTGTTGCCTATTATGACCAAAGTTATGGATATTAACTGTTTCTAGTTTTGGCTTTGGTCTTGATAACCAAATGAGTTTTGGCTTGGCCCTTGTATGGGATTTCGCCATTGTTGTTGTTATTGTTGTTGTGGATGGTTAAAATCCATTGTATTGACCATCAGGGTAAAGTTGTTGTTTCGTTGGTTATTTGTTTTTGACGGAGTATTAACAACATTTAACCTCTTGGGCTGGTCAGTTACCCCATCCGTTGTTACCCCCATGATTTTTTTTAAGGATTTTGGGTCCTTGATGGACATTTGTGATAGTTGTAGTGTTTTGAGTGGAGGTGATTAACCTCCCGTTTGTTCCATATGTCTTACGACCACTATCTATCGTTGCTTGGTCTATTTGAAGAGCGCTCTCGAGTACTTCATCGTAAGTTCTTAGCGGGAACTTCTGGACTTCTTCCTTCACCTCCTCTGCTGAGAGAATGAAGGAATAAGTCGCATAGTTCCATCTGATCCATGTTTGGAGCACTTGCTGAAGAATAAAGGACTGGTACGCCACCTTCTGGGATGAAGTGGGTGACAGACTCGTTATGTTCTGGGTTTGATGTGCAAGAATTCCCTGATTCCTGTTCTCAACAGTTTGTTCATGTCGAAGGCCTTGATGAAATCTGACACGAGTTGTTTTAAATTAATGGATGGAGGCTTCAGGTATCCTGTAATACCAGTCAAGAGCAATGCCTTCCAAGGTTTTGGGAAATATTTTAGCAACAACCCCATCCCAAGGGAGTAATTCTTGTATGGCTGTAGCGTAAGATTTGATATGTGTGTATGGATCTCCCTCACCCTTGAAATTGGGTAAATCAGGAAGAGGTCTTGGAAGCATGACGCTTCATATGGTGAAGTCTAACGGTTCCTTTAGATATTATGAATAATTCCCTATCACATAACTTTCGACCATTAATGGTGGTTGCTGAGGGAGTGATGGTGGGATAGGTTGTTGATATGGTGCAGCGTATGCGTTGGTAGGGGCATAAGGAGGTCCTTGTGTTTGAGCAAACATGTCGAGAGAGGAGAAAATATCTCCTTGTGGTGATTTGGAGTACATATTTAAGTATGATGGGGTATTGTCAAGGAATGGATTGTTTGACACCAGACCGGGAGGAATAGTGTTAGAGATAATGGGCCTTGTTGGCATTTGTTGTGGATAGTGAGGTGGCGATGCCTAATGTGCCTACACCTGTGAGGATATCTACTTGGCTAGAGTGGTATGGAGGATTGAAACTTCCTGTTTGTATGAATAGAGAATTGTGACTTGCTTGAGCCGAGTTTTAAACCTCTCACTTTTTCTACTAACATTGAAATGACTTCATTCGGTGAAGTCACGGTGTTTTTTCTGAGCGGGCATTGGTTGTATACCCTGGTGTTGTATAGGTACGTGATATCCTATCAGAAAATGATCACTATCTTGCCAAGTTTCTCTGAGAGTATTTCCTATATGCAGTGGTATAGAGGTATTTTCTTGAAAAGAGATCTCGGGCTGTATTTGTAAACCTCCTATAGGTGGGTACATACCCCGAGAATGTTGTTCACTTCTAGGATAATGTATTGACTGTCCATCATCTAAGACCAGGTATGGATCCAATTGTCTACTAATTTGTGGTCTAAGTAGCATTTGAGGAGACAAACCAGATTCTCCAGTAAACGTCATATTGTTCGAGCCTGAAGGCTCTATTTGTTGCGTTCGAGGTGGTAGATCTAACTCCTTAGTTTGAAAAGATGAACTATATTTGATTCTTGGGGTCTGTGTTGACAACTGATTAGTTGAATATTTTTTTCGCCCCATACTGAGAGCAAGGGTGATGATTGCCTATTTTATTGGGCATAGTAAGCCTCAAGACCCAAGAGGAGTCTGCCATATGCATCGAATCCCGACATATTCGGGGGGGTATTTGAATACCCTCAAAATAATGGGAAGGAGCGAAGGTGGAAAGAGAGAAGATTTGAAACTTCTCAAAGAGAAGGTGAAACAGTTGTTTGTTTCACGTTGGGGTTCACCAATTTTGTACGTCGGAAAAGCGACAGGCGAGCGTGAGAATCAACAAGTAACTCTTCCGCGTACCTGACCTCCCGAGGTCGTGCCGAGACAGCGGTGGGGGGTAGAATATGCAGACAAACTAGTTAGGCAGTCTAATGTCTTTGACACGCACTAGCGGAATTTGTGAATCTAAGGCAAAGAAGGCCCTTCTAACTTGGACTGGTGTGATAGATCGATCAGCAAGGATGACTGCTCGAAGGCTCCAATCAATATCGAGATTTGGCGTGATTCGATCTATGGGTTGCGGAATACGTGGAAAATGACCTGGGATTGTTTCGTGTATATCTCCTGATAAGGTCATATAGTGGATGATGAATATAATTGACTCTATGGACGATTTTCTGGCCTAGTCCAGAATTCCCTAGCTTCGTTAGCCGCTATATCTAGTAAGGACAGTTGTTCGATGATGATGGGTGGAAGTGGAGTGGACCTGAATACCAAGATGCGTAGGCCAGTGTCTATGTCTAACTGACTTGTGGATTCGTTGGGCTGTGGGATCTGTGGATCACAACCATAGACTCTTGGTTGTTGTGGTCCTGTTATGGTCATACGGCGGGATCAAGTTCTAATCCCTAGTATCCAGTAATCGTATGCTTTCTCAGCTTCTATGTTTAGAACCAATAGTTGTGCAATCTTCTCAAAATACCTTACAGGCGTTCTCGCAACCTGGATTCTTAAGCTGGTATCTATATCTACGAGGGTGTCTCCTGCATCTGGCTGTGGAACTAGAGGATCACACCCGAATGTTTGTTCTCTTTCGAGCCCTTCTACAGTCATGTGGATGTTTTCTAGGGTAATCTGTAGTTTGGTTGACTTGACCAAAACGCTGTGTGCTTGGTCGTCTTCTATGTTTAATCCTCTTAACTGAGAACTGATCAGTTGTAAATCTGTGGTTGTTCAGAATACTTGTATCCTGAGATTTTGGTCTATGTCAACTATTGCTGTGACTAGGTTTGGTTGAGGCACGATTGGCTCAAATATATATTCCCTGGGCTCTTGAGGTCCCGTGATTGTCATACGAAACAAAATGCAAATCTAACTGTAACGAAACAAATTCTAACTACGTGGAATAAATCTAAAACATATATATATATACTATCTATTCTTCTAAGAAACCTATTCTAAGAATTACAATGAAAGCAAGCTATTTTAAATGTATCTAGGAAATAACAACTAAACAATAATTTAAAACAGACAAAATAACCAAGTGTAGTTATCAGCCTGTGCGAATTTGTAGATTTATTCTAAATAAAACATTTCTCATCTAATCTATCTACAAGATTCTCGATCCTACCTCAGAAGTGAGGAGTGAATCATAGTTTCTCAGAAACTATCAATCCTCACATCTTCCCTGGCAATATCGAGAATATAATTCACTGAAATAAAGTGCAATTATCTACTCTATTTGATATGATTCTAACTATAACTTTGAAAGCTAGAACCTGGATTCCGCAGAACATTGGCGAATCCGATGGTATGTGTGATCTTGTCCCCTCAGTATGATCTCCTCATTCTTTCATGTTCACGTGGATCCAGAAAATCGTGTAATGCTAGCACTGATAAGAGTAGATTTTAGCACAAGGACAGCTCAGAATGCAAACTGAAAATGTGAGTAGGAGAGGGACAGTGCAAGAGTACAGAGCTTGGCTTATGCAATTCCTAGCGGGATTTTACCACGAGTCATACAATGTGAAGTGACCAGAACCTGTAACTATCTTATTCGAAGAGCAAAACCTGCAACTTTAATGGCTTCCTAAGCTATTTTGTTCCAATGGATTGGATAAAATAACGACACTGTTTGCACAAGTTGGATATGTGGCTTACCAACAGCTGAATAAAGCTAACCAAACATATAATGAATTGAACTAAGAACTCTAAGCACATAATAAAATTAAATCTACAGCAAAGAGAAATTCAGAGGCAAGCTTGCAAGGCTGGATTGGGATGAAATGACAGCACTGGCTACACAAGATGGGTATGTGGCTTAGCAACAAGCTGAGCAATACTAACTAAAGTATGCAAGTGAATTCAAGCTATGGCAATTCTAAACAAGATAACAAGACTAAAATACTGAAAATGAGGAGAGCAAAGATCAGCCTTCAAAATCCAGCCAAACTGGTCAGGCCATTTGCCTCAGCACAAGCTATGCATTTATAGGAATTCCAACACTCAAAAACCAAAACCAAATTGAACTCCTAAACAATAAACAAAGGAAAAACACTATTCCAGGGGACCAAAAACATAAATGCATGCTCAAGTCAGCAAAGAAAAGCTGGTGAATCATGATATTTCATGTGAGTTGCATCAAAAGAGCATTCTGGAAAACGCGCACAGGACCGCCGCTCTGAGCAGGGCGGCGGTTACAGGACCGCCACCCTGAAGGGTGGCGGTTTCGTCACTGAAGGTCAAGAGGCCAAGGAAAGAGGGAAAAGGGGGAAAACAAAGGGCGCAGGGGCTAAATGGGGCATGCGGGATGTTAACACATACTCCGAGGGCTTTTTCGGATCCTGAACACCTTGCGAGGAGACCTGTATCATCATCAGGGCACTTGTTACACTGTTCTGGCAGTACAGTACCTTACAATTTTGGGTACGTACAGAACTCCTTGGTTGGGGGAACAGTTCCATGGCACTTTGGTTCTTCCATACTTGGTTTCCTCTATAGTACTCTTTGCCACACCAAACCATTCCCTGACCTACGCTTCTCCTATTCTTTATATTTTTAACCAATGCGGGGAACAACGTTCCATGGGGAACGTGTTTCTCACCAACCCCATTTCTCCATAGCCCCAAACTTCTGCATCCCACCTAGCCTTTTTTCTTTGGGTCCTCTTTTCTTGCGGGGAATTTAGCTTCCTTGGGAACAATATCAACCCGACTCCTATTCGCCGCAACACCTCATGTCCCACAATTCATTCACTCTTTTATCTTGTGGGAAATTCAAAGATGCAGGGAATAGAGAGCCCATGAGAACAAGTTCTCGGGTTCCTCCTTAAATTTGAAAATGTAACATCCTGTTAATTAACCCTTTTAATTCAAAATTTAATTATTCAAATAAATATGAATAATGGAAAAATGTATGTTCATTTGAATAATTAAATACCACTTATTATTATTAAATGCAGTTTTATTTTATATTGCGGTACTTCGTTTGTCTGGTTCTGATTTTTATGGCTAGTGTCAAGTCAGTTAGGATAACACCGTCCTTAATTGATATGGTTACCGTATAATGTGAAGTTTTGTTGGTGCCCATCTAGACTAAGGGCAATGTTGCTCCTAAGCTGACTTGTGCATTTCATTTTTTTATAAGGCATGGTTGGAATTGTGTCATTGTTACAATTATTACAATTTTGTAAATCGTTTTTGAGTTGGCATATTTTGGAAAAAAAATATTTAAGGCTTATAAGCTAGGTTGAATTTCTTTGTAACACTAACATGGTGGCCTTATGTTAAATATTATTATTATTAAAATGTTGAGGGCATTATGCCACACCCATTGAGTTGTTAAACAATGTTAATTTAACATTATTTGATTTCAAAAATTAAAACATGGTGATGGAACATTATGATTGCATGTATATTATAAAGTTATTATTTTTTTTGGAAGTCAATTTGAAAATAGGAAAGAATGCCATAATGTGGCAATGATAAAGTTTTAATAATTCCAAAATCCACAAAAGTGGACATTCACGTATATGGGAAGAAGGTAATTATTTGGTTGTTTATTCAAATTTGACTTTGGATCCCCCTCCCATGTTGACTTAAGGCTTTTCCAAACCATCCACTTGGTAGTTGGACAAGGAAAATCAATAGGGTTTGTTGGGATGTGTGGAGAGAAGGGGGGAAAAGAAGTGGAGTTGGGTTTCACATGTCATTTCGACTTTGGTGGAGCTCTAGTTCTTGAGACATGGTGCCAAATCTTTCTCTACTTCTGTTGGAATCAATTTTTCTACCTCTATTTATTTTGAGGAATGAAAAGAATGAGAGGGGTTCTCTTGGTTGAGCTTGGATTTTTTTACTCTCGGGAAAATTGTTTCAGGATAGGGTTTGAGTAGCTGAAGCAAAATGTTTTCAGGTAAGGGGTTTTTCGCCTTGTTTCTCTAGTTTTTTATTTTTAAAGGGATTCTCATATTTATTTTTGTCTGTTTGTGTTAATGAGTTAGACATGTGAAAAATATTGTGAATTTGGGTTTAAGCATGAGGTCTTACAACAATAAAATTATTTGGCTGAAATGGGTTTGTTTAATTGGTTGAGCAAATCGATTTTGTGGGTTTTAGCTAGTATTTTTAGCATGAAATTGATGGTCATGTTTGGTTTTGAATAATGTTATTGAATCTATTAATAAAATGGACTTATTTCTGAAAAATTGTATGGATTTTCATAAATCTATTTTCCAGCTGAGTTTATATGGTCGAATATAAAAAAAAGTAAAAAATATATATATAAGGGTAACATGGATCCTTCCTAATCTGCCATGCCTATTTTCTTCAAATCAAATGATTTTTCTCTGATTTTTAGAGGGTTTTGTGAAAACGTATGGCTAGGGCTTGTATACTTAATCTGATGAAGTTTGTGGGTTTTTTGAATTTGTATACATGCTTACTAGTGGTATGGTTGTTGGGTTGGAATGTAACCTGAAAAATATTTGGGGGTTTTCTTATTTAATGTCAAATCTTAAAAATATATGGTGATACCTATGTTCATTTTAAATAGAAATAATACCAATGATGTGGGTTTGAAATTCACAGTGTCTTTTATTCTTGCACTAATAGTAAACTTGAAATGGGTAGATCCTTGTATTTTCATTTATGTGCTAAATCATTTGTTTTATAATATATAAAGAACCTCTATGTGTATGAAACTCAAACAAATCTTAAGCATGTTATTTTCAAATAAAATATTATGACATACGTTGATTTATGGTTAGAGTAAATACTGTGTTGTTGGTATTATTGCTTGGAAATGCTTGCATTTTTGTGTAATATGAACTAATTATTAAAATCTTGCATGAAAAGGATGAAATTGGAAATGCAGATTTTGTTTTAGCTTTAGATGCTTAAAACCCTCTTTTATATATATAAAGGTAAAAGAACACTGATAGGATTAACTGGGGAAGAATATTTCCTGTCATTAGATCATTTCATTTTAATTTTCCCCGAGACCCTTTGACTCGGAGGGTTGGATCAATTGATCCAGACCTTTTCATTTGAAGCATTTATTTTGTTATTTGATTCAAATTAGTTTATATAGATTGCTAGAAAATTTGAAAAGTGGAAAATACAAGGGGAAACTCTAGAAAAAAAATTCTCGAATTCAATACATAGTCATTTTACAGATTAAAAACATATGGCATGAGAATTAATCTATAATTATGTTGGAATCAAAATAGATTTAATTTCCTTGAATTTTAAAGTTTAAATTCATTGATTTGATAGGTTTTGTATGTGCAATGATAATGGACCCGACACAGTTCGGGATCCTGAATCCTTCGTCAATCACATGGCTTGTGATTGAAGAAGCGGGAGGATTATATGTGGAGTGGTCCTTCAAGAACACTTCACATATATTCCCCACGCTTCCTCCAACATCAGCTATAGGATTGCTAGAAGATTCCAGCTCCCTAACTGTAGCGAAAGCATTACTATTGTAATTTTAGATAGCTAGTGATGATAACTAACCTACTTTATTTGTTAAAAAATTAGTTAAGCAAGTAGATTAACTTCTTTCCAGTTCTTTGAAATAACACCCCAAAACAAAACATTGTTATAGGTTTAGTAACGATGAGTGGACCTTCTTTCTCCGACTTGTGAAGATCGGCATTAGAATGGATGATTTAGATTATGGATCTTGGATCCTATTGTACTTTTATTTATGATTAAACATACTTCCTTGGGAAATTTGTACTTTGTATTAGTCCTTTGATGGATGAGACTAGGTACATATAAATGAGATAGTTGATTTGAATATGTATAATACTTTTTTGTATTATGGGTTTGGGAAACAAAGTGATTTATTCGATAAAGTTAAGGAATTACGTGTTTAATTATCTTATGCTCAAAGAATTACAGTTCAATTGATGAAGTTAGTGTTCCTCATACCTTACTATGCTATGAATAAATTGTTTAGGGGCTATGTTACTAAATTTATACTCAAATTTATGTGACTATCTACCTTCTTATAGAGTTAAATATGGGCATAAATAAGGTATAGTAATTGAGTATACAAAATGAATTGAAAGGGAGTAAACATGAGTGATAATAGTCTTATCTTTAAAAGATGTAAGTCTGAAATGGGTAATAACTTGGCCCAATCTTTAGTTTCGTTATGAGATAAATAATTGATAACTATCTAGTCAAGATTTAAATGTTTAGTTCAATGCAAAACATAATCTAAAGAGGAATGAAATATGATCCTAAATGCATGTTGGGTCAAAAGGGAGGATAAAGGTGTATATGCAATAATGGTATAAAAAGATAATAATCTATTCAAGAGTTTAATTGAATGATTCAATGTTAGTGATAACATTTAAAGGAAAAAAATATGTATTATAGGTATATTAAATTAATCCACAAAGTGTTAGGAAAAAAAATCTTGAAATGATACTAAGCTAGTCAGTCTTAATGAAGGTATTTTAAAATGAAGAATAATAACCTTTATAATTAAAGGTAGGTTTACTACATATAATATTAAAGATCAAGTAAAAGGACTCTTCATACTTCGTAATACGAAAGAAGTTACCTTAAGAGGGTATTACCTCTAGCCTTATACAAGATGAAGATAGGACTTCCGTCCTAAATAGAAAAGATATAACATGGTTAAGGGATATATTAACAAGATAACCTATGGTATGACTATTAATGATTAGTAAGCTCTAATGGGAATCTTGACCAAGGTTATAGTACAACTTTTCTAAAAAAATGTTTAGGATGTATGAATGGGGCAACAAGGTGATAAACACTTTATAATCCTATCCTTCTAAACAAGGTAATTAAATGCGTAAGATGTATGCCAATAATTAGTTGGACTAAACATGAAGGTCATGAAGCCATACAAGAATAACATAAATAATGCACATTGTAGGCTTCCTACGAGTAGCCCATCAACCAATTAATATGATAACATATTAAGAAATGGATTGGCCTACCATAGGTAACCAATAACAAGCCTTGGGAGTTCCTTGAACTTGTGTAGTTGAACTCGCTAAAGAATTAAGTGTGTCATAATAGGTTCACCTAATTAATTTATATAACTATGATGACACATTAGTGAGGTGATGAGAAGATAAGTTTAGATGCATTGTGAACTCATCTATACTAAGCGTACATAGTACATCTAAGAAAATTTGGCCAAAGTAATGTGCTTGTTGGGTACATTGTTTAATCACCGTGATTCCTCAATCCCGAAGTGTAGGATATAGAATGGAGTTTTCTAAATGGACTTTAGGTAGACACAAGAGAATTAGTCACAAGTTATCACTATGGTAGTGCAGTAAAACCAAGTGAGGATAATTATGAACATTCAAACGAACATTAAGGGTAAACATGGAAATAAGGGATATTTAACTCTTACAACTGTAAGAGGTTTATCACTATGTTATAGGATGGATTAAATTACTAAAGTGTTGGTGAGGAAATTTTTTGGGTGGAAAAACTTGTGAATTCCTAGCCAATGCTCTGGGAATCTAAGTCCCTCTACTTAACTAGTGTAGCTGCCATATGTGCATGCGCGTGAAAATGTTGATTTCTATGGTGGCCTTTCGGTTAGGGATCCACTAACCCTGCGGAAAATGCTTGCAATTATCTGAAAGAGGGGAATTTTCTATGAATGTGGGAAAGGGAGTGAGAAAAGAGGTAGGAGAACTAATGTTACAGGTAGAAAATCATATTCTTGCACGCACTAGTTAGAAACTTCAACATATGCATTTATGAGAAGAAACAACCCTGCAAATGGCAACAAGATGAGATAATATTGCGAACTCATAGTTTCTAAAATATCCTCATCAAAGAGGCTAAAAAAATCCTTCTTCTTGTATTGATTCTTAAATAGAGGTTGTACATAATGTGGGAATGGAATAAATTTGAGAATGGAGGAAAGTAGAAGAAAATGGCTATTTCCTTTGCTTTCTCTAAGTACAGTGCACTCATGAGTTTACAAGATCAATTTCCAATGCTTTATAATGGCGTGAAGAAGCCATTAAATATCTTGTAAGAAACAGTTATAAATTCTTCTTTGTTAGCAAGAAATGATTTATAATCTTTTCAATCATCCGCATGCATTTAGATTCTTGATCTACGAAGAAACACCAATGGTGGAAAAAACTAGAGTTTTCATAATGCAGTTGTTACACTCATTTTGTAACTTTGAATTTGAACCATTCATCTTTCCCTTAAAAATTTAAACTAGAGTCATCCACATGGGAGAAATTTACTAGAGCAGGCATGGAGGATTCCTTTTACATTTTGTGACTTTATAGAGATTTGGCAATTTGGAATATTTTGGCCTGCTCACCCACTTTTGATATGGTCTTGACACGTGGCCTCACTTGAGTGGATACAGAGTAGCGGGCCACTTTTATAATTTTACCTTTTTTCAATGCGGGATCAAAAACACAAATTGTTCCACTGGCCCACCCACCTACTTTGACCTTTTGATGCGGGCTCAACATTTGACTTTTTCCCTCATAGCATGATCGGGGTTATGGGTCACTTTATGACTTTTATCCCTTTTTACATAAAGGATAAAAAAAAATTGCTCTACCGGCTTGCCTCCAATTATATATGTCCACGTATCCATGGATAATGGGGCAAACATTTAACGGGGAAGAAAATTCCCTTCATTCACGACTGTGTAAAAATGCAAAGAAGAAGAAAACTCCACCATTTTGCGCCCAATTTTCAAATTTCTTTGCCAACCAAGGTATTGAAAAAAATACAAGGTTCAACGATCCATGGCCATAGAAACATTGACAATTTAATTCAAATGAGGACAACAATAGAATTTTTATGCATCCAGACAGGGAAATAGAAAATTTATCAAACCATGCAAACTAGAGAGTTTAAACAACTTTAAAGCATGAATTTCTCTATCTTTTTAGACTTCCAACTTTACTTGAACACTTCAGGAGGGCATGAGCTCAAAATTTTTGAATTTGACTTAAAAAATGAGTTGAGGATTTTTAGAGTGACAACAGATGGCTCTAGCTTGGGGAAATGACATGGACTGAGCATAGTGAAGCCATGACATGGAAATCCAGAATCTCAATCTCTAGACCATGTAATTCGTTGACCAGTGCCTTATCCATTGGGCCTTGCAGAGTCATATAAAACTTTGAGAAAGAAAGATCAAAAAAAGGAAGCACAAAAACACACAATGGGAAGGAAACACATGACACACAACAAAAGGGGAAACAAAACCACACAACAGAAAGGGAAACACACCTATGGTACAAGGTGGGGGAACGACCCGCTTTTACTGATGTTACAATTTCAAATATTTCCCACTATGAGGAAATTCCAATGGTGTTCCATCCAACTATGAGAGAAGAAAATCGTTCTTGTCGCAAGCTTCACGAATCTAGAATGGTTCAAACCATAATGAATCGAACTTTCCATGGTTGCCTTTTGGTTCTCTTCTCTTGTCCCTTAGCAGGATGAAGTCTCCAACTTTGAATTCTCTTGCCTTTGCCTTCTTATCAAAAATCTTCTTTACTTTCAGTTGGTGCTCCTTAATGTGATCCACCACTTAGAGTCTATTTTCATCCATCTTCTCAAGAAAAAGGATCCTCTTGTCAATGAAATCATTGTACTGACCATCTTCTATTACCTGTAGCAGCTTGAGAGCTAGCATCTCGATCGTGAGATGGATTTCTGCTTCGATTCCATACAATAGTTAGAATGGTGACATACTTATTACCTTCTTGGGAGTGATCCTATCTGCCCACAATGCATCATACAAAATTTTGTGCCAATTCCTTTGATTCTTGTTTACAAGCTTGCAGACAATGGTCACAATGTTCTTGTTGCTTGATTTATCCTGTACATTTCCTTGTGAATAGTAGTAAGAAGAATGAGCTAAGGAGATTCTATAGCTATAGAAAAAAAATTTCAACTCCCTTAAAGAGAAATAGGTAGCATTATCTGCTACAATATTCTGTGGCACTCCAAAATGGACTATGATATTTTCCTTGATGAAGTTGCATATTGTTTCAGTATTGGCTTGTTTGGCTAGAATGGCTTCCACCCATTTGGTGAAGTAGTCCGTTGCTATGAGTACATAGGTGTACCCTGCACTTGAGTGAGGGTTTAGAACACCAATGAAGTCTAGCCCCCACTGTTGAAATGGCTCTTCAATAACCACAGGCCTGAGTGGTAATGCAGCGATTTGTGGTCTTCCAATAAATTGTTGGCATGCTTTGCATTTAGAAACCCAATCTTGAGTATCTAAAAATATGGTGGGCCAATAATACCTTCCTCAAAGGATCTTGTGTGTAGAGACCATTGCAAGAAAATGTCCACTACATGCTTGGTCATGGTATGCTTTAAGCAAATTTTCTTGTTGCTCTTTATCTACGCACCTAAGGAATCAACCATCCAGGCCTCTTTTGTAAAGTGCATGATTCTATATTACAAATTTATCTACCTTTATCTTGAGTGTTCTCATTTTCTTGTAATCAATATGGGGATTGCATTCTCCATAAGTCAGGTAATAGGCAATATCAGCATACCACTCATCAGTAGTGGTGACAAAGAGAACCTGTGGGTTGTCTTTTGAACAAGTTAAGCAAGCACAATTTTCTTTGCCATGTTGAACTTTAAGTATTTCATATTCAACAATAAACTTGCACAAGTCATTTCCCCTTACCAAATTGGAGGGTCGAATCTCCAAGTCATATTATTGAGTCTTTACAATCCAATTTCTTCTTTTAGCTCCGAGATCCTGTTGTGTCAAGATGGACTTGATTGCACTACCAGGGACCATCACCACCATATGGGAATTGAGGATGTAAAACCTGAAGTTTTTTACAGCCTTGACCACTGCATAGGCATGCTTTTTCAAAGGAAAAATCATGAAAGTAATAGGTGCTTCCATGACTTCATCATTTTTCTGAATGAGAACAACAGAGAGTTTATGTTCTGATGCATAACAATACATGATGAAATCTTTGTTAAAATCTTGAGATACAAGATTCGGAGCCTTGGTAATGGATTTCCTGATCTCTTCAAATGTTGTCTTCCCTTCTTTGTTCCATTTGAAATTTTATTTTGGTTTCATCATGGAAGTGATGTGCTTCGTCAACTCAACAAACTAAGGCACAAAATGATGAAGAAAGCTCACCTTTCTGAAGAATGAATGAACTCCTTTCCTGCTTGTGGGTAGGGCTAATGCTTGAATGGCTCTGATCCTCTCAGGATCAATGTGTGCTCCATGTTTTTACACAATGTTCCCCAATAACTTGCCTTTTTTTACTCCAAAAATGCACTTTTTTTAATTTACTGATATGTCATGTTTCCTACACCTTACAAGTACCTATTCCAAGTGATAGATATGATCTCCCTCTTCTTTGAAAATACTATGAGATCATCAAGATATATGACAATGTAATGCTTCAGATCTTTAAAGGCCAAATCCACCGCCCTTTAGAATGTAGCTCCTGCATTGATTAGGCCAAAAGGTATTCTATTGTAGGCAAAAGTTCCCCGAGGTGTTGTAAAGGCTATCTTGGTGTGGTCCTCCTCTACCACTTTGATTTGATTATATCCTGAGAATCCATCAAGCAATGAAAGCATTTAAGATCCAGTGACTGCATGTAGGATATGGTCCATGATAGGAAGAGGATAATTATCCTTGAGTGATGCGTGGTTCAGGTTGTGAAAATCTACACATATCCTTAGTTCACCATTCTTCTTCCACACTGGAACAATGTTAGCTACCTACATTGAATGGTGGATGGGAAAGATGATCCTTGCATTAAGCATCTTCATTACCTCATCCTTGATGGTATCAACAATATTTGGGTTGCACAGCCTTTGTTTCTGCTTGAAGGGCTTAACACCCCGCTTCAAATGAATTGAGTGATGCATTTCTTTTGGCTGGAAGGATTTGATTTCATCATAAGAGTAGGCCAAGACATCTGAGTATTTCTTAAGTAATGTAACAAACCTTCTTTTTTCTTCAGGAGAGAAACATTTTCCAATATTGACCATCCCTTGGCTCCTCCTAGGTACCAGTATGTTCTTTATCAAAATCAGCTGGCACTGAGAAGATTTCTTTTCTTTCTCTTGAATGAATCTATCATGTTTGTCAAAGAGGTCTTCTAAAGAGACTAGGCCTTTAGGAATTTTTTTCCCTTTCAATTTGATTACTCCCTCATCATCGATCCCTTCAATTCCTTCTTTCTTTTCTTTGGGGACTGCTTCTTAGTGTGTATTTTCACCTCCTTTAAAGAAGATATTAGATCATCATCAATTTTTATTGTGTAGTCCTTGGATTCCCTTAATGTTCTTGGTTGGGCTCTTCTGATGGCAAAACACTGATGAAAACCCTCTTCAAATTATTTTCAGAAGGCACCACATCTTCAAGGATTCTTCTTCTCACTCTATCATATCTTTCTACGAAGTCCCTCATTAACTCAGAGGTTTCATTTTTCATTTGTACCAAGTGGACTAAGAGATCCTAAAAATCTTCCACGGTCTTGAACCTGTGTTTGAATGCACTTCTTATTTCTTCCCAACAGGTGACAGGCCCCGAGGGTAGCATGTAGAACCATTTGACAACCATTTCTTGAAGTGACTCTATAAAGAGTCAGACTGACACGTCTTCATCCACACACCACAAGAAGTGATAAATGTTGCTACATCCTCTTCAGGGAGTTGAGAACCATCCCCTCTAAATTTTGGGAAGTTTTTTTCTCGAGCCTCTCGGTAGCTCATGGAGTGGTTGAGAAAGAGCCAGTGGACTGGTGTTTCCTCCCCATGGTACATTAGGTTGTTACAAATATATTTTGTAACATTATTTATATATTTTAATATTATTAATAATGAGTATTTAACTCATATTAATAATATAGTTAGTCTGAGTGTGTTGTGAGAACAACTCACATAGCTAAAGTTGTGTGAGATAATAAAGGGATGTTAGAGAGATATTAGGAAATGGGGTTGAGATTATGTAGGGATTGAAAATCATGTTTGACTCCACCATTGTAGGGGTTAATTGATCTATATATGTAACTCTCTCTTAATGAATATTATTGTCCCAGATGAATTTTATATTCTGTGTTTTTATAATTGTGTTAGATTATTTCTAATAATCTAGACCAAATTTATTATTTGGTATCAGAGCACCAGGGTTCTTGTGACTAGCAATGAGAGTAAAGAATTCCATACGTATTTTTGAAGGAGTCATGCATTTCCATTCTGGACATCACCTATTTATGCCTGAAATTTCACATGGACATGCTCAGATCTGTTCCTTGCCTGGTCTACCTGCGTGATCTGTTCTTGCGAGGTCTTCCTGTGTGTTCTTTATGCGTGATCTTCCATGTGATTTTCTCTGAAATCATCCATCGTGATCTTCTCCAAAATCGTGAGTTAGAACTATTGTTTTCCATTTTTTTCCATTTTTGGACATAGTGAAAAAAAACAAAAGGAATTTTTTTTTCCATTTTTGGAAAGGGGTCCGGAAAGATAATGGATTTCAAAATTGTAGTTGCCATAACTTTCAGCTGGTAACTCAGATTGAGATGATTTTTTTTTTTAAATGTGTGTTTTATTGAGCTCTTTACATTCATCATATAAAAAATTGTAAACGAAAAAATATATATAAAACAAAAAAAATTGTTTTAGGGACGCATTTTTCGGTGGAATCTAATGTCCAATTTTTAAAATCGACATGGACAATTTGAATCGAATTAAAAAATTTGAAGGCAAAGATTTCCATATAAGGAAGGTTAGAACTCAATTGTTTCTGATTAACAAATATCTATGGGAGATTGTGGAAGGAAAAATTAGTAAACCGCATGACGCAGATGAAGCGGCAAAATGGGAAAGCAAGGATCGAAAAGCTATTGCAATTATTGGCCTAGGATTATCTGATACTTATTTACATCATATAGATTTATCAAAAACTTCAAATGTCATATGGTAACAAGATTTTTGGATCTCAAACAGGAAGCACAACAATATCTCTCAAACAAAAATTGTTTGGACTCAAGATGGAGGAAAGTGATAACATGGTGCAGCACATAAGTAAGTTTCACTCCATTTTAAATCAATTAGCAGGGATAAAAGTAGATGTGCCTAATGATGATGCAAAATTTGTATTAATAAATAGCATGCTTGCCAATTATTCCAACATGGTTTTTAAACTAAGCAAAATAAATCCTAGCCTAGAAGATCTAATTTCTTCATTGATAGATGAAGAAAATAAGAATATTGATCAAGAAGAAAGTGTGTTGTATGGAAAAAATAAAGAAGAAAAATCATTTGTTAAAATAAGATTTAAATATTCTTCCAAGCAAGGATCAACTTCCAAGGATTCAAAGAAGCGATTTATATGCTACTATTATAAACAACCTGGTCATATGGTTGTAAACTGTAAACTGAGAGCTCAAGACCTACTTGATGAGAAACTACAAGAGAATGTCATGGCTGCTGATGAAGAAAAATATTATGATAAAGAAGAACCAATGAATGATGACAACGGTTATAATTATGAAGATTTTCTTTACTAAATAAGTATCATCTACATGCAGGAAGGAGGTCAATCAGTGACCTCTCGTCAGCCACAAGTGACAAGGCTACATAATGGTGTTGTGGAATTTTATTTTAGTTGTGTGTTTACTTTCTGAAAATAAGAACAGATGATTTACACCTATTCAACTATTGTAATAAGTGAGCTCCTGCGTGAGCAATATTTCCTATATTTTCTCTCGATGTCAGAACATTGCATAAGATCAGAAGCACCAATGTAAGTCAGTTCATGGATCTTGAAATAGTTTGTGGAAGATCTAGAAAACCACATGAGGTGGACAGTTGATGGTTCCTGTCACATTAAGGTTTGTGGTAAACCTGGTTAAAACCATGGAAGGAAATAGCCTTTCTTTTGATCAAGGTCATGAGCCAACTTGGGCATGCCACATGGGTGAGCATACTGCAGATAAGTGTGTGAATGTTTTTCCACCATGTCAACATTAGGGGAGTGTATATTGGGAATTAATAATGTTAACAATAGGGGAGTGAATGTTACAAATATATAATGTAACATTATTTATATATTGTAATTTTATTTTATAATGAGTATTTAACTCATATTAATAATATAGTTAGTCTGAGTGTGTTGTGAGAACAACTCACGTAGCTAAAGTTGTGTGAGATAATAAAGGGATGTTAGAGAGATATTAGGAGATAGGGTTGAGATTATGTAGGGATTGAAGATCATGTTTGACTCCACCATTGTAGTGGTTAATTGATCTATATATGTAACTCTCTCTTAATGAATATTATTGTCTTGGATGAATTTTATATTTTGTGTTTTTATTATTGTGTTAGTTTATTTCTAATAATCTAGACCAAATTTATTATAGGCATACAGGCCACACGATCACAATCCCCCATTCTATTTCTATTTCTATCTTCCAACCTTGCTAAGGCTACAGCTTCTGCTACTGCTCTTTCATCTTCCTCGTCTTGAAGTCTCTCGATTTCTTCGAGTTGAGATCTTATTTCTTCTTTGGCCCTTTCCTCTCTTTCTCTAGCTTCTTCTTCGGTCTCTATGTCGGTGAAATCTTCAATGTTCTCGTTGATGTATGGAAATTCACCGTCCAAAGGATTGGAAACACTCAGGTTCCCAATGTGACTTGTTTCTTGAGAAGGAGGCCTCTGGATTCTGAGTAGCTCTTGTCTCCTTTGAAGTTCCTAAAAAATGGGATTAGTTTGTCCTCCTTGTCTCTATTGTTGGGTATATCTTCTATCTTCTAGCTCAAAAATCTATGATCTTCTTTGTGGTGCTAGAATTTGTCTTTTCCTTTCCAGTTCAATAGCACATTCTTCTTCAAGGTCCAGATATCTCGTGGCAATGAAGTAGTGATTGACACTTTGTCTATTATGTCAAATAGCTTCCCTCAATTTTGAAACAACGTCTTCTTGGATGTGGAAGAGAAATTCAGGTCTTTCAACAAGAGGGTTTCCTAGAATAGCCATGATTTGAATCCATGTGGCTCATATAGCCATTCAAATTCCATAAATTTTTCTCTTTTTTGAATTTTTAATTTTCTAACCTTGCGGTTGCATTTAAGTGCAGATGTTGCTAAATATGCCCCACGGTGGGTGCCAAAAACTATTGGCAAGGAAATTTGTCAGGTGGAAAAACTTTTGAATTCATGGCCAATGCTCTAGGAATCTAAGTCCCTCTACTTAACTGTTACAGCTGCCATATGTGCATGCACAAGAAAATGTGGATTTCTATAGTGGCCTTTCGGCTGGGGATCCAACAGGGGCACTCTACTGATCCTACAGAAAATGCTTGCAGTTATCTGTAAGGAGGGAATTTTCTATGAAGGTGTGAAAGGGAGTGAGAAAAGAGGTAGGAGGACTAATGTTGTAGGTAGAAAATCAAATTCCTACATGCACTAGTTAGAAACTTCAACACATGCATTTATGAGAAGAAACAACCCTCCAAATGGCAACAAGATGAGATAATATTGCGAACTCAAAGTTTCTAAAATCTCCTCATCAAAGAGGCTACAAAATCCTTCTTCTTGTATTGATGCTTAAATAGAGGTTGTATATAATGTGGGAATGGAATAAATTTGAGAATGGAGGAAAATAGAAGAAAATGGCTATCTCCTTTTCTTTCTCTAAGTATAGTGCACTCATGAGTTTACAAGATCAATTACCAACACTTTACAATGGCATGAAGAATCCATTAAATATCTTGCAAGAAATGGTTACAAATTCTTCTTTGTTAGCAAGAAATGGTTTACAATATTTTCAATCATCCGTATCCATTCAGATTCTTGATCTATAAAGAAATGCCAATGGTGGAAAAAACTAGACTTTTCATAATGCAACCATTACACTCATTTTGTAACTTTGAATTTGAACCATTCATATTGCCCTTGAAAATTTAAACCAGATCCATCCACATGGGAGAAATTTACTGGAGTGGACGTGGATGATTCCTTTTGCATTTTGTGACTTTACAGAGATTTGGCATTTTGGAATAATTTTGCCCGCTCACCCGCTTTTGATATAGTCTTGACACGTGGCCTCACTTGAGTGGAGATGTAGTGGGACACTTTTATAATTTTACCTTTTTTCCATGTGGGCTCAAAAACACAAATTTCTCCACCGGCCCACCCACCTGCTTTGACCTTTTGATGCGGTCTCAACATTTGACTTTTTCCCTCATAACATGATCGGGGCTGCAGGTCACTTTATGATTTTTAGCCCTTTTTACATAAAGGTTCAAAAACACACATTGTTATGCCCACCCACCTCCAATTAGATATTTCCACATACCCATGGATAATGGGGCCAACATTTGACGGGGAAGAAAATACCTGTCATTCATGACTGTGGAAAAATGAAGAGAATAAGAAAACTCCACCATTTCACGCTCATTTTAAAATTTCTTCGCGAACCAAGGGATTGAAAAAAATACAAGGTTTGACAATCCATGGCCATAGAAAGATTGACAATTTCATTCAAATGAGAACAAGAATAGAATTTTCACTCGTCTAGATGGGGAAATGGAAAATTTATCAAACCACGCAGACTGGAGAGTTTAAACAAGTTCAAAGGATGAATTTCTCTATCTTTTCAGACTTCCAACTTTACTTGAACACTTCAGAAGGGCATGAGCTCAAAATTTTTGAATTTGACTTAAAAATGAAGGGGGGGATTTTTAGGGTGACAACACTAAGACATGTTGTATAAACTAGCTTTAGATAGATAGTTGATTTATTTATGCAAAGGAATGCCTACTTATTGTTAACTTAATATGACTTGCTGAATTAACTAGTTGTAGCTAGTAACCTAATTTGTAAATGCAAAGGAATGCCTAAATGCTATGATAAAAAAAATCTTGCTATTTTGGTTGAAAAATTTTAGGTTGTTACATTTGGTATCAAAGTTAAAGGTTGTAGCTCTTGGACTTATTGGGTCCTTACACTTAATAAATTCTGATTTTATGAACAAAATAAAATGGATGAGAGAAGGATGTATCATGGAAAATGAACCAGACCAAACTATGGCTCAGGTTTGGTGGTAAATAACTTAGATAATATTTTTAACATTCCTTCGTGACACACTAAACTAGAAGGATGTATGGAGCAACTGGTAAGTGTGAACAGGATCAGCCAAGTTAAACAACTTGAGATGAATGATGACAATCAACAGAGGGTTACTTGATTGATTGAGTTGTCTTAATGAAATATTTGGAACTTAAATCCAATATGGAATAAAAATCACATAGGGTATAGGAAGTAGATAGGAGAGGACTATCTATTATAGCAACAGTAATTTGAAAGGCTAGTTAGGCTAAAAATGAAATTTGTAATAAATGTTGACTTGAAAATAGTATAAGTAAAACAAGAGCATCAACTCTTCCACACCATTAAATTGTTGGAAGAAAATTATGCGGGAGATCCCAAGAGGCTCAAGGGTCGGTAATCTTGATTGAAAAATAGTAAATCAGAACATCTGTGTTGAATGATCCCTTAATATGAATATTTCTTGATATACATGATTCTCATTGCATTGTCCAGATTTAATGGTAAATTAAGCAAGAGAAAGGTTATAGAGTCTTGAATTTGAATCTAGGAAGAAATCCTCCATTTGGCCTACTTGTAGAGTGAGAAGTGAATGCTACGACAGTTTAAGGAATTCCTTTCATGACCACCAGCTCATAGAATTTTATGGTGTGAATAAGACTACCAAGTTATTATAGTCCTTTCAAGTACTTGTGTGCCTTAACAGAGATGAGGGAGGGGGAAGTGAATACTGTAGGTGAAATTTATACTCTCGGGGTGAGGCTGAACAAGACCATTTGAATTAAATATTTAACATATTTCTAGTTTTATCTCCCATTCCTTGATGATCTAGAGTCTATAGGTTGAAAACCATATGTTTTGACTTGTGTGCAAGGTGCTAAGACCTATAGATATACAATGAAGGAACAAAATAAAAGCATACCTAACTCAAGAATGTATCTTTCTAAAATTTAATATAAGACAATAAAAAAGTGGGATGATAAGTTTTAAAGCATTGTTAAGGTATAAGATGAATTATAAGGATACCATAATCAATGGAGGAACCTAGAGAAGTATTTAACACACCAAGGATTTTGACTGTGTTGTTTTTCTTACAAGTTTTTATGTATTTTGAGTACTATCCATGGGTATGTAAGAATAAATTTGTGCAAGGCTATTGAAATTAGGAATATTTGGAACCCACCCTATAGGCATAGTGTTGTCAGAAGGATCTGGAAGCTGGTTATCCCTCATATTATTTAGAGGATATGGAAAGATAGAAATGATATTATTTTTAGAAATAAGAATCAAAACTATAAGCTCAGTATTGGTAAAATTTCTAATGATATCAAAGAGAATATTGCTAGATTTAAACCCCCCAAGAACAAGAGTTATCCAGAAAATGAAGAATATGTCTTATCCAACTGGCAGATTGGAGCTGTCAATAGCCGTAGCAATTCCAATAATAGTATTGATAGATATTTAATTCAATGGCATCCTCCTGATTTTAACTGGTATAAATTAAAGCTTTGATGGGGCCTCTAAGGGTAACCCTGGGATTGCGGCAGGGGGAGGAGTGATCTGAGATCATAAAGGTAGTTTGATTGCTACGTATGCTGGAAAAATGGGAATTCAAACCAATCATTTTACCGAGGCATTATCTGCTTTATGGGGACTAAGAATTGCTCAGACTCATAATATCCAAAACCTCATTCTTGAAGGGGACTCCCTGAATATCATTAATCACCTTAATCAGTGCTCACCTCTAAGTTGGAACATCAAGGATTTTATCTTAGAGTCAATAAGTATCTTCCAAACCTTCAATAACATTCGAATCATGCATACTTACCGGGAGGGTAACAAGTTGGCAGATGCATTGGCTAATTATGGCATTAATGTTAACCACATTGTTTGGGATAATAATAGCATTCCTAAATAGCTTCAAAGTAGCATTCAAGTGGATATCTATACACATGCAAATTCATGATTTGGGTTATGATCATTGGGAGTGGATTAGTATTAATAAATCTCCCACACGTGTTGACTTTAAAACTAAGCTTATACAAATCTTGTCAAACAATCAAGATTGTATGAATTATAATGGAATGTTCAAGTGGATTTATATAGAAATGAAATTCGTGCATGTGGCCAACATTGTGCTCTCTACAATCTGGTTACAAGACTCTACAGATCCCCAAGTCAGAAATAATGTTAATGATGATAGGGAGCAGGCTAGCAAAAGGGCCGTAGTTCCCACATGCAAACTTCCACAAGTTCAAATCAACAGTCATACGGGTATTCGTGGGAAAAGCAATGGCTATTCTAAACAGAAATTTCACTGTGCGGATAACAATAATGAAAGGCAGAATGGTATTAGCACTCTTAAGGATTCTAAAAAAATTTGCAAGTAGTTAAGCACGGTGACAATGGGGGCCCCCTTGCCAAATTGAGCCCAGCATGGATCTGGATTGGAAGGATAATGTGGAGCTTTGGAATATTCTCAGCTAGGGAGGCATTACCAACTTTATGGAGAAGATTCAGGGCCATGACCAAAGTATTTCAGTGCATTTTACGGAGTGGAAGGATCACACTATGGATTATGGGGGGCAGAAGATTTCAATCAACGAGGAGTTAATTGCTGAAGTGACTGGCCTTGGCATGGAGGGGTACCACTTTTTTAATAAAAGGGTTGACAGAGAAGTTGAGGAGAGGATATTTGTTGAGGGAACAGAGAAGTTGATCTTTGTCATGGTGGGCTTACTTGTTAGTTTGATCCCTTTTCCTTATGATGAGATTACCCGTATGATGGTGCGTTTCATTTCTTTGGAAGGGAGGTTCGTCACTGTGCCAACTAAGCATCTTGTCTTCCTCAACCACTTCCGTAGGAATCGCATGGTATGTTTCCCCCATTATCTTCTTAACTCTCTTGAGTGCTCCATTTTGGAGTTTCAAAATCATGCTCGTGCGGTTCCTTTGCACCAGGGGCTAATTTTCTTGCTGCATAAATTATGTCTTCTTCGATCTCCTGGTTTCCCTTCCTCCCCCGGCTCTGTTCCCCCTCTACCCGGTTCAGCAGCCGCTAGCCCCATCTCTCCACATTCTATCCCCGCCACTACTGTTGTCACCCCTCTGCCGGCCTTCCTGGATCCATCTCCCATTCCCCCCAATTCTGCTCCCACCCCCTTTGCTTCCACTTCGGCCAGACCGGTTACCAGGTCCTCTAGAAGACTAAACCTTAATACCCCTACTAAGGGGAAGGGTCCTCAAGAGATTGAAATTGCCTATAACCTCCTTCATACTAGCAGTGCTAGTTCTTAGGAAGCACATATGGAGAGCTCCACAAAAAGGCTGGAAGCCTTAGAAGATGACATGAAGCTGTTGAAGGAAGAGGTCAAAAACTTGGCAAAACAAAAAGGTAAGAGGAAGAAGGAGGAGGAGGTGGCTATGAATAATAGCCAGATTGAAGATATTTACAAGAATCTAAACTCCTTAGACTCCCATTTAGGTAAGGAAAAGACTCGCCATGATTATAATATGGCTATTTTTAATGCAATTGAAGAGTTCATTGAGCAGTATGTCCGTAGTGTCTCCAATCTCAGCGGGGTTCTGGCAACCCTTTGGGGCACTGATAAGGAAAGCAAAAGGACCATTGATCAGTTGGATGTTACTGACTCTGCCCACATGATGAATTTGGCTATGTTCAAATCTTGGCAAAATATCAAATTCAGCATCGACAAATCCGCCAAGAAGTAATTGTGGGTGCTTTTGCTACACTTCTTTGTAATTTTTGTTGTTTTTTTACTATCTTTTTGTTGCTTTTCTGCAGTGTTCTTACTATTTTTTTTTGATGGGGTAGCTACTCTTTGGCTACTTTGGGCTTCATTGTCCCATCTGGATTTTGATCCTTTCTGTTCTGGTTCTCTTTCCTATTCTGGCTTCTAGGCCCTCTTTTGTTCTTAAGGGTGTAGTCCCTTTCAAAAAACTATTTGCCAAAAAATAAAAAATAAAAATTAGGAATATTTGCATTATATTTGAGAATTCATGCCTTTAAATAAGGATCCTAGTTCCTTACTTCAGTGGCATAAGTTATTGACTAAGACAAAAGTCTATGCTGATTGAGATGGCCAAGCAAGGAATGTAGGTAAAGTATGGAGTTGAAAGTATGAGTTTGGGCTTCACTTTTGTTAGAGGAAATTTGTATGACCCTAATAGCTTATTGAAAACTACATTAAATGTGCTATACTTTATAAAGAAGAGGACAAAACCATGATGTATTTGGAAAAATTAGTTGTAGATTGGGACATTGCTGGAATCAACTCCAGCAAATTAAATAAAAATTTACACAAGGAAAAGAACATGTAAAAGTAAAAATGCCAATGTTTTCCTAGATTGATTTTGATGTGTATAGTTTGATTTTGATTATCTGATGCATATATTAAATACTATTGCATGATATGATGAGTTGTGATGAAAAACTTTATGTCATATTTTTTATAGTGTGCTAGTTTTTGCTGATTGGAAGGATGATACAACCAATAAAATTGATTTCAAATGATCAAAAATATGGAAAAATTACAAGTTTTGACAAAAATGTTGATTGTTCCTCATAACAATTGTATATGGCTTTGTGCATGATTATTTTTAATACAATTAGTTCATTAGGGAAAAACCATTTAATTTAAAAAATGATCAATTGGGGTTGAAGTATATTTTCATGCATCCCAATTTAAACACATGAAAACGTATATAGTTGGAGTTTCTGTCGCAATACGAATTGATATCATTTTTATGAAAGGAAAAGAAAATATGGTAGAAGATGACTTGAGCCATAGGAAGTATTTATCAGTTGTTAAAACCTTATGAATAAAATTCAAGGAAGAATTCATGAAGGAGTCAGCTGCAGATACATAATATTTGCAAGTACTTGCAGCTCTAGAAGTTGATCCTAAGGATAAGATATATGCTGATTTTAGTTTTGAAAGCAAAAAAATTATGCGTTTTGGAAAATAGAATTTATGTTCCTAAAGGGAGAAATATTAGAGAAAAATTGTTATGGGAATTCCATGATCCACCATACTCAAGTCATCTCGAAATAACCAAAATGACAGCAAGCGTAAAACAAAAATATTTCTAGAAAGGAATGAAAAAGAGCATCACCACAACACTAAGCACTATCTATCGCCACCTAACGTTGCATTCATAATGACAACTAATAGCTCCATTGAATCCATATAGCTCCATCACAAGGGACATAAGGACTGATTTTCAACATCACACTTCATAGGAGGGAAGTTCATTCTATTCCATGCTCACATTTACTACATTCTACATCTAGCTACTTGCTTGATATCCAAGTGTGACACACACAAGAGTAACCTAGGGCACAATTCCACACACACACACATAACTACATTGGGTTTAAGATGTAGTGCAACAATTAGTCATAAGTTCACCATTGTGAAAAATGAGGATAGTCCAACCCCCCCATTTTGCATCTTTCGTTTTTAGGATTTTATGTCTATTTGAGGGTTTTCTAGGTCTATTCTTTATTGTAGGTTTCCAGCAACCTTTGTGATGTAACACCCTCGACAACTGATATATTCATCTTTTTCATTCAAGTGTTGACATGTGATTTTCTGGATAATGATGTGTTCTTTTGACTGTTGAAGATCATGCTTGATAAGGATAAATATTTTTTGTTCTCAAAAATCATTAGACTAAAATTGTATGGTTATCAAGAATTCATTTTCACTTTGGAAAGATGAGTTACAATTTGGCTTTAGGAGTTGCAGACTTATTTCTTCTTCTGACTCATCCTTGGATCAATTTTAGTGATCCAAGGAATGTCTCAAATCCTCTTCATAGACTAAATGTTAAATTGACATTGAGTAGTTTAAAGGACATAGAATACTAAACTTTGTATGATACAAATTTTGTGGTCTTATGTGAATATGTTTTTCATTCAGCTGTATGTTGTGCTTGGGTCTTTGGTGATTGATCTTGGTAGGACATAAAGGACGTAAGAAAAAATTAAATCCATGGAGGAGGATTTTAGAGTCATAAAAACCTAAGGATTATCCTAATGGTAGCCTAAGCTAGGTAAGAACACCTATGTTCTAGCTATGTTTACTTATTTGAATTCTGTTCTAACCTAATCCTCTTATTCTATTTGTTGGGTTAGCATCCTAACCTAAGCATTGTACTAAATGAATAAGGGAAGGGGTTACTAAAGTAATACTAGGCTATTTTAACTAATACCTAATACTAAAGGGTTATGAATTAAACCTAACATAAGGTGGGAATTCTATTGGAAATTTTTTTAAGACCTATGTTAGTAATTGCTAAACTAACCTAAGTTCTATTTGAATTTATCCTAAACTATTAAAGGGAACCTAAGGGGTTGTATGTCACAACAGTGACAGTTCCAATGGCATTAAATGAGTTGAAAGGGTTTAAATGATGGAAGTACTACCAGATTTGGCAGGGGCTAGTAGACTTGGTGGAGGTATATGTGGAAGCCCCACTAAAAGATTGAATTGTATTTTTACGTGGAATTGCCATTCACCAGATTTAGGAGGCAGTGACAAGGAAAGATAAGTAGGAATTTAGGATTGAATGGAATTTATGGCATTAATGAGCCTTGTTCTTTGTGTGAAAATCATCTTGGAAACTTAGAAGGTGGGTTTGTAGGAGGTTATTTGGTTTTGCATGCATGGCGGATTTTTCTCTACATGGAGCTAACTGGTTCTTCTAACCAGCAGTTCGACCTTCACTTCAAAGCTATTTTTGGTTTCTTTAGCCTATTTTTGATCGAAGGAAAGTATTTGAGGCATAGGAGGAAAATAATTTTGATTTTTTATCTTTCATGGAAGAGAAAAAGAGTTGGAAGCTCAGCTAGAAGCCTCCTTTGATTTGGTGGAAGCACTATCAAGCATGATAGGTTCTAACTATAAAAATTCTTTGCTTTCTTCTAAATGAATCATTAGAACAACTCTTCTCTCATGAGATTGATGTTTTCATGTCTTTCTAGTTTTTTTTTTTTGCTGGGTTTTATGAATCCTTGTGGTGTTTGATATGAAACCATGGCTAAAATAGTGTTGATTTAAAATTGTCTCTCTATGAAAGTTTTATGACAACATGCAAGTGATAATGGTATGTGAAACTTGTCTCTATAACTTTGTTTTACACTCTAGATCTTGTTATTGAATTTTTTATGCTTTAAAATAGTCTTCATGGAAATATAAGGACCTGAACGTAGGGGAAATTGGAGTTCTGTTTGATTTGCTTCTGGGTTGTGTTTTGGATGTAGACTTGTGTTGGAACTTTGTGTTTTGATTAAACTTGTGTTGGAGCTTCATTTTCATTGGAACTAGTTTTTGGAAAATTTATGCATTGTTGAACTATTTCTTGGAGTTCATATTTGGCACTGTATTCACATTATTTTACTTGTGAAGTTCTGAACGTTTATGTGTGAAGCTCGGGTTTGACACTGTACTCTTAATTAACACTTAGAGTGTTATGAGCTTGTATTTGGGTCGATGTATTTGATTATGTTTTTGTATTTTATTGTTGGGTTTCTCTTCTAATAATACTATTAAGATTTTATTTCTTTATTGAGCGACTAATCACCAGGGAACTGGGTGAAAGCTTGTTTGAGTCATTTAAAATCTCTTCGAGATTTGGAACTAGAAACGTCTTGCTTAAAGGAATCTTGAACTTTTGTTTAATGACTATAACAACTCCTTTGAGATGTTATTGGTGTGAGAAAGGAAGGGGGTGTTATTTCCCCTTTGTTTTAAGGAATCCAGTGTTCTGGGTTGATTGTTTTGTTGAAGCTAAGTCACCTCTGTCACGATTTTCTGGATGTAAGAGTTTTGTTTTGAATTTTGTTCCTGTTACTTTGGAGTTAAGATTAAGACATCTTCTGACTTAAATGTTTTTGGTTCTTACTCTCTCTTCTGATTCTTTAAAACAATTTTGGGTCTTGGTGGATGGTTGAGTTATTACTGTGGACACTGGATCTATATGGGAAAGATACTTTCTCTGTTCTGCTAGTTTGTGTGTAGTTCTTTGGATCATTAACTACTTACTCTTCATATTAAGTGGTGAAGCCTTTGTTAGTCTTCAGTCTTGGGTTCGAGGGTAATTCTAAACTTTATAGTTTACTGTTTAGGGAGGTTATTCTCGACTGATACAGTGAATAAGACCTTGGTTTATTTTTTAACAAGAATATATATATATATATATATATTCTCTTGGGGTCAGAATGTTGTTTTGGGTCTACAATATGCTTTTAACTTGATTTGATTTGAAACTGGAACTTCTTTTGTCCAGTTGTATGAAATGATTTATTAAATGGACCTTTCCTTATTAGAGTTACCTTTTCTCTATCTTTGGATAGGCTCATTGTTTGAACTTCTCTATACTCTGATTCTCTTTCAAGATGGTGATTTCTTGTTACCTGTTGGTCTACTTTATTTGAATTATTGTTGCAATAATGTAGAAAGTTAGTAGCCAAGAGGGTTCTGCTAATAAGTGAATGCATACTTATGGGTTTGACTGTTGTTGATTATCCTTGCCTAGTTTAAATGGATAGGAGTAGGTTTGTCTCTTGTACTCTTTATCTTTTGGGATGAACTTGAGTAGAGATTAACTCCTCTTTGGGGCTACTTTGTTTGTGAACATTGGTTTCAGATCTTTGATTGATAACTTCTAACATGCAAAATTGGAATTAGAATTACAGTTAGACTATTCTAGTTTTCTATACCTTCTTGTATGGTTATGAAATTATATTTGAATGTATATCTTAATGTTGAATTTAAAAGATTGTTATCCCGGAAAGGAACAAGTAATTCATGATATGAACCTGGTATTTTTTTCAGATGTTATACATTTGGGCATACTATGTAATGGTTCTTCTTATTCTTTCTAGATATAGATGAATAATCCTAGAATGAACCATGTTGTTTACACTTATTTTGTCTCATAGAAAAGATAAATGTGGTATTCTATTAGGATAGAATTATGAAATAATGGGATGGCAGGATCTATTGTTTGTTTACAAGCCATTGATAGGATCAATAGAACTATAAGTTCTTAGGTAGATATTGTTTATTATATTCTTCTCTTCTCTTAAAATTTGATCTAGATTTATTAATACACTTCCTTTCTGTTTGGTATCACTTATGCTTATTATATGATGTTTTAATTATCTCATTAAAGCAGTGTTTCTTTAATGAAACAATTAGTGGAATGCACTTTGTTTTAATGCTTAGTGCTTATCATGCTCAGTTCATTGAACTGACCCGTGCTAGAAATTTTTGTAGATGGACGATCGTAAGTGATAGAAGAAGGCAAAAACTTATATGATGCATTGGCTGATATATGTCTAATTCTTAGTAAAGAATTCTGATTCATTCTTCTGTTGTATTGTAAAAGAAAAGTTGTATATTTTATTGAATGAAGATTGTTGCTATGCAGTATGCCTAAAGTGCATAGTCTTGTAAATTTTATAAATTGTAATGATGATTACGAGTTGTGATGTATTTGCATTGGTTTTTTAAATTATCACGTACTTTTATAAAGAAGATGAAAGTTCTATCTTGTTTATACTCTTCATATTATACTATGCTTATCTTGTTATCTTTGATAAGATGTATAAAGGGAATTGGTTCAATTTCCCTTATAATGGTGCAACTTGTTGAGTTGTATAATATGATGTGTTTTACCTAAACAATTTAACATAGTAATGTGATGCATAATGAACATGCATTAAGAAATATGGATATTGTGAATGAAATACCCTAACACTTAATTATGTAGAGAAAGACTCTTTCTCTCTCTTAATTGAATGTAAACCAAAAAGGTTTGGAGATATGATTAGTAATCATTAGACTTCATTTTGTATGAAGTCTACTTTAGTTGGACATATGCAGTTGTTATACCTTCTTGAAAGTTAAATTACATTTTAAATGAAACTTATGATATCGATGTCCTATTTTGGTTAACTGTTGTTTAAACTGTGAAAACAAACATTAAAAAGCAATCATAAGTTAAGGAAGTTCTTCATGGACTAAATGAAACAAATTTAGGAAAGAACATATGGAGTGTTGGATTAGGGCTTAGTAGGGTAGCTGTAAATCAAGACATAATCCAAATTAACAATGTATTAATGATCTCCTTGGGGTATGTACATCTCGATGAGGTAGTTTCTATATGATGTTGGTACTTGCCAACTGTAGGGTTATAATTTCGAGAAGACTGGGGTCTTCTTGAGAATACAACATTGTAGTTGAAATGTGGCAACACCCTTCCGCATTGATCATCTAGATCTACAAAAAAACTTGGACTTGAACTTAGTTTTTCTCTAGGTCAGGTTAGTGGCATATTTAGGATAGGAAGTAGCTTCCAATGGCTCAAGGTACCTTGGCACACCTGGTTGACTTAGGTCAACCAAGTATGCCCATTTACCCTAAGTCATTATGAGCATCTTCCTATAATAATTTTTGTTTCTAACCAGGGCTAGGGTTGAACCTGGGACAAGTGGACTGATGATAGTCAGTAAAGACCAATCATGATAATAGAGGAGTGAGGTGAAGGACATATTCCAAAATGACGAGTATGTCATCTAGGAATAGATACATACACATTATGTTGTAAAACTTTGGCCAAAGTATCGCAAGTTGTTGGTTGTGTTGTCCTATGTCACCAAGTTTAAAGCAACGTGATATTAGATGAATATTGGTAATAAATATTCAGATATGTTCTTTAAACAAATCACTCAGTACCTAGTGTAGGGTAGGAAAACCAAGTATACGAAGTATACGATATGTACTCAATACTTAAAGATAACATAAATAGATTGGTAGATTACTGAGTTATGAAATGAATAGATCAGTGGACCACCGAGTCAGTTACAGCTGCATATGGTTATCTATTGAAATCGATTGGCATGGAATGTTTTCTCTAAATAATACTTTATTTAGAATAGAGAACATTATATAAAAAAATCCCTTGTTTCTAAAGTCTTAAAATGGGAATGTTACATCTTGGTATCAGAGCTGAAGGTTACAGATCTTGGACCTATTGTGTCCATAATATGATGAAACTTAAATTTTCTTGTAACAAAAAATGGTTAGAACAAAAGGAAATGTTGCAAATAATCCTCTGCCTAAGGAAGGAGTAGCAATTACCTAGAAAATTGATGAGATCCTTGTTGCCCTGTTGGACACAAGAGATTGTTTGGTTGTACTTGAACAACAAGTAATGGGAAATGAGGAGGAAGATGATGCTGATAACAATAATCAACCACCTCCAGGGGACAACACCAATGTGGGTGTTGATAATAACAATGTTAACATACTTGTTCATCCTGAGAACAAAAAGGCTAGGCTGGCAGCTGAAATCACTAATGATATAAAAAAGATAAGTCCACCTAAGTTTGATGGCACCACATTAAGAGATGGAGCTGAGAACTAGCTCAACAAAATGGAGAAATACTTTGCAATAAGGAATTTCTCAGAAGAAACAAAGGTGATATGGGGAGCATATCAGCTTTCTCATGAAGCATCTTCATGGTGGGACAACCGTAAGGCTAAGTTTAATATTGATGAAGATAATATCACATGGGATCAATTTAAAGGATACTTCAGGTAATGATGGCTGCCACAACTTTACTATGATTAGAAAATGACTAAATTTCAGAACTTAGCTCAAGGGAAGCTAATTGTAACCGAGTACTGGGAGTGATTTACAAAACTCCTTACGTATGTACCTCAGTACCAAACTGATGAGAAGTTCAAGATACTGAAATTCATCATGGGATTGAATCCCATTATAGGGGGAGAGGTGGATGTTCACAGCCCAACCACGATGGAAGGGGTTGTTGAAAAATCCATAAGGTAGGAACATAAATTAAAGGCAATTTCTACTCATAAGGAGGAAGTAAGGAAGAAAAATCCCAGCTCCTCTTCATCATCTCTTGCACCTAAGAAAGGACCATGGAATAAATTCAGAATGAAAAGTAAGTTTTCATTTGATACTAATAAGAAAGCAGCAACAAACAAGTTTGTTGGTAATGCACAGAACAACTTTGGTAAGAACAGTAATAATGGACATAAGTCTTATGGGGGTCAAAATGATAACTCTAAGGCTGGAAATAAACCCGAGCCTAGGAAGGGACCTATAGGAGGTTGTTATAACTATGGAAAATATCATTGCATGAATCAATATCCTTTTAAGAAGGATGATTGCAATCAGCAACATAAGATACATGCTGCAGTAGTTGACAAGCAGGCTGAGAAACAGGCCACGCCCATAGAAGTTATGAGTAAGTTATTTGGCTTACCTATAACTATTATTTTTTATACCGGAGCTACTAAATGTTTTATTTCTAGTAAATTAGAATCAAAAATAAAAAAATAAAATCAGAAAACATGGATAAAACATGGACTGTACAGTATGGGAACAATGTTGTTCATATGGTTAGTATGTGTCTTTTTGGAGCAGTCCTTGATTTACCTAACTTTTCCACTGAAGTTGATCTTTATGTTGCACCTTTGGGGTCTTATGATGTAATCATAGGTGTTAATTGGTTAGCAGAACATAAGGCTAAAGTGGACTATTTTGAAAAACACATTAGTTGTTTAGACGAAATGCAGAAAACAACAGAGATTCAGGGTGTGAAACATGAGATTTCTATTAGAAAACTGTCAACTATGTAACTTAAAAAGGCCAAAAATAAAGGTTGTACCTTATATGTAGTAAAAATTATTGAATCAACAGAAGAGATTAGCGATGTTATGGAGCGATATTTGCTGTTATGAGAATTCAGTGATGTATTTCTGGAAGAATTTCCAGGTCTTCCACCCAAAAGGGAGTTTGATTTCATGATTGAGATCAAGCCTGGAACTGAACCTATTTCTAAAGCACTGTATCGAATGACTACTATAGAATTAGTAGAGCTTAAGGCTCAGTTGCATGAAATTTTTTCTAAAGGTTTGATTAGACCAAGTGTTTCACCTTGGGGAGCACCTGTAATTTTTGTGAAAAAGAAGGATGGAACCCTTAGATTGTGCATTGATTATAAAATGTTAAACAAAGCAACAATCAAGAATAGATACCCACTCCCTAGGATTAATGATTTATTTGATCAGATGCATGGAGCATCGGTATATTCTAAGATAGATCTTTGATCTGGATATCATCAATTGCGAATTAAGGATGAGGATATTTATAAAACAACTTTCAGAACAAGGTATGGACATTATGAGTTCACGGTTTTACCTTTTGGATTAACTAATGCACCTGCAACATTTATGAATTTAATGAACAATATATTTCAAGAATACTTGGAAAAATTTGTGCTCGTATTCTTGGATGACATTCTCATATATTCCAAAAGTATTGAGGAACACCATGAGCATTTGAAGATAGTTTTGGGAATATTAAGAAAGAGACGGTTATTTGGTAAGCTGTCTAAATGTTCTTTCTATGACACATAAGTACACTATTTGGGACATGTCAATAAGTAAGAATGGAATTGTTGTAGATCCTTCAAAAATTTTAGCTATAACGGAGTGGCCTGCACCTAAGAATGTACATGAAGTTAGAAGCTTCATGGGACTTGTTGGCTATTATAGGAAATTTGTAAAAGATTTTTCTAAGATAGTTTCCCAATAACTTCCTTACAGAAGAAAGATAAAAAGTTTGTTTGGAGTGAGAAATGTGAAATTGCATTCAAAACCTTGAAGGAATAGTTAACTTCAGCACCTATTCTTGCAGTACCAGATCCTAATGGAGATTTTATGGTGGTAACTGATGCATCTGGTGAAGGTATAGGAGGTATTTTGTTACAAAATGGTCATGTCATAGCTTATGAAAGTAGAAAACTAAAGTTACATGAGTTGAATTATGCTCCACATGATTTAGAGTTTGCTTCCATTGTTCATGCACTACAAGTTTGGAGACATTACCTTCTTGGTAAACCTTTTGAATTGAAAACTGATCACCTTGGACTAAAGTATATCTTCACTCAGCCAAATCTTAATGCAAGACAATGAAGGTGGTTAGAGTTTTTGTCTCAATATGATTTTAACATCAGTTATATAAAGGGTAAAGAAAATAGAGTGGCTGATGCTCTAAGTCGTAGGAAGCACATTTCTGCTCTTATAATGTTAAGAACTCAGTTTAAGGATGAAGTAAAAAGTGTTATGGAATCTGACTCTTACTTTCAGCAAGTAAAAGCAAACTTGCTGCAGATTCGAATGATTTGAGGTATAAAGGTTTTCGCTTTGATAACGAAGGAATCTTACGATTTGAAAACAGAGTCTATGTACCTTCGCTAAATGATTTGAGAAAGAAATTGTTAGCAGAATTTCACAATTCACCTTTTTCTGGACACCCTGGCATTACAAAAATGCTTGCTGATATAAAACAACAATATTTCTGGAAAGGAATGAAAAAGGATGTTATAGACTTTGTGACACATTGTCTTGAGTGTCAACATGTTAAAGCGGAACATATGCACCCATAGCCAGATTGTTGTATCCTCATAGCATACCATAGTACAAGTGGCAAGTAATAAGCATGGATTTTGTACAAGGGTTACCTATGTCAAGAAATAAACATGATGTTATTTTAGTAGTTATGGATAAACTAACAAAGGTAACACATTTTATTGCTGGGAATTTGAAGGATGATTCTCCTATTTTGGCTAAAATATTTGTACACGAAATTTTCAGATTACATGGAGTACCTGAATTAATCATTTTGGATAGAGATCCTAGAATGACGTCAATATTTTGGCAAATGCTTAATGCAGCTCTAGGAGACTAAACTGAATTTTAGTTCTGCGTATCATCCAGAAATGGATGGATAGACTGAAAGAGTAAATCAAGTATTAGAAGATATGTTACAGATGTATTGTATGGATCAGTAGTATAAGTGGGAAGAGTATCTTCCATTAGTTGAATTTGCATACAATAATACATATCATGCTTCTCTTAAAATGGCACCTTTCGAAGCATTATACGGAAGAAAATGCAGAACCCCTGTTAGTTGGGACAACATGGAGGATAGAGAGGTAATTGGACCTGAAATTCTCACTGAAATGGAACAACAAGTTAAATTGATTCGTGAATGCTTGAAAGAAGCAACAGATAGGAAAAAGAGTTATGCTGACTTAAAGAGGGTTGATAGGAAATTTAAACTTGGTGAGAAGGTCTTTCTTTGGGTTAAACTGAAAAAGAGTTCTATAACTTTTGGCAAGGCTGCCAAGTTATCACCTCGTTATGTGGGACCTTTTGAGATAGTTGAAGTAATCAACCCTGTAGCTTATCGTTTATCATTACCTCCTACTTTGTCATGAATGCATGATGTTTTCCATATTTCTTTGCTTAAGAAATACGTTTTAGATTTATCACATGTGTTAAATTGGAATTCCTTACAGGTCCAGGACCCAGGAATAATCATGGTTAAACCCATACAAGTGCTTGAAACTCGCCAGTTGCATTTGAGAAATCATGAGATAAGTCAATGCAAGGTCCAATGGGACCAGTTTAATGAAGAAAGTGTAACTTGGGAAAACCTTGAGGATATGAAAACTACTTTTCCATATCTATTTGAACAGGATTGATTCTGTTGACTGATAAAAAATTGAGATTTTATCTTTATAATACAATAAGTAAGCCAGTTTTGGGTAGATATTTATTTATTTTGAATAAATAACTATGTAATGCTGATTTCTGGAACTTAATAATGTTGATATGTTTTTGACATATGGTAAGAAAAGTGAATAAGTTGATTTTCCTTGATGCAATTTGTTAAAAATGAGATAATCATCGGGATGATGATTCTTTTTAGGAGGGAAGCATGTAACACCCTCGACAAATGATATATTCCTCTTTTGCATTCAAGTGTTGACATGTGATTTTATGGATAAATATGTGTTCTTTTGACTGTTGAAGATCATGCTTGATAAGGATAAATCTTTTCTGTTCTTAAAAATCATTAGACTAAAATTGTATGGTTATCAAGAATTCATTTTCACTTTGGAAAGATGAGCTGCAATCTAGCTTTAAGAGTTGCAGACTTATTTCTTCTTCTGACTCATCCTTGGATCAATTTCAGTGATCCAAGGAATGTTTCAAATCCTCTTCATAGACTGAATGATAAATTGACATTCAGTAGTTTAAGGGATATAGAAGACTGAAACTTTGTATGTTACAAATTTCTGTGGTCTTATGTGAACATGTTTTCGTTCAGCTGTATGTTGTGCTCGGGTCTTTGGTGATTGATCTTGGTAGGACATTAAGGACTTAAGAAAAAATTCAATTCCACGGAGGAGGAGTTCAGAGTCCTAAAAACCTAAGGATTATCCTAACAGTAGCCTAAGCTAGGTAAGAACACCTATGTTCTAGCTACGTTTACTTATTTGGATTTTACTCTAACCTAAGCCTCTTATTCTAATTTGTGGGGTTGGCATCCTAACCTAAGCATTGTGCTAAATGAATAAGGGAAGGGTTACTAAAGTAATGTTAGGCTATTTTTAATTAATACCTAATACTAAAGGGTTATGAATTGAATCTAACCTAAGGTGGAAATACTATTGGTAAATATTTTTAATACCTATGTTGGTTATTGCTAGACTAACCTAAGTTCTATTGGGATCCATCCTAAACTATTAAAGGGAACCTAAGGGGTTGCATGTCACAAGGGAGATGGTTCTAATGGCATTTAAATGAGTTGAAAGGGTTTAAATGATGGAAGTACTACCAGATTTGGCAGGGGCTAGTAGACTTGGTGGAGGCTTATGTGGAAGCTCCACTAAAAGATGGAATTGTATTTTTGTATGGAATTGGCATTCACCAGATTTAGGAGGTGGTGGCAAGGAAAGATAAGAGGGAATTTTGGATTGAATGGAATTTATGGCATTAATGAGCCTCAGTCTTTGTGTGCAAACCATCTTGGAAACTTAGAAGGTGGGTTTGTAGGAGGTTATTTTGTTTTTGCATGCATGGTGGATTTTTCTCTGCATGGAGCTAACTGGTTCTTCGAACTAGCAGTTTGACCTTCACTTCAAAGTTATTTTTGGTTTCTTCAGCCTATTTTTGATCGAAGGAAAGTATATGAGGCATAGGAGGAAAATATGTTTGATTGTTGATCTTTCGTGGAGGATAAAAAGAGTTGGAAGCTCGGCTGGAAGTCTCCTTTGATTTGGTGGAAGCACTATCAGGCATGATAGGCTCTAACTATTAAAATTCTTTGCTTTCTTCTAAATGATTCATTAGAACAACTCTGCTCTCATGAGATTCATGTTTTCATGTCTTTCTGGTTATTTTTCTTGCTGGGTTTTATTGAATCCTTGTGGTGTTTGATATGAAACCATGGCTAAAATAGTGTTGTTTTGGAAACTGTCTCTCTATGCAAGTTTTATGACAACATGCATGTGAAGTTTGTATGCGAAAATTGTTTCTGTATCTCTATTTTTGCACTCTAGATCTTGTATTTGAAGTTGTTGTGCTTTGAACTGACCTTCGTGGCAGTATAGGATCTGAGCTTAGGGGAAACTTGAGTTCCATTTGATGTTGCTTCTGGGTTACATTTTTGGATGTAGACTTGTGTTGGAGCTTTGTGTTTTGATTAAAACTTGTGTTGGAGCTTCTTGTTGATTGGAACCAGTGTTTGAAAACTTATGCATTGCTGAACTGTTGCTTGGAGTTCATATTTGGCACTGTATTCGCATTATTTTACTTGTGAAGTTCTGAACGTTTGTGTGTGAAGCTCGGGTTCGACACTGTACTCTTATTTAACACTTGAGTGTTATGAGTTTGTATTTGGGTCGATGTATTCAATTCTATTCTAGTATTTTTGTATTGGGTATTATCTTTATTAAATGTATTAAGCTTATAACTCTTTATATTGAGCAACTTACTCACCAGGGAACTGGGTGAAAGCTTGTTTGAGTCATTTAAAAAAAATCTCTTTGAGATTTGGAACTAGAAATGTCTTGCTTAAAGGAATGTGGAACTTCTGTTTATGACTGTAACGATCTTTGAGATGGTATTGGTGTGGGAATAGAAGGAAGTGTTCTTTCCCCTCTGTTTTGAGGGAATCCCACATTCTGGGTTGACTGTATTGTTTTGAACCAAGTCACCTCTGTCACAATTTTGTGGTTGTGAAGTTTTGTTTTGAATTTCCGTTCCTGTTGCTTTGGAGTTAAGATTGGACATCTTCTGACTTAAACATTTTTGGTTCTTGCTCTCTCTCCTCTAATTCTTTAAAATAAATTTGGGTCTTAGTGAAGATTTGAGTTATTACCTTGGACACTGAAATCTATAAGGAAGGATACCTTCTCTGTTCAGTTGTTTTGTGCTTAGTTCTTTTGAATCAAGAACTACTTACCTCTTTGTATTAAGTGGTGAAGCCTTTGTAAGTCTTCAGTCTTGGGTTCATGGGTAATTCTAAACTTGATAGTTTACTGTTTAGGGATTTTATTCTTGTCTGATATAGTGAATGAGTCCTTGGCTTCTTTTATAGAAAGAAATATATATATGTATTCTCTTGGGTTTTGTATGTTGTTTTGGGTCTGCAATATGCTTTCAACCTGATTTGATTTGAAACTGGAACTTCTTTTGTTCAGTTGAATGAAATGATTTATTAATTGGTCCTTTCCTTATTAGAGTTACCTTTTCTCTGTCTTTGGATAAGCTCATTGTTTAAACTTCTCTGTACTCGATTCTCTTTTGAGATGGTGATTTCTTATGACCTATTGGTCTACTTTGTTCAAATTATTGTTGTAATAATGTAGAAAGTTAGTAGCCAAGAGGGTTCTGCTGATAAGTGAATGCATACTTATGGGTTCGACTGTTGTTGACTAGCCTTGCCTAGTTTAAATGGATAGGAGTAGGTTTTTCTCTTGTACTCTTTATCTTTTGGGATGAACTTGAGTAGAGATTAACTCCTTTATAAAACTACTTGATTGTGAACATTGGTTTCAGATCTTTGATTGATAACTTCTAACATACAGAATTGGAATTAGAATTACAGTTAGATTGTTCTGATTTTCTATACCTTCTTGTATTGTTATGAAATTCTATTTGGATGTATATCTTAATGTTGAATTTACAAGATTGTTATCCCTGAAAGGAACAGGTAATTCATGTTATGAACCTGGTCTGTTTTTTAGATGTTATAAGTTTGGGTATGGTACACGTTGGTTCTTTTTATTCTTTCTTATGAATTAGATGAATCATCCTAGAATGAACCATGCTGTATACACTTATTTTGTCTCATAGAAAAGATAAATGTGGTATTCTATTAGGATAGAATTATGAGATAATGGGATGGCAATGATCTATTGTTTGTTTACAAGCCATTGATAGGATCAATAGAACTTTAAGTTCTTATGCAGATATTGTTTATTATATTATGCTCTTCTCTTAAAAGTTGATCTAGATTTATTAATGTACTTCCTTTCTGTTTGGTATCACTTATGCTTATTGTATGATGTTTTAATTATCTCATTAAAGCAGTGTTTATTTAATGAAACAATTAGTGGAATGCACTTCAGTTTTAATGCTTAGTGCTTATCATGCTCAGTTCATTGAACTGACCCGTGCTAGCAATTTTTGTAGATGGACGATGTAAGTGATAAAAGAAGGAAAAAACTTATATGATGCATTGGATGATATAAGTCTAATTCTTAGTAAAGAATTCTGATTCATTCTTTTGTTGTATTATAAAGAAAAGTTGTATACTTTATAGAATGAAGGTTGTTGTTATGTAGTATGCCTAAAGTGCATAGTCTTGTAAATTTTATAAGTTGTAATGATGAATTGCGAGTTGTGATTTATTTGCATTGGTTGTGTAAATTATCTCGTACTTTTATAAAGAAGATGAAAGTTCTATCTTGTTGATATTCTTTATATTATATTATGCTTATCTTGTTATCTTTGATAAGATGGATAAAGGGAATTAGTTCAATTTCCCTTATAATGATGCAACTTGTTAAGTTGCATAAAATGATGTGTTTTATCTAAACAATTTAACATAGTAATGTGTTGCATAATGAACATGTAGTAAGAAATATGGATATTGTGAATGATAATACCCTAACACTTAATCATGTAGAGGAAGAATCATTTCTCTCTCAAATGAATGTAAACCAAAAGGATTGGAGATATGATTATTAATTATTAGACTTCATTTTGTATGAAGTCCACTTTAGTTGGACTTATGCGGTTGTTAAACCTTCCTGAATGTTAAAGTACATTTTAATGAAACTTATGATATCACTGTCCTATTTTGGTTAACTGTTGGTTAAACTATGAAAAGCGAACATTAAAAAGTAATCATAAGTTAAGGAAGTTCTTCATGGACTAAATGAAACAAATTTAGGAAAGAACTTATGGAGTGTTGGATTAGGGTTTAGCAGGGTTGCTGTAATCAAGACATAATCCAAATTAACAATGTATTAATGATCTCCTTGGGGTATGTACATCTCGATGAGGTAGTTTCTGTAGGATGTTGGCACATGCCAACTGTAGGGCTGTACTTTTCGAGAAGACTTGGGTCTTCTCGAGAATACATCGTTGTAGTTGACATGTGGCATCACCCTTCCTCCATTGATCATCCAGATCTACAAACAATAAGAACTTGAACTTAGTTTCTCTCTAGGTCAGGTTAGTGGCATATTTAGGATAGGAAGTAGCTTCCAATGGCTCAGGGTACCTTGGCACACCCGGTTGACTTAAGGTCAACCAAGTATGCCCATTTACCCTAAGTCATTGTGAGTGTCTTCCTATAATAATTTATGTTTCTAACCAGGGCTAGGGTTAAACCTGGGACAAGTGGACTGGACGGTAGTCAGTAAAGACCAATCATGATAATAGAGGAGTGAGGTGAAGGACGTATTCCAAAATGACGAGTTTGTCATCTAGGAATAGAGACATACACAGTATGTTGTAAAAATTTGGCCAAAGTATCGCAAGCTGTTGGTTGCATTGTCCTATGTCACCAAGTTTAAAACAACGTGATATCAGATGAATATTGGTAATAAATATTTAGATATGTTCTTTAAATAGATCACTCAGTACCCGATGTAGGGTAGGAAAACCAAGTATATGAAGTATACAATATGTATTCAATACTTAAAGATAACATAAATAGATCGGTAGATTACTGAGTTATGAAATGAATAGATCGGTGAATCACCAAGTCATTTACAGCTGCATATGGTTATCTATTTGAAATCGATTGGCAAACACCTCTCAACACCTGAAAGGAGGTTTCATGAGCATTTCTACAGACCCAGGCACCCATAAATAGGTTTAGAGCACCCACGGGCACCCCTGTCCCTCTCAAGGCACCCCAGCCTAGCCTATCTCCTCATATCTACATTTTTTTGTGCTCCAGTGTGACGGTCAGTGCTTCACATTTTATAGTTTTCCAACTCCATGCATTCTCCAAAACTCTACAAATCATCTAAGGCTCTCTACCCTCTCTTTGCACATTAGGGTTTTATTATTTATTACTTATTTTCTTGGTTATAATTCTATATTTCTTTCTATATTCATTTTACTACAATATTGCATTTAAATTAGGCATATATGTCTCCTCCAATCATTTCTTTCTCAGACCATAAATATCAGGTGAAATTTTCTGCTAATCACTTACACATTAGTGCCTCTATCAAATCTATCCCTACCAATAACACCAAGGTTGATCTATCATAGCCCATTAGCGTGTGTGTTGATCAAAGAATACTTGTCTAAGATCACATGGGGAGTCCATGCAGGATAGAAGGTCTGGAACCAAGGGCACAGAAGGACAGGAAGGACCCACACGTGGAAGGCAGGTTCAGATTTCAGGACTTAGCTGATTTTGGGCATGAGGATCTATTTTTGGAAGATGGTGTGTGGACCACATCAACGATGTAGAGACACACATGCCATGCATTGTCTATATTTGGTTAAGTGGTTCAAAGCGTCTATGCATGGAGAAAAGCTAAGAATAGAATTGACACTTCAGTTAACTGCAAGAGCACTATAGATAGTGCACTTCCATGTGTGGCTATGATTGTAAATGGCATGTGGCTATCAATAGCATGTGACCTATTTCTAGAATAGTTAAGCGGTGAAGGGAAAGTCCCCACCCTATATATATGATGTTAGATGCATAGTAGAAGGATGTATCACAGAGAGTGGTGTATGTATGATTATGGATGTATGAATGTGTGTATCAGATCCTTACACGCATTGATATAGATTGACAATATTGTAAGGAGATTTTGTATTTACTAATAGATGGAAGATATTGGTTGAATCTAAGTGTCATTCTGCATAATTGAGTAGTGCATGTTCATGGTTAAATCATGATTACTGTTCTTTCATAGACCTGAGGATAGCATGCATTATAGAATGATGGATTAGTTATGAATCTATATGTTTCTTCCTTCATCATGTTAACATCCTGTTACAGTAACCCTAAAGAGGAATCTGGTACCTTTGCATGCTTCGAGTGAGTGCTTAGTCGAGGATGAGTGATGTGCCAACACGACTAGGGTGTTATCTTGCAAATTATAGGATGCATCATTGGTTCCATTTCCAGGACCTCTTTTTCAATTGTTTTGAGATGGTTTATGATGAAGACATATTAGTTAACTCTAGCAAGTATTAAGGAATGGATACATGATCTGGAGGAAGAATATGCACAACGGTTTAGTAATGGATCTGAGTTTAACACACACGCTTGGGTAGAACATAACCTGTATGAAAACTTATATGAGATCTTTTTCACTATATTACTAGTAGAACTATACGAGTGGTTTATTGCTTATGCATCCCGATGGGATTGGAGGTATCGCACACTTGTCTGAACACAGGAAACATTTTAGGCAATCTATGATGCTGATCTGATCTAGACTCGTGCGGTGGATACATGGTGTTCTAAATAGTTACATTCTGGAATATTCAATTTTGACGTACTCTTACCTAGAGTTAGCTGTTGATGGCGAGTCACAACACCCCTAAACATCTATAACTCGATTGGTTGAGACTCTTTGTGTGATTACATAACATGGAGCTTTTCCCAAGTGTGGGACCTTGCGAAATCGGAAAAGCTCTCCGAATGAAGGAAGGTTCCTATTCCTCTGTTCAGATGCACACATAAAAATGCAGAGGGTTTACTCAAAAACCTAATCTAACTTGTCAAAGAGAAAGGGTAAGAAGATGCATAAAAATAAACCTAAACTAACAAAGGTGATGCACCGAGGAATGAATAACACCTATCTTGCCAATAAACACAAGCCATTAAAATGTGATGCAAGATTATGCACAGATAACAAAATTTGTAGTGAAATATCAGGAGGATGCAAAATGAACATAGAGAGGGTTGAGAATCATCCACAGACATGCATTATTTGCTCCAATATTGATACAATACACTACAAAATGCCAAGAGGCAAAGTTGCATTACATTTATAAATGGGAGGTTTGAACTCCACAAATTCACCTGCCAAAGAGAAGAAGGGAGGGGAAAAACAAGAATTTCCAACCTTTAGAAAGAAGCCCCTCCTTAAAATTTATAGGAAGAATGAGAGAGGGAAGAGAGGAAATCCAAATCTACCCCAACCACCTCCAGGTTGCATTTAATTTATCTCATTATGGTGGGAGGTGAGAACTCTAGCAAACCTAAAAAGTGGCGAACTGTATTTTGCATTTTTAAGAACTTGTTCCCACCCAATTAAATATATCTAGTCATAGTTGGATAGAGGACCTCGTAAGCTTTCCAAAAAGTCCAACCTTGCGTGAATCTGAGCTCCCTATGAAAAGTTATGGCCGTCTGAATATCTAGGTCAGGGTCTACTTCCTGTCAGCGCTCAGAATGTTGCTCCTCCTGAAGGTGTGCCATAGGCGCATCCATATTCATGTCGACATACCCTTACGTGCACCAAGGCATGAATTTTTTCATGTCAACATTCTGTTTCATGTGCCCTTTACATGCGCCGAGGTGTAACTTTTGCCATGTTGACACCCTCTTACCTGCGCCAAGGGCGCATCCATTTTTGTGTCGACACCTTCTGTCGTGCGCCTCTTACCTGCACTAAGGGCGCATCCGTTTTTGTGTCAACACCTTCTATCATGTGCCTCTTACCTGCACCAAGGGTGCATCCATTTTCATGTGAACATCTTCTATCATGCGCCTCTTACTTGCACCAAGGGTGCATTCATTTTCATGTCGACACCTTCTGTCGTGCGCCTCTTACCTGCACCAAGGGCGCATCCATTTTCGTGTCGACACCTTCTATCATGCACCTCTTACCTGCACCAAGGGTGCATCCATTTTCATGTCGACACCTTCTATTGTGCACCTCTTACCTGTGCCAAGGTGCGAATTTTTTCGTGTCGACATTTTCTTACCTGCGCCATGGGCTGTTGGTGACGTAATAAATATCGGGCTTTGATTTTCTCTAATTTCCATATTCTTTTTCTTGTCTATATCTACCTGGGGGGGGAAAGATATATACAACAATTTGGCAACTCAACAGGATCACCTTCCTGCTAGGTAGAAGATCAGTGGCCTTTTAGCAATCCATTGGGCATGGAGTCATAAGCAATAACCTGAAACCAACCTGATATTTGATCCCAAGCCTGATACCGCAACTTCTTCTCTGACATCATGCTGAACTATAGAAATTCAACCTGAGAGGAACAAAACCTATGCCAAAGCACTTAGGGAAAATGAAACCTAACTATAACAAGACAATGTGCATACACACTTAGAGGAATTGAAATCTAGGCTAATATTTACAAGGGTAAACCTTTTCTTTTCAGTAGCAATGTTTAAGATAGATTTTGTTAACCGGAATCGGGAGTTCTTCTCCATCCAATGTAGACAATTGGAAGGAATTGCTATTCTTACATCTTGTGACCATGTAGGGGCCACTCCAAATGGCATCAAACTTGGAATGCCTTCCTGGTTTTGCCCGATCTGCATCCCATTTCAGAACTAGGTCCCCTTCCTGGAAGGTCCTTGCTCTTGCTTTCTTATCGAACCATATTTTTACTAAGGCCTGATCCTTCTCAATTGTTTGAACTGCATGTTCTCTAATTTCCTCCAATTCCATCAACTCTGCATACCTGGCCTCCATTGGTTTGAACTCAGACAACTCCAACTGCTTCATGAGCTCCAATGCTGGCAATTCTAATGATATAGGCAATACTGCCTCTTTCCCATAGACCAACTTGTAGGGAGAATTACCAGTAGACCTCTTTGGCATTATTCTGTCAGCCCACAATGTTGATCTTAGCTTGGTATGCCATGTCCTTTGGTTTTCATCCAAAGTCCTTCTGATGATCCTTAGCAAATTCTTGTTCGTGGACTCTGCCTGTCCATTACCCTGCGGGTAATAATTTGAAGAGGTGCTCAAATAGATTCCATTCTTGACAGCCCATTCTGTAATCTTGGAGCCTATGAATGCCAATGCATTGTCTGATATGATAGTGGCCGGCACACCGAACCTGGTCACTATTCCTTCATAAAAGTCTAGTATGCTAGACTCATTTGCTTCTTTGAGCACTACTGCTTCGGTCCACTTGGTGAAATAGTCCGTTGCCGTGAGAATCCACTTGTGGCCTTGGCTTGAGTTTGGATTGATGACCCCGACGAAGTCCAATCCCCATTGCATAAATGCTTGGTCAACCAAAATTGGGTGCAATGGAAGTGCTGCTAGTCTTTCTTTTCCTGTGAAGAGTGCACATTTCTTGCACTTTCTTATCCATGTATAGCAGTCACTGAACACTGTGGGCCAATAATACCCTGCCTTCATTATCTTGAGAGCTGTTACCCGTGGGGCGAAATGTCCTCTAGAATCTCCATCATGAAAATCTCGTAACACCCTCTCAATTTGACCTATCCCAATGCATCTCAATAGAACTCCATTGATGTCTTTTTTAAACAAAACACCATCAACAAGCACATATGGAATGGCTTGTAATCTGAAGTATCTCCTCTTTGCTTTGCTCATTTCTGGAGGGCATAGGCCTATCTGTAGGAAGTGTATCATATTCTGAGTCTAAAAAGGAGTGGGCACGTCATCATTTTCCTGTTCTTGACCATCCTGTAGTACCAAGATAGACTCTTTTTCATCACCCGCTTCAACTTTCCGACTCAAAGCTAGTTGTTCACATAATCCCTTTCCATGGACCAGCTTAGTGACCTTAATTTTGATGTCATATTCCATGACACGAGTGATCCATCCTGCACGTTTCTCATTTAGATCCTTGTTTAAAAGGAAGTTCTTGACTCCCGCATGAGAGACCAACAATTGGATCTTGTTGTTTGAGACTAGGTGCTTGAATTTCTTTAAGCTCCTGATCACTGCAAGGACATGCTTTTCAATGAACGAGTACCTTGTTTCATATTCCTCTAGACCTTGACTAAAGAAAGCAACTGGTTGTTCTAATCCCTCTTTGTTTTACTGAACCAGGATTGCAGAAATTGTGTCTCCACCACCAAAGGCATATAACATGAAATCCTTGGAGAAGTTTGGGTTGACGAGAGTCAGAGCTTGAGATATAGCCTCTTTTATTTCCTTGAAACTTGCCTTGCCTTCAGCTGTCCACTTAAATGCCATGCTCTTCTTCAACATCAGTGTTATTGGCTTTACGAGAGCTACAAAGTTTGGAACAAACCTGTGGACAAAATTGATCCTTCCCAAGAAGCTTTGAAGAGCCTTCTTGTGACTTGGCAATGGCAATGCTCGAATTGCTTCAACTCTTTCTGGGTCAATCATCAATCCCTCCTTTGAAACAATATGGCCTAGAAGTTTTCCTTCGTGATCCAGGAATATGCATTTTTTGGGATTTAATGATACCCCAAATCTTCTACACCTCTGAAATACTTGCCTCAAATGATAGAGGTGATCTGCTGCATTTTTCAAGAATACAGTGATGTCATCAAGATATATCATAACTATTTTATTGATCAACCCCTTGAATGCCATATCCATTGCCCTTTGGAAAGTGGCTCCAGCATTTGATAGTCCAAATGGCATCTTCTTGTAGGCATAGGTGCCCCATTTGGTGGTGAAAACCGTCTTGAACTGGTCATCTTCTTTCACCATTACCTGATTATACCCTGAGTAGCCATCTAGGAGAGAGAATCTCTCTGAACCAGATACTACTTGCAATATTTGTTCCATTGAAGGAAGTGGGTAATGGTCTCTGAGAGATTCCCTGTTGAGGTCTCGGAAGTCCACACACAACCTAATTTCTCTGCTCTTCTTCCTGACCAGAACCAAGTTTGCAACCCAGCTTGAGTGCTTGATCAGGAATATAATGCTTGCCTCTATTAGCTTATTTAGCTCTTTCTTCATTAGAGGCTCAATGTGAGGGTTGACTGGTCTCTGCTTCTGCCTGATGGGCTTAGCATCTAGATCCAATTCTATGGTATGTTGTGCCAACTTTGGATTGAATCCTCTTAAGTCTTCATAGCTCCAAGCGAAGACATCTGGAAATTCTTGGCAAAGCTGTATGAAATCTGATTTTTCCTGCTCAGTGGCCACTCTACCAATTTGAAGTGTTTTTCCTTCCCCAACTAGAATTGGCTTTGAATCTTCTCTCTTAACCTGTATGTTAGTCTTTTCCTTACAGAACTAGTCGTTAGGGTTGAAGATAGAATCCAATGTTACTAAACCCTTGGGAAGATTGTTTTTCCGTAGCTGTATTACTTGATCCCCATATTGTTGCTCTAATCTGTCTTGATTCCTAGCTGAGAATTCAACCTCTTCTTGTAAGAAATTGATGATCTGTTGATCGTTCTCAAGCACCTGCCAACTTGTGTTATTATCTGGAATTGCTGGCCTCACAATCACATGGATATGTGGTTGTGTTTTTTCCCTTCTGATGTAACCAACCACATCAAACATTTCTCTAACTATTGCGAGCCTATCCACAGCTTTATTTTTCTTCCTGGGTATGGACACGATGTTGAAAGCTTCGAAATCCTCAATGAGGTCCCATACCCTATTCTTGTAGTTCTTCAGCAGTTCATTCTTTGTAGCATGTTGTCCCTTGACTTGATTGATGATTAGCTCACTATCCTTAAACACCTGCAAGTTCTTTATGCCCTTTTTCGTGGCCCAATGAAGTCTGTGAATCAAGGCCTCATATTCAGTTGTGTTGTTTGAACAGGAAAACTGGAAACGGAAAGCTGAATAATATTTGATGCCTTGAGGTGAAACAACCATAGCTCCTCCTCTTGCACCTTACCTACTCCTTGATCTATCAAAAAATAACTGCCATACCTCATTGTCATCTTTATGGTCTAGTTTGGTGATGTTAGGAATAGACTGGTTTTCTTCATGTATGCAATAGACTCCTAGCTCAGATTCTTCTATTTCTTGGTAGGGATCAAAAACATGTACCTTTCTCACCCATTCATCAAGAGTCAAATATGGGATGCTTCCAACTTTGGTGTCAGCTTCATCTGTGCTTGGATAATCTTCTTGATCAAATTTTGAACAGTTGGCATTGATTTGGCTTGGAGTATGAGGCTCAATATGAAAGTTTGCAATTGGTTTGGATCTGATTGTGACCTTAGTACCATAGCTTGTTCTGAACAACATGTGTGACCAATCAGCAGATAAGTAGCCTCCAATTTTGGCTGTGAAATCCCTTGATAAGCATAGGGCAAAGAGTGGTGGCAAATCTATCACTGACACATCTTGTAAAATGGTAACATTGGGGCATGTATGCAAGGTAAGATTCAAACCTTTAATTACTCCCATGGTTTCTACTGCTGTCCCATCCAATTGCACTACCTCCTTTGATATGAATTCATATTGGAGACCCAGCTAATCAGCTATTTGCTTGGGCATGACAGAACTATTTGCCCCATAATCAATCATGCAATTGTGTACTAATTTATCCCTGATGATTAATGAAACATAGAATGGAGGGGGTTTCAAAACTTTACCTTGTTGTCCTCCATGATTCCCTTCAGGCTGAGCAGCATTTGTGAGAACCTTCTCTTGCATATGGGCCTGCTGGTTTGAAGTTGACAAATTCTTCATGGCAGCTTGTAGAAGATCTCTTTGGCATGGGATGGATAAAGATTCCCACATTGATATATTCACGTTTGTCTTATTCATTTAATCAATGATGCTAAATGGGGATGAAAGATCTCTTTGCTATCCTTTAGGCTGCACATTCCTTTCTTGTGCATGGGCAGCAACAGCTGGCATTTGAGCTGGCTTAGAAGGTGGTTTGGGCTGTCCTTGCGTGTTTGGAACTATATTTTGCTTACCAACACCTTGTGGAGTGATGGAAGGTTGTAGATCACTTGGAGTCAATGACTGCCCTTCACCAATATTCCTCTTCTTTGATCTTGTGTTAGCTTCTACACTCTGAGAAATTGTTTGATTCATGCCACAAAAATCCTCAGCTTGCCAATTCACAAGTGTGGTATCATTTGGAGCTGTGTTTTGCTGAGATGTCCCTTGTTGCTGATTTTTTTCTTGACTCACTTCACCCTCAACGCCAGTAGTTGTCACCATCAAGGCTTGGTTCAAAGCACCATTGAAGCACATAGATTGGTTGTGAGGTTCATTACATGGGAAACACCAATCATAGTCTTGAGCTATATTGTTTTTCACTGGCACTAATGCTTTAGAAGCAGATGTAACATTGGGGCTATAGGGCTGAAATGGTCTATTGGTGGGAGGCCTTACTTGGCTTTGATTTTGATTTGCAGCCTGAGCTGGTGACCTATTTTATTGGTATGGGGGCCTAGCCTGGTACTGCGCTTGAGGCTGATATGGTCTAGCACTTTGAGCTTGCTGTCTTTTGATAGTCACCAGCTCATTTCCAAGGTTCTGCAATTGTTTCATAACCTCTTGGAGTTCATTTTAAGCACTAGAGGATGAAGTAGAAGTTTCATTTAAACTTTGATTTCTAGGAGTGGGAATAGGAGCCAAAGTGGGTGCTTGATTAGTGCTTGGATTTTCTAAATTTGGATACAAGGGCATGGGAGGCCTAGGAGCCAGTTTACCAGCTTGAATAAGATAGTTTTCAGCCCTAATGACAATGTTATAAGCAGTAGGTAAGGTTGTGCCTCCCATAGATTGAATTAACATAGAAATATCAGAATTCAAAGCTTTAAGGTAATATAGAAAAGCACCTTCAGCTATTGGCCTAACAGCCACTGGAATCCTATCCCAAGACCTTTGAAATCTGAAGTTGAAGTTAGTCAGCTACTCGTTGGGATCTCTCTTGATAGTTGTCAATTGTTCTAGTAGAGACAAATTGTCTCCCTTTTCTCCAAACTACTCATGGAGAACTATGCATAACTGATTCCAATTTGTGATAGAACCAGCTCCAAGGCTCCTAAACCATTGCAATGCCTTCCCTTTGAATGAAGATGCTAGCAATTTGACAGCAACATCCATTTCATTTATCTCATGGATTGCACAAACGTTGGCGATGTCTTTGACATGATCACCAGGAGTGGTATGATTTTCTCCAGTGAAAAATGGAATGTTCTTCAATGCTGCAATTAGAACTGGATTCTATGTATTGAGGGCAAGTGGGCTGCTGCCAGTGAAATTGACAAAGGGATTCGGTGGTAGATGTGCCATTATGATTGGCCTAAGAACTCTGGTTGATGCGAGAAAAGGTCTACCAGATGGAGGTGTAGACAAAGTCTAGTTAGGTGGAGATGGTGACCTTTGTGGTCTTCTTCCTCTCCTTCCTCCTCTTGGTGATAGTTGTAAGTGGACAAATAGCCCCTCTTCTCGAGTATCAGACCTGGTTCGAATTCTTCTCATATGCCTGGGCAACTTTTACTGCTAAACCACTGAATTCTATCCCCTTCGGAGTCGCCAGATGTGTTAGATAATGAGCCTGAAAATGCTATATATGCCAAGTTACACACCAAACTTGACAATATTTAAACTCAAAATTTTGAAAGACCTGTATTTTTGAGATTTTAGGGTTTGGAATTTGATTTGGAATGACACTCCCGAAAACCCAAAAATTCCAGACTTCCGAAATCCCGAAATCCAAAATACTAAAAATCGTGAAATTTTGAAAGTCAAAATCTCAAAAAACTAAGAATACCCTTTTCAAGATTATCCCCTGATCTATCAACTGGTGAAATTTTGACTTGTTTCGAGCAAGTTAAGTCCTTGAAAATCGATTTCAAATTTCAGCCTGGAAGGTGAGAAATCTGAAATTGTAAAACCTGTAACTTTTAGTCCAAATTTCTTGAAAATTCCTTCAAATCTATGGAATGACCTCTTCATCCCACCGGGTGTGCCAAAACTATTGATGGTGAATCACAGCACCCCTGAATGTCTTTAACTCGATTGGTTGAGACTCTCAGTGCGATTGCATAACATGGAGCTTTTCCCAAGTGTGGGACCTTGCGAAATCGAAAAAGCTCTCCGAATGAAGGCTGGTTCCTATTCCTCTATTCAGATGCACACATAAAAATGCAGAGGGTTTACTCAAAAACCTAATCTAACTTGCCAAGGAGACAGGGTAAGAAGATGCATAAAAATAAACCTAAAGTAACAAAGGTGATGCACCGAGGAATGAAGAACACCTATCTTGCCAATAAACACAAGCCATTAAAATGTGATGCAAGATTATGTACAGATAACAAAATTTACAGTGAAATATCAGGAGGATTCAAAATGAACATAGATAGGGTTGAGAATCATCCACATACATGCATTATTTGCTCCAATATTTATACAATACACTACAAAATGCCAAGAGGCAAAGTTGCAGTACAGTTTTAAATGGGAGGTTTGAACTCCACAAATTCACCTGCCAAAGAGAAGAAGGGAGGGGTAAAACAAGAATTTCCAACCTTTAGAAATAATCCCCTCCTTACAATTTATAGGAAGAATGAGAGAGGGAAGAGAGAGGAAATCCAAATCTACCCCAACCACCTCCAGGTTGCATTTAATTTATCTCATTATGGTGGTAGGTGAGAACTCTAGCAAACCTAAAAAGTGGCGAACTATATTTTGCATTTTTAAGAACTTATTCCCACCCAATTAAAGATATCTAGTCATAGTTGGATAGAGGACCTCGTAATATTTCCAAAAATTCCAACCTTGCGTGAATCTGAGCTCCCTGTGAAAAGTTATGGCTGTCTGAATATCTGGGTCAGGGTCTGCTTCCTGTCAGCGCTCAGAATGTTGCGCCTCCTGAAGGTGCACCATAGGCGCATCCATATTCATGTCGACATACCCTTACATGCACCAAGGCATGAATTTTTTCATGTCAACATTCTGTGTCATGTACCCTTTATGTGCGCCAAGGCACGACTTCTGCCATGTTGACACCCTCTTACCTGCGCCAAGGGCGCATCCATTTTCGTGTCAACACCTTCTATTGTGTGCCCCTTACCTGCACCAAGGGCACATCCATTTTCATTTCAACATCTTCTATCATGCTCCTATTACCTGTGCCAAGGGTGCATCCATTTTTGTGTTGACACCTTCTGTCATGCACCTCTTACCTGCGCCAAGGGTGCATCCATTTTCGTGTCGACACCTTCTGTCGTGTGCCTCTTACTTGCGCCAAGGGCGCATCCATTTTCGTGTCGACACCTTCTATCGTGTGCCTCTTACCTGCACCAAGGGTACATCCATTTTCGTGTCGACACCTTCTGTCATGTGCCTCTTACCTGCGCCAAGGGCGCATCCATTTTCGTGTCGACACCTTCTGTCGTGCACCTCTTACCTGCACCAAGGCGCGAATTTCATCGTGTCGACATTTTCTTACCTGCGCCATGGGCTGTTGGTGACGCAATAAATATCAAGCTTTGATTTTCTCTGATTTCCATATTCTTCTGCTTGTCTATATCTACCCGAGGGGGAAAGATATATACAACAGTAGCTGAATTCCAATTTTTGCGGTATCCAAGAGGAACATATTTGCACAGTATTCCACTGGAAATCAAGATCTTAATGGTAACTTTGAACCTAGAGAGTAAACCGATGGCTAACTAAACTTCACCATGTGTGAAGGTAGGTATAGGTTTGGTTTAAGATGGAAGACCTAGTGGTAAAGAAATAGAGAGAGGAAAGGTGGCTTAAGTATAATGAGGTGCATAAGAGGGAGATAGATAAGCAATGTTCCATTGTAGAGAGTATGGCATGGAGGAGATAGATGGCTCATAAAAGGATTTATAGCTCATGTAGAAGACATGGAGCTAGAACATCAAGAACTCTCCCATCTCGGAAATCATGATAGAGATACCTTCTCAGCCTCACACGAAAGTGCGCCAGCAAAGACTACTTGGGCTGCATGTGTGCATCTTAATCCACCTAGTGGCCTAGCCCTTGTGCTTGGTTTTTTAGTATCTAGTACGACAAGTAACCAACAAACTAACTTGGGAAGTAGGAAAGGAGTAAGTAAGGAATCAAGTACATCAATGGTAGGACATACGACTTCAATTTCATTTGGAGGAGCATTCTTAGGTGCATCATCCACATAGAATATAAGCATGCAAAATGTTTGATTCACCTATGGAAGTGGAACTACCTCACAAAATGTTGAGGTTCTGTATAGTACTACTTTTGGAGCAAAGGGGAGTACATATACAGTTCCTATTCCAACTACATGTGGTGGATTAGGAGGCATACATGGTTCTAGTTCTAGTGGATCTGGTGGTTCTAGAGGTACAGGGAACATAGGAGGTTCCAGATTAGGTGGTCAAGGTCCACAGCAACCACAGAATATCTATATGGAGATGTCTCTTTGTCTCCCAGAGTATAGAGGTATAGAGGATGCTTCTAAACATGTGCATATGTGTGAAATCTTGTGGCATGCTAAAGGGATTATAGCTATTGAGTGAAAGACAATTCAATTCACCACTACATTACAGGGGCATGCACACAGTTGGTATAGGAAGTTTGACCCTAATCAAAATTACATGGATCATGGAACATTGAGATATTCTTTCTTGAAAGAGTTCCATATCCCTGAGTTTGAGTAGAAGAGTATAAGTGCGCTTAAAGATATCAAGCAAGGCACTACTAAGAGTGTATGTCAATATGATGCTCATTTTAAGACACTTCTATCTAAGTTGTCTTATGATATTCATGCTAGCTAGCATGCACAATGGTTCATTGGAGGATTGATTACACCTTTTAGAAGGGCGTGGTCACATAAGACATACATGGATCTAAGTGAAGCACTGGAAGCAACTTTACATGTTGAGTCAGTTGGGAGCATTGACACTGGCATTAGCCTATTTCTAGAAGCATAGATTACAGCTATGGCAAATCAGTTAGAGAATCTGTCAACAAATTCATCCCATGAAACGCGCTCAAGAATTTGGTGTACAGATTGTGAAGTGGAAGGTCACACCAAGGATAGTTGCCCTCATAGATCTGTACCCTCGTTACTGTTAGACTATGAAATTTTTCATTTGAATCATGATGCTAGTCACTGTTCCTTATTATAATGCACAATACGTAAGAATGTATCTTGCTTTTGCAAGATTTACAGGTCCACGACCCATGATACTGAGGATTTTCAATTGATTGGTCAGATCCAGGATGCTATAGACATTGGAGTATGACAGACAAGTATAACAGATAATTCTAAGGGTAGGAATGAGCACCAGGATCAAGATCATAATAAAGCGCGCTATGACAGGAATGAGGGGCATTTTGAAGGAGGTCCTGGAAGGGGACGTGGATATCATGGTGGATATGGAGGACGAGACCAAGGTGGAGGAAGAGGAGAGTTCCCTCGTGGAACATGTTATACATGTGGATCTCCTGACCACTATAGGCATGAATGTCCTCAGAATATTACATGTTCTTTTTGTGGGAATAACCATAGCTATGAAGAGTGCTCAGACTTATATGAGCATCTTAGTAAGCTGCAAAAGTAAGAAAATAAAGGTTTCGGGATGGTTAGAATCAAGCATGCAATAGAAGACCAATGGATTCCAAAGATAACAGAAGGCCCTAAGGCATTGATAGTGAATATTAATACACGTGCTGAAGCAACACACGTGAGAGAGGCATTGCACCAGAAGCCTATAATTACCAAGGAGGAGGTTTTGCATGTGAGGTACCTAGATCCTGCTCATCAAAATTAATTTTACTGGGATACCATGGAAGTTCTAAGGAATCTTAAAGGTGAGATATAGTACCTAAAGGAGTAGAAGAAAGCATAAAAGAAAGTCTAAACTAATATCGATGATCTGCGGGAGGTGTATAAGATGTTGTGCCAAGAGAACATTATTCCACTATTGGGAAGTTTGTTGAAAGGGAACACTCCAAGTGCAAGTCTTGAGGTCAGACGATAGATTCTGCATGAAAATCTTCTCCCTGATAACATTGACTATGAAAAAGAAATTACTCTGAAGGTTTTTGTGGATGGGTGTTTGTTTAGCAACATATTGATCGATACAGGTGCAAAAGTAAATATGCTGACATTAGATGCATGGGTACAAATGGGGAGGCCTCCATTGCAGCCATCATCTAATGTGTTATTTATGGAAAAATGAGTTAAGGCCATGCCCATAGGAGTTTTTAAAGATGCATCTATAACTATAGAAGGGGCCAAGTTCACTGGGGGTTTTGAGGTATTAGTACTTGCAGAAGAAAACAATTTTCCAGTCTTACTTGGATGCCCTTAGTGTTATGCAAATAATTCTGACTTGAGATTCAATAAGGGGTATATCAGCTTTGAAAATAAGGAGGAAAGGGTTTTGATACCTTTGATAGATGGGAAGTCTACACCCTATGTTGAGCCTCTAAGTGAGGAGGATTTAAACAGAGTCTATTTACGCGCTATTCAGGACCCAGAGGTCAATGAGCCATCAAAAGAAGGCATTCTACAGTGGGAGGATTCTCATTCTATTAGTGATACTATGAATATTGTTTGCGACAATTAGGGTCATGGTACATATGAATTAGTTAGGTGTGAGGTGAAAAGCGTGGTTGCATGCAAGAATGGATTTCGTTCAATTTGATGGATAGGCAACACAGTAACTTGGTATACAGGGACAAAATATCTTCCTACCTTTCTGAAGGCCATGGAAACACGGTGGGTAGACCAAGTTACAAGGAGAGATATGTTAGTATATACACTGAACGGGATAGTAGCACACTGGTGGGTAGTCCACAGAGATAATCTTATAAAATAGGAAGAAATTGGAATATCTTTGTCTACTAGGTTTATAAAGAACAATGCACCTATGCAAATCTATACTTATAAGGGTGATCAACCTATTCAGCATCACCTTTAGTAGTGTGAGAGACTCTAGACAATAGAACATGAAGCATTACCACCTTCACTCTGGGTGCATAGATTATATTCCGTGCTCCAAGGATGTGCACACACTTGGTATGTATATGTAGAACTACATAGAGAAACTAGGAACTGACAAGATTTGACTGTAGGTATGATCCAGACATTTGACTACTTCTCGACTAAACCCCCTGTAGCAAAGGCATTAAAATTTGTCAAGTGCTTAACTATGGGAGATAGTGTAAAAGCAAAAGAGCATATTCAGGAATTGATCGGTGAGACAGAGTTCGAAGCATGTTTTAAAAAGGAAGAAGAAATGGACTCCATACTACTTGAACGCACTTGCCTTAAGAAAGAGAAAGGAAATATGGTTTATGTCGTGGATGATGAGGAAGTTGAGAGCTTGGATATTGAACATTCACACCGGGTGCATGAGGTCTTCGATAGTGTAGACAAGGATACACGTGCCTACCATGAACCCATAAAGATAAGGAAGGTGAATATAGGTTCGTAGGTTGAGCCTAAGGAGGCCATAATTGGAGATTACTAGTCAGACTCGAAGGTAAAAATGACCATCGAGTTACTTAGGGATTATCAGGACTTATTCCCTCAAGGATATCATGAACTTAAAGGTGTGCATGAATCACTTGGGGAAATGAAGATTAAACTTAAGGATGGTGCATGGCCAGTTAGAAAGACACCTTACAGAATGAATCCTAATTTGCATGAAAAGGTGAAAGAAGAAATTGATAAAATGTTGAAATCTGGAATTATCAAGCCCCTTGATGATTCAGAATGGGTTAGCCCAATAGTGATTAGTATTAAGAAGGATGGACAGATTAGGATATGTGTGGACTATAGGGAGTTTAATGATGCATGCATCACAGACCCATTCCCTACGCCAGTCACTAAGGAAATACTAGAACGAGTTGTAGGGCACGAAATATATTCTTTCACAGATGGATTTTTTGAGTATCATCAAGTTATGATCACTTAGGAGGATCAAGAAAAGACAACATTTACTACTGAATGGGGCAGTTTTACCTATACTGTGATGCCCTTTGGATTGAAAAACACACCTACTGTATTCTTGTGCATACTTATTCAAGCATTCAAAGGTTTTAATCACAAATTCTTACAGGTCTACCTAGATGACTGGACAGTATATGGGCTTGTGAAAGATCATTGTGACAATCTTTGATTAATGTTTGAACGATGTAGACAATTGAGTATCTCTTTGAACATCAAGAAGTGCATATTTTCTATGTCATTTGGGATATTTTTAGGACATATAATCTGCAAGGAAGGTTTACTAGTTGATCCAGCCAAGGTTGTAGTCATTTTAGGACTAGAAGCACCTACCATTCAAAGTGAGGTGCACAGATTTTTAGGTCATATAGGATATTATAAAAATTCATCAAAGGGTATGCCAGAATTGCTACACCCTTGGAAGAATTACTAAAGGGGAAATGTACATTTTATTGGGGAGAACCACAGCAGCGTGCATTTGAGATATTAAAAGAGAAACTTACTACCACACCCATTATGTGCTTTCCCTCATGGGATAAGCCATTTCATGTACATGTGGATGCTTCTGGTATGGCCATTGGCATTGTGTTAGCTCAACCTAGTGAAGGTATTATAGATCATACAATCTATTGTTCTAGTAGGAAGCTGACTCCTGTTGAAAGGAATTATACAACTACAAAGCGCGAAGCTTTGTCAATGATCTATGCATTGTACAAGTTTCAACAGTACTTTTTAGTAACACCATTTGTGTGTTATACAAATAATATGTCAATGAAGTACTTGGTAAACAAGTTCATATTACAGGGGCACATATGTAGATGGGTGCTCCTATTTCAATATTTTGACTTCACAGTTTTGGTAAAGCCAGGGAAAAGAAATTCTGGACCAGACCATTTATCTAGAATCAATTCAGGAGAGGATGCACAGACAATTAAAGAAATAATGCCAGATGCATAGTTATATAGGTTATAACACATGCCCATAGAATTAGAAGACATTGTTGTCTTTCTACGAATAGGTATGGCACCAGAAGGAATGAAAGCATTAGAAAAGAAGTAACTTGTTATACACGTGACACCATTTATGTTAATCAGTGGTGACCTTTACAAGCTAGGTAGAGATGAAGTATTACGTCGTTGTGTATTAGAGCATGAGCATAAGGATATTATGGAAGAAGCTCATGGTGGTATTGCAGGAGGCCATTATGTAGGTGATGCGACTTCCCGAAAGATCCTAATTGTTGGATTATGGTGGGAGACATTGTATAAAGATTGTAAAGATTATTGTAAGGTGTGTGATCATTGTCAGTGCCTAGGAAAACTAGGGTAAAGAGATGAGATGCCTTTGAGACCAATTACTAGTGCACCGAACCATTTGAGAAATGGGCCATTGATTTTGTAGGACCTATTTTTCCAGCCTATGCATAGGACTAGATCACACTATATCATTACTTGCACAGATTATCTCACATGGTGGGCAGAAGTAGCACCTACGAAAGAACTGTACAACAGCTACAAAATCTAGGTTTCTATGGGAGAATGTTCTTACAAGATATGGATGTCCTTTAAGCTTGACAAGTGATAGAGGTACACACTTTTTGAATGAGACAATCAAGATCCTATTAGATGAGTTTATGGTTGCACACCATAAAACTACACCCTACCATCCTTAGGCAAATGGAACTGCTGAGGATTTCAACAAGATTTTGAGCCAGACTTTGATAAAAATTTGTGATGTTGGAAGAAAGTATTGGGATGACAAAGTGTCAGTTTTTCTTTGGGCATATAGAACAAATTATAAGAGATTGAACAAAGGCCACACCATTTCAGTTGGTGTTTGGCATGGAAGTTGTTCTCCCTATAGAATTTATGTTACCTTCTTTTGCATTGTGTGCACTGGAGGTCTAGCTGATGAACAGGCTTTAGAAGAACGTATCGAAAAGATGATTCAACTGGATGAGCATCGAGCCATAGCACGATGGAGTCAGAAGTAGGAAAAGGCCAGGCAGAAGGCATGGCATGACAGAAACATAAGGGATAAGAAGTTTGAGATTGGAAAAATGGTACTTCTTTATGACTCAAAGTTCTTGCAGCATCTAGGAAAGCTCAAATTACATTGGTTGGGGTCATATGTTATCACTTCTATACTTGAATCAGGTGCTTGCCAGTTAGAAGCACTTGATGGAACATGGCTACCCGGTTACTTTAACGGGAGTAGGCTGAAGCCCTACTATAAATAAGTCTTCTTGGTGTTTGTAATAAGGTAGTATTGTCATTTAGATTAGGTTTTCAATTATGTATTTCCTTCATTGTCGCTATGCTTTGTCAATTTAGTTGTTGTTTTTGTGTAATAAGTGTGCTTGTGCACATGAAGCTAATTACTTGTATGAAGAATGTTTATGCACAGAGGACTGCACATACTTTTCAGTGTGGGGTGGTTGTAGTTGTCCAAGAAAAAGACTGTGGGAATTGAAAGGTGAAAGGAATAAGCTGCTACGGGTGTGATTTAAGTCAAAAGAAGATTGTTTCTCAAAAGTGACCAAGGATGGAGATGAATGAAAGAACAGTATAACGCGAGGTAAGCAAAGGCCATGATAGCTACCAAGAGAAGGTACAGTGATGAGGTACTCGAGCACAGGAGTACACTGCTAAAGAGAAGTCTGTGACCAGAGGGTAGGAAGGCATGCTAGAAGGTTATAGTTGGGCACAAAGATGTACCACACGGAATTAATAAATTTGGTCAATAAATGAAGGCATATTTGGTAGGTGAGGAGAAATAAATGCATCAAAATTTGAAAAATTATATAAGGATGGAATGCAGATTCATTTTTACCATTATGACTAAGAGTATTTGAGACAAAGAGCCAAGTGCAAAGAGCCGAGTGATTGAGTTAAGGTGCAAAGGGTGTGAAACCAAGAGTGACAACCAGATCTGTGTGACAAGAAGCTTGCATCCCCAGTGGTGAAGTGTTTGAGCAAAGCAGGGAGATAGAAAAGAGTTAGGTTACATGAAGTTTCCACCTAGGGCATAATTGAATCAAGCTAGGGTTTGATTCGAAAAGTTGTAGAGTTGAAGATGAGACATTTGCAAGGTAAAAATGGCACCTAAGAAGGCATCTAGCAACAGTGGTAAAAGGAAAGAAGAAGGTGGTCGTTAAGGAGGAAGAGATGGCATCTGAAAGCCATTTTTCAGAAATGCAATACCTAGAAGGATTCATCGTCGACCAGGAATGGGATTCACCCATCAGAAAGAGAAAAGTAAGTGAATATAATCACAGGACTATGGAGAATAAGAAGGAGCTTGATTCCTTTCTCATGGCTAGGAAAAACAAGCGCACAATAGATGACATGCCAGTATATGAAGATGTGGGTGAAAAGATTTTAAAGAGAATTGGGGTATATCAGTTGTATGAGCTTCCATATTTTGGGAAGTATGGGTCCTTGTATCAGTGGCTCATGAATAGGGTACACAAAGACTTCTTCTACTTTGTAGGACATAGAATTAGAATTTCATCTACGCTTGTCTCATCAGTGACAGGTCTAAAGGCCATAGGAGAAGACATAAAAAAGTGATCTTGCAGATAAAGTTGTGATTTTAAAGACCAGATAGGAGTTGGGGTACCTAAAGGGTCCATGCACATAATGGATATAGATAAATTGAAGAAATGTCTAATTGTGCAAGTTGCAACACACCTTGTTACCAAGTTGAATGATCAGGAGTGGTGGTCGTAAGTAAATACTATGTGGTTACACATGTGGCACGTGTAAGATGTCAGAAGGGGACAATCTACAACATTGCAGGCTATATTGTAGAGAAAATAGTCAAAGAAGTGCACACAGGAGGGAAGATCAGCTTTGGGGCTGTTCTACTATCACTTGTATTCATGGAGATTGGAGTACCAGACGAACCAAAGGAGAAAATATGGGAATACCCCATGGAGAACAAGTCACCTAGTTGAAAGATTCAACAAGTACCTATGTAAAGGGGACCATGACAGATGAAGTAAAAAAAAGGGCGGAGAAATGGTATGACAGGCTCTGTGTGGCATTTGGGGAAGAGTGGTGCATCCCAAAGGACCTACCATCAGTGGTAGGGAAACAAGTTCAGTTTGTTGTATATCAGCATTTCTGCATCACACACTTCCCAATGAAAGATGGAGTTTGGAGCCCTTGGTGTAAATTTCCTTACGCATTCACTAAAAGGTATTTCCAAGAATCCGTTCATAGATTTATAGACATACACTGACTGATCTTCAATGTAGATAAGGTAGACTATGACTACTATACATTGAGGAAGAAGTATGTATATCCTGGCATAGAACTGCTTATACAGAGAGAATCATTTCAGAGGTTCTGAATATCAAAGCAATAAGTTTGGTTGTAGTAGATGTGGGGGCAACATTGGTGTATCTCCAGCTAAAGCCAAAAATGGAGAATAAAAAATATGTGGAAGGTGAGTTTGCACTTCTAGCGCCACCAAAAGGAAAGCATACAGTGGAGAACATCCCAGTGCCTAAGCCCACAGATCCAATTGAAGTGTAGGATGAGGAGGAGGAGCACGAAGATAGTGGTGGTTAGGAGCATAGGGGTAGGAGATGTCCTACAAGTTAGAGTGAAGTTGAGTGCACTGTTACACCACCTCAGCCACAAGAGGGGGATGATGAGGACCTGAATGCGGTCCAAGGGGAGCATAGGTTTAAAAGAGTATTAAGGAGAACAACGACCCAAGGTGCTACTCCAACCACTGTGTGTAAATCACCCTGACTCTCCCCACAAAAGGAAGTGACCACGTGGAGAAGGAGGAAGATGAAGTTAAATGAGGACGTAGAAGAGTTAGAGGAGAGTATGTGTACATCTCCTACACTTCCAAAGCACACAAAAGAAAAAAAGTGAGACATCAAAGGAGAAAGAAGAAGATGAAAAAAGACCAAATGAAACAACTACAAAGGATATTTAGGACATGGATAAGCAATTCCCAAATTTGGAGGCTAGAGTTCCTAAGCAAAAAAGGTATAGAAGGAAAAGTGGGGAGCACATTCCACCAACCATGGGGTATGTAGAGGACGTAGGAAAAAATGTCTGCGCCTAGTTATAAAGCACAATTGTGCAGAAAGATTTATTTGACTAGGAGTTGATGGATGAAGATATGGCATATGTGCACACTAAAAAGTAACTATCATGGTCGATGCATACCCACATGGATGAGCCTGAATTTGATGTGTGTAAAGAGTCATGTGTTTTGAGGTGACTGAAGAAGTCACTGTATGTACCCAAAAATGTAGGTACTCTACTATCAGAGAGAGGTTTATAGAAGCCCCAATGATGATTCATATCTCTTCGCAAGGTGTTCAGAATCTAGAAAATCTCGCCAAGTATACATTTGCATCCTAAAAATCCTTTTCTAGATTTTGCATGTTTTGTTCTAACCTCTGCCCCCCTTTTCCTTGCATTTTCATCTTTAAGTTACAAGACCGCTGCCCTGCCTAGGTGGCGGTCCCATGAATGCCACCCAAGGACATGGCAGCGGTCCTATAACCGCCTCCCTACACAGGGACAGTGGTCCTGTGCACGTTTTATAGAACGTTCTGACAATTTAGTCAAACGTAAAAATTCAAATTTGCACCCACATTTCAAAAACCACTCTTAGCTTGCATTTATGTTTTGGCTGCACCTAGTAAATAGTGATTTCTCTTTATTTATATTAGAAGAGTTCAATTCAAACTTACCCTCTGGTAAATCCAAATGCTATAAATACCTAGCTTGTTTACAAGAAAATGGCCCATCTCCCTCCATGAATTATTACTCAATGTGTTTTGAATTTCTTCCATAAGTTTCAATAGGTTTAGATTTTGCATGAATTCTCAGCCTTTCCTTTCTACTTTAGAGATCATTTGATCTTCACACTTTCATTTTTCTCCATTGCTATCCTACACAGTCAGCTTAGCATAAGATAGTTTCAGTTCTAGATTAGAGTTCATTTGATAATCTTAGAGTTGCAGGTTGTTTTGTCACAAGAAATAGATCCCATAATTCTTGGTGTATTTGCGCTTGTATCCCCACGATAAATCCTACTAGGAATTGCATAGTCAATCTATGTTCACTTGCACTATCTCTCTCTTACTTGCATTACATTCAGTTTATATCCAAAGCTACCATTGTGTGAGTATCTTCTTCTGTTGATGCTATCACATTCACACTTTTCTAGATTCACGAGAACACAAAGGAACAAAGAGATCACACTGAGGGGAAAAGTCACAACACAAATGGATTTACCACTGTTTTGTAAAACTCCTAGGTTTGAGCTATCAAATTTGTAGTTACAATATATCAAATAGAGTAGCAAATCATTTTATTTCAGTTAAATATTACTTTCAGTATTACCAGGGAAGCTGTGGGGAATGATAGCTTCTGAGAAGATGTGATTTATTCCTCACTTCTGAGGTAAGATTAAAGGTCTTTCAATTAGATTAGTTAGTTATTTAAATATTTAGGATAAATTCACAAGTGCATAAGAAAATAGTTATATTAGGATAACTTGCTTGTTTTAATTCTGTTATTAGATTAATTGTCCATTATTCTAAATATATTAGAATAGTTATATTTTAATTTCGTTCAAATACACATGATTAAAAATATAAAAATAAAAGGAATATAAGCATAGTGTAGATATATCTTTCATAGTTAGTTTACTCATTTCAGTTAAGGTTGAATCATCTCTTGCATGACAATTACGGGACCCGGAGAGCCTAGGGATTACGTATTCAAGCTAGTAGTACCTAGCCAAATCTCTTCACAATGTTAATGGATATAGATCAAGGGCTTAGGATTCAGGTCTTCCAAACGAAGAATAAACCCATAATCAATTAGTGAACAATTGAGACAATTGAATATTGAAGACGACAAAGCATACACATTTTGGTCAAGTCAACCCAACTATAGATTGCCTTGATAGGATATCCACATGACCATACAAGAACCCAAAAGAGAACAAATATTTGGTTGTGATCCATTAGTTCCGCAGCCAAATGCATGAGACCTTCTCATCGACATAGATGCGGGGGCTTACATATACAAGTTGCCAGAACACCCATAAGGTATTCTGAGAAGATTGCACAACTCCTGATATAAAACATAGAAGCTGAAAAGGATTATGACCATTGGATAGTTGGAAGAAGAAATTGATTCTTCACATGACCATAACAGGTCCACAACAACCATGAATTCATGGTTGTGATCCCCAGGTCCCACAACCCAACGGGCCTGTAGTCAGTTAAGTATTGACACCTAGTTTACGCATGTTGGTATTTAGATCCTCACCACTCTCGCCAGACATCATAACACAATTTTCCACATTAAATATAGAATCCAATCAAGCTAATATTTTCTAGGCTAGACCAGAAAACCATCCATAGTTTCTTATAAATCCACTACACCTCTCATTACCATTTTTCATGACCTTGTCTGGAAATATACACGAAGCACCTAAAGGTCATTTTCCATGTATCCAACAGCCAATAGATAGGATCTCGATAGAGCTCAACATTGATTGGAGCCTCTGAGAAGCTATTATATCTTAACAATCCATTACACCAATTCAGGTTAGGAGAGATTTCTTTGCCTTAGACTCATAGATCCCATTATTGTGTATTGAGGATATAAGATTGCCCAACAAGTTTGTTTGTATCCACATATATTCCATTTCCACTAGCTGTCTCAGTATGACCTCGAGAGTTTGGGTACGAAGAAGAGCTACTTGTAGATTCTCATGCTCGTATATCACTTTTCTATCGTACAAAATTGGTGAACCCAACATGAAACAAACACGCAACAATCTGATCTTGAGTCTCAAATTCATACCCACTTTTCCAACTGATTCAACTTCTCATTTAGCCTTTTCAGGGTTATCTAAGAAATTTGCTTTCACACAACCCTTCACCAACAAAATTGGTGAACCCGACATGAAGCAAATAATCAGTTCCCCTATTATTTCCATTTATTTCATCCACCTCTCTTTCTCATTATTCTATGGGTATTTAAATACCCATCTAAATATGTCAGGATATGCACACATATGGCAGGAACTCTCTCAGGTCTCTAAGCACATTACGATCATTACAAATAGACAACCAGTCACCCTCACTTACTTTGCATGGGCAAACAACTATTCAAGCAACTGCTTGTCGATCACAAAATGCCCATCAAAGAACTAGCTCTAGTTCTTCATTCCGAATTGTAGGAGTTGGATCAATTAACACAAATGCAACAATAAGGTCCCTCGAGCTCTAACAACATGACATTTGCTAGAGAATCCATTTCATCTCCTTGGGTTGTGTTCAACACCACAAATCTAATAGACAGTCAGATCCACTCCCATTTTTGGATGAAGAGTATTTAGCGCACTACGCTAGAAGTGAACAATACTTCCAAAACATTTACCCACCTATAGGAAGTTTTCAAACACAACCCGATAGGTGCTCTAAGAAAACACCTCCAGGTCTTCCTCCACCTACGGGCAATACATCCTCGGTGAAGCTTGGTAGGGTAATGATCAATTCATAGTAGGGTACCATACACCTCTATAACCTCAAGGTATACAACATCTGCCATTAAGGAAAAACATTATGTCATCACCAATCGAGGTCATCTCAGCCTTAGTTGAGAAGTTTCTTAGAGGATTAGATACTTGCTCAGGAAAATCAAAATTCACACTTTCGAGCAAGCAAGAATTTCTAACCCTCCACATCATCCCATGTACAAGTTTACCTCCTTATAGGAATTAGACACGTTATGGCATGCCTCCTGAACATTCATATAACTGATCTATAGGAAACACCTACTATGATACGTGTTTTCAAACGCTGCTCCGGTTAAAAGTAGGATACCTCCTGGATTAGCACCAAGACAACCCATACCAGAGCAATGCTCCTCCCTAAAAGGAACGATAACTAGATCATGCAAAGCCAAGAACACAGATGCTAATCAAACATCATGATCAATAAGATGAAAGTAATTCACCAGAATAACTTTACATAAACCTTTGCAAACAAATGAGCAGTAGTAATATCATATATTATTATGGAACTCAATGAAATACAATGAGAATGGGCCTTGCTTATATAGGCAAGGATAACAATCTAAAAACCAGTCAAGTTCGTAGATCAAGCCATAAACCATGGAAATAACTAGTCATCAAATAACTAGTCAATTCCATAGATTTATGAGAGAACTAGACATCAAGGATATAGTCAATACCATAGATCTAGGAAAGAACTAGTCAATATCATAGATCAAGGAAAGAACTATACCTAACAACTAGATAATATCTCCTAATATCTAAATAAATAAAAAGAAATATCCACACACATAAGTGGGTGAGGATAAATACAATAATGTACCTAGGTGAACATGAGGTAAGTAAATACCTACTCTAACACCCCCCTCAAGTGAAGCTAGGGGAAAAATAGAAGTGGCATGTCCATAGTATGAGTCTCGGAAACTAGGCCTGATGAGGTACTCATGTACAATATATCCATGAAGAAATATCAAACCAAAAGAAGGAAAGAATCCTGCTAGAAGGAAAGAGAAAGAATAATAAGAAGAAGGAAGATGTTCTCACGAACACCCCCCAAGAACAACTTCCGAAACCCTAAGCATTCCACACAACTCAAGGTAGCAAGGTGATGCAAAAGGCTTCATAAATATGTCTACAACCTGCTTACTGAGTTGGAATGTACTCCAAGTAAAGAACTCCATCCTGAATGTGCTGACGAATGAAGTGGATGTGTATCTCAATATGCTTGGTCCACTGGTGCTCAACTGGTTGCAAGAAATGTGAATTACACTTTGGTTGTCACACCAAAGTACAATCAGTGAATCCTATGGGAATCTGAACTCTGTCAATAACTAGTGAAGCCAAAGAATCTATTGACTCACTGTAACTGCTGCCCTGTACTCTGCCTCTGAAGATGAAAGTGCAATAGCCTATTGCTTTTTGCATGCCCAAGCAACTGGAGAAGAAAAAAGATAGAAAAGATAGCCAGAAGTGGAACGCCTATCATCAATAGAAACAGCCCAATTTGAGTCTGTATACCCAACCAACTGAGTAGAGCCCCTAGTGTAGTGTAGGCCAAAGTGGGAAGTGCCATGCAAATAGCACAAAATCCTTTTAGCAACCTATCATTGACTACTATGAGGAGAATGTGCAAACTGAGATACAAGCCCTACTGCAAATGAAATATCAGGCATGACTATGGGTCAAGTACATGAGACTCCCAGCCAACTACCTATATAATGTAGGATCACAAAGTGGTGTGGTACATGTGGATGTAAGAGTAACTCCAGACTGAAAAGGAGATGGACTTGGCTTGCAATCAGCCATATCAAAGCACCTAAGAAGATCATGAGTGTACTTTTGCTTACTCAAATGAATCCCTGAATCTGTCTGAGAAATTTGCAAACCAAGGAAATAATGCAATAGCCCAAGATCTATCATGTCAAACTGTGTAGAAAGATCCCTCTGAATACTCTGAATGTGGGAAGAAGAGCTACCAGAAAGTAACAGATCATCAACATACAAGACAAGTATCACAATATCCTCACCGACATGCTAGAGATACATTATATGATTGGAGTGGCAATGAACAAAACCAATAGATAGAAGAAAAGAATCCATCTTCTCATGTCAAGCCCGAGGGGCTTGTTTGAGACCATAGAGAGACCTTCGGAGCTGACAAACAAGAGAAGAATCTTGAACAAATCAATCTGGCTACTCCATATATATTTCCTCTTGTATATCTCCATGTAAGAAGGCACTCTTTACGTCCATCTGGTATACAGGTCACCCCTGTGATGTAGAAATAGCAAGTACAAGGCGTACAGAATCCCTCTTGGCAACGGGTGTAAAAGTCTCAGAGTAATCAATATCTTCGACTTGTGAAAAACCCTTTACAACAAGATGAGCCTTATACTTGTCAATGGACCCATCAACTATGTATTTGGTTCGGTATACCCACTTACACCTACCCATATTTCTTCCTTTAGGAAGACATACCAAATCCCAAGTATGATTTTTTATCAAAGAAGAATACTTAGCTTCCATCACATCATCCCAATCCGGTATCCCATGAGCCTTTGAAAAAAACTGTGGATCCTCAAAAATTTCCTGACAAAAAATTCCAGAACTTGTAGAATGTGTGTGATGATGCCTAGTGGGTGGAAGATCCTCTATGAAAGGTGCTGCCTCAGAAACTGTAGTACGAGCCCACTTAGGCATAGTGACAACATCAGTGGGAATAGGATCCTCAATGGCATCTATAACCTCCTCATCAATCTCCTCAAAGAAAGGATCCTCAAGATGAGATGAAGAAGAATAAGGAATGGAAGACGATGAAGAATCATGAGGAGTGAAACGCTCATCAAAATGAACATGTGTTCGAAAAATAACATCATGTGTATCAGGATCTAAAAGATGATAAGCTCTCATGTCCTCACAATACCCTACAAATATCAAGGGTTTACTCTTCTTATCCAAAGCTTTCCTTTTCTTCTTTGGTACAAAGGCCCAAGCATGGCTCCTAAAGAATCGAAAAAATGAGACATCTGGCTTAGTGTTGGACCAACCTTCCTCTGGAGTCAAATGCTCAAGCGCTCTATGTGGTGTGTGATTTTTAATATAGTGAGCACAATTAACTTTTTCTACCCAATAGATAGGAGGTATATCTCTAGAATGCATCATACAGTTAGCCATTTCCTTCAAAGTTCTATTCTTCCTTTCTGATAATCCATTTTGTTGTGGAGTATGAGGAACAGAATGCTGGTGAATAATGCCTTGAGTTGCCAAAAATTTAGAAAACTTGTTGCTGAAGTACTCCCCCCATTATCAGTGTGAAGGTTCTTTATGCTACTAGAATATTGTTTCTTAACCAAACCCTTGAATACTTTTAAGTGTGAAAAAACATCACTTTTGTACTTGAGAAAATAAACCTAAGTACGCCTCAAGAAATTATCAATAAATGTAAGTGCATACTTAGCTCCATTGAAAGATGGGGTAGGAAAAACCATCAAGTCACTATACACAAGCTCAAGTGGTGAAGAAGCTCTCTTAGAAAAATTCTTAGGAAAAGGATCTTGGTATTGTTTCCCTAATGCACAACCATGACTAACCCCCTCAATACAATAAACTCTAGGAAGACCATCTACCATACCATGAGTGCTCAACTCCTTCAAATATTTGTAATTGAGATGTCCAAATTTTTCATGCCAAAGCTTACTCTCTGCATATGAATGAGAAACAAATCCTATCCCTATAGAAGAAGTGTCATCAAAACCCTCAAAGTGATATAGTCTTGAACTATGATCAACAATACCCTGAGGAACAAGTGAATAAGGCTCCAACAAAGTTCTTACTTCTGCCCCATGTGGTGTAAAAGTCATTGTTTTCCCTTGACCAGAATGAAAAATTTGATATACATAAAGTAAGTTTATAGTGATGTTAGGAACATATAGTGCATCTTGGATATTGCCACTATCAAGTTGTATATCACCTTTTCCCTCAATATAAAGAAAGCAAGAATCTCCAACCTTAATTTTGGAAGTAGAACTCAAACTTAGAGAAACAAAAGACTCCTTGGAAGAATTCATGTGATGAGAAGCACCAGAATCTATAACCCAATTGTCTGCAAGTGGTGACTGAGATCTTCTAGCAACATTAAGTGCTTTTCCATGTTGATTAGAAGGATGTTGAGTGGAGATAGAAATTTTTTGTTTCTTGACTACATCCTCTAAGGCTTGCATTCACTTATAACACCTATTTTCTTCATGATTACTACCCCCACAAAAAGAGCATAAATGGCTAGGCTTATTCTTGGATTTAGAAGACTCATTGGGTTTTGAGTTATTTTCTTTGCAATTAGGAGCATTTTGAGATGGAGAAGGTGTGGATTTGGTTTTACTATTTGGTTTTCCCTTTCCCTTAGGATTAGATGCAACTAATTCCTTTTGAGAGGTGGAAGAATCAAAGTGAGATAATTTGGATTCTTCCCTAGTAAGTTTTTCACAAAAATTTTGTAAGTTAGGCATTTTGAAGGTGTCACCTAAGGCATCCATGCTAGAGAAAAAGGTAGAAGAAAAAATTTGGAATGGTCCTCTCAACTTGGATAGAATCAAGTAAACACACTCTTCTTCTTTCTTATCTCTTCTACTCCCCTTCAACTATGTCAACAAATGCTTGAACTTGGTATTATAGTCTATAATTATTGGAAAATATTTAGGATTAAGAGAGGTGATCTCAATTTCAAGTTGCATGCCTCTCATATGATCCACCTTACCAAATAAATCCTCTAATTTCTCCCATATTTTGAAAGGAGAGTCACACTTTTCCAAATGAAATAAAAGACTGTCACTTACATAAGTTTCTATCAAACCCATACACTCATCAAATTTGCACTGGTACTGAAATTTCTCATATTCTCTAGTGAACACCAGTTGTTCTTTAGAAGTTAAATCCCATAAGCCTTTTCACTTAATTATTGTTTCTATTCTTGGTTTCCATGTGTGGTAATTATGTGTTGTTAATGGCTCAACATGATCTAGTGTAGAATTAGATGCCATCCTAAAAAAATCACCAAAAGAAATGGAAGAACCAAGCAATGCAATAAGACCCCCAAGCAATGCAACAAGAGCCCCCCCCAGATTTTGGCACTTTATAATGAGTGTGTGTTACAATATGGCACTTTATAATTATAGTGAAATTCTCAAAATAAATATTGCCAAAGGAAAGAGCACTGAAAATAAGCACTTTTACAAAAAGATGGCAGTCAAAACCGAGTTACCGATCAAAAGTTATAAGTTTTTCAATATTATGCTCTACTATTTATTTTAGTTGTCACTAAAATAGAATAAAATACTCTTGCCTTCACCACACAAATAAAATGAAAGGGGGCTGGAGTGAAGCACCACAAGCTTTAAGCCCTCATATGACCATACCATATGACCAGGGGCTAAGGATTTCAATGGGTGTCTGCAACTTACTATTTTTCCTTTTTCATACGGCATGAATCCCGAGGTGAATCCAGTATGTTTCTCTGCACTAAAAAAACTAAAAAAAAATGACTGCCTCCCAAAATGGTCAAGTTTACAGCCAATCTTAGGGTTTTTCTACCTTCCAGATCTAATGGAAGCCTCTATTTTGCATAAAAATGCAGGCAGCAACAAAATACGAGAAAATCTTGAATATATGAATATATAAAGAATTTATTTGCAAAAAAAAACTTACAGATGAATGTCAATAGCAATCTCCTGCTCTTATACCATAAAAGGAACGATAACCAGATCGTGCCAAGCCAAGAACACATATGCTAATCAAACATCATGATCAATAAGATGAAAGTAATTTGCCAGAATAACTTTATATGAACCTTTGCAAACAAATGAGCAGCAATATCATATATTATTATGGAACTCAATGAAATACAATGAGAATGGGCCTTGCTTATATATGCAAGGATAACAATCTAAGAACCAATCAAGGTTATAGATCAAGCCATAAATCATGGAAATAAATAGTCATCAAAGAACTAGTCAAGTCCATAGATTTACGAGAGAACTAGACATCAAGGATCTAGTTAATACCATAGATCTAGGAAAGAACGAGTCAATACCATAGATCAAGGAAAGAACTATACCTAACAACTAGATAATATCTCCTAATATCTAAATAAATAAAAATAAATATCCATACACATAAGTGGGTGACGATAAATACAATAATGTACCTAGGTGAACATGAGCTAAGGTAAATACATACTCTAACACTCCCTACTTAAAAATTTATTCAAAATCACCACAGGGAGACATGTTCTCCTTTCCCAGAATGTTCACTCAACCATAGGGATTTCCTTATGTCCCTACAAATACATATGATATGCCATATCAACAACCCATTCCACCTCCACCCCTCAGCAGGCACCATCGATGGTCAAAACCTATGCGGTGGGAACTTACTCAGAATATTTAAAAGAGACTCTAGATTTCACCATACTAAGTGTCATGCTTCCAAGACCTCTTCCTGAATTGCCCAAATACAAAGGGGAGGGAGATATAAATGAACATATCAAGGCCTATACCATGGCCATTAGAGAATTGCTCCCTTGGGATGTGGTTGTTGCTAAGATATTCCCTAAAACCTTAGAGGGTATTGCCCTTGATTGGTATTACAGAATACCCGAAGCCTCGATAGACTCATTCAAATAACTTGTGTCAGAATTTATCAAAGCTTTTGACATGAACAAACTATTAAGAACAGGAATCAGGGAATTCTTACATATTAAACAACAGCATAATGAATCCGCTGCTCATTTTATTCAAAGATGGCATATAGTCCTCTACTCATCAATAAGTGCTCCAAACATGGATCAAATGGAATTATGTGACTTATTCCTTCATTTTCTCAATAGAGAGATAAAGGAAGAAGTCCAAAAGTTCCCACTAATAACTTATGATGAAGTACTTAAGAGTGCCCTCTGAATCAATCAAGCGGTAATAGATAGTGGTTGTAACACATATGGAACAAACGGTAAATTAATCACTCCTAATCAAAACACTACGACCTATCCTAATGCTAGGAATACCAATCAAGGACCCAAGATCCTTAACAAAAACTATGGGGTTACAATAGATGGAGTAACAGACCAGGTTAAAAGGGAAAAAATTGTAAATGTTTCACCACCCGTTAACAATCAACGAAATAACAAATTTACTCCAACAATCAACGTGGTGGATTTTAATCGTCCATCATAACAACAACAACAATGGAAAATCTAGACATAATGTCTAAATCAAAACCCAACTGGATATCAAAATCAAAACCAAAGGCAGCAGCCTCAAAATTTTAACTCTAACAACCAGCAACATAATCATAGTTTTAGACCACAACATGTTTCAAATCAACAACCTCAAAACTATAATCCCAACTTGTATTATGGTTTCCAAAATATCCAAGGCCATGATACTAGGACTTGCCATGACTATAGTAAATTCATGCAATGCCAAAAGACCAAAGACAATTCTTCATAGATATGTTCTAAGTAAATTTTGCATTACCCACGCCAAACACTTACACAGGGGAAGTTTCCCCTCAAAATACACCCCTCAATATTTTTAATGATCCGCTCCCAAATCACTTTAAAAATAACAAGTTAGATCCAAGTGGAACGAACAAGGGTGTTATGACAGGAAATAACGATCATGAAGCCTCAACTTCATTAAATCCACTTGTTGCACCCCAATTAGGAACTCAACCATAAACCAAGATAGTTAGTCTGGTAGAGTTCGATACTGAGCTACACAGAGAAAACATAACAAGAACAAAATATTATTCTTCTCAACCAGTTCCAAACTATCCATTAGAACTAGAAAACATTCAACAAACATTGGTAAAACCCATAGGTGCTTACGACCTAATTAATGACCTAACAAAGACCTTCTCTCACATTTCCTTCTTGGATTTGTTAAAGAACTCTCCCACCCAAAGGGCTGCTCTCTTAGAATCATTAGGTCTTGGTCATCTAATTAACATCACCCCTCCTCCTGAAACACAAGTAAACCATGTAGACTTTTATGTCTACCCTCTAGGGCAGCCATATAGGGATACTGAATTTATATTTGATATAAAAAATGCCAACATACGCTGAAATTACACGTAGAGGTGACCCAACCTTACATTTACATGTATGGGTTTACAATAATTATGTTAAGCGCATAATGATTGATGATGGGGCAGTAGTTAACATAGTCCCCTTCACTTTTCTTCAAAATATAGGATATGGAGAAAAAAATTGTTCCACAACACTAAATATGCTAAGAGCTTACGATAGCCTCAAGGCCACTTTAATTGGGACCATAGTTTTACCAGTCACCTTAGGACCCAAGAAAGTCCTCACCAAATTTTATACTATAGATCGGGAAACCAACTATAATATGATCCTTGGTTGACCATGGATACACGCATGAAGGCAATCTATTCCATGTTATTCTAGGAAATAATATTTTTGCACCTAGGGAAAATATTTGTGGCACAAGGTAACCCAAAACCATTTGATATACACCTATGAGACTTGAAGAAGAGACCAGGTGTTCACTTTGAGTTTGAACTCCTAACAAATCAACTTAACAAACTAATCAATTCAAAACCAGAAGAAAAATTGATACCTGCAACAAAATTAGAAATTAGAAATCTAGTCGAAGGCATTCCAACACTCAAGAATGAGACTAACATCATGGAAACGGTATCATTAGGGACTACCGTAAAATTTGTCAAGTTGCTAGAGAAATATCTACCTATTCTCCTACCATTTGATTCCATGGGTATGGGATACACCCTAGGAATTGGTTCCCTTCCATTAAACGAAGTTTATAAGGTAGAATTAATTGAGGTAGAAGAAACAGACATGAGGAATGTCCCAACATCCATTTTTCCAAGAAAATATTGGACTCTCCACTTCGATGGAGCTAGATGTCATTTTGGAGCTGGGGAAAGTGTGATATTTACTTCTCCTGAGGGAAAGATCCTACCTTTTTCCTTTAAGTTAAACTTTGAATGTACAAACAACGGGGATGAGTATGTATCCCTCCTCATTGGCCTCATCATAGCCAAAAATATGGGTGTTGATAACATTAGAGTGCTAGGAGACTCGCAACTAGTTATAAACCAAGTCTCTGAGGTATATGAGACTAGAGCTAAACCCTTACAACTCTATAAAATGGTGGTATTAGATCTAACCAAAGGATTCGACTTCATATCAATCGAAGCAATCCCACGAGAACAAAACCTCCTCGCAGATTCAATAGAAACCTCAGCTTCCCGTTTCACTCCAAGTAGTGAGTTAGAAAATACAATTTTCATGGTATCACTTCGTACTGAACCATTGGTGCGTAAAATACCAAAAAACCCACTCCTGACACGTATAGAAGATGATAATGAGTTTTCTATCATGGATCGCTTTGACAATGATAGAGTCACTCTTGGATATCTAAACACCTATGCAAAGCTACATCTCTCTCATCACATAGTGGATTTTTCCCTAATCCCACATTCCTCTTCCTATTTTGGAAATCCCATGATAGAATCTCCCCCGTAAAATAATCTCGATATCTACGAGGTAGAGAATGGAGAAAGTTTGGAACTACCTCCAGACCCGCCTAAATTTGAAGAAGGCAACGCTTCCTTAATCGAAGGAACAATTGACATAAATATTGGAATGGAGGTAGAACAAAAGATTTTATATTTGGGATCCTCGTTAACTCTAAAGGAGATAGAAATACATACTCAAATCCTCAAGGAACATCAAATGGCTTTCGCATTCAATTACAAAGAAATGACAAGAATTGCACCACATATCATGGTACATAATCTTGTCACCAAACCAGATGCAAATCTAATTAAGCAAAAGTCGAGACCAATGAAACCAAAAGTTGCTCTCATGGTAAAAGAAGTAATGAAACTTATCTAGGTGGGATTCATCAAACCAGTTGACTATGCACAATGGATATCTAATATCATCCCTATTCACAAAAAGAATGGGAGGATACGCATTTGCATAGACTTCCAGGACATTAATCAAGCTTGCCCTAAAGATGACTTGCCATTGCCATCCATCGATGTTATTGTCGATGCATCAGTTGGATTTGAACTGTCGTCCCTCATGGATGGGTTCTTAGGGTATAATCAGATTAAAATATTTTAGGATGGATCAAGCAAAGACCATGTTTATAACTCCTTGGGGAACTTATTGTTACGCTGTCATGCCATTCGGTCTTAAGAACATTGGTGCTACATACCAACGAGCAATGGACATGCATATTTCACGAGCCTATTCATAAGATTGTGGAGCCCTGCGTAGATGAATTTTTTGGCCAAGGCCAAGAAGTGCTACAATCACCCATAAGTAACTCCATATCATTCTCTCACGATTGATCAAGTATGGCGTCACATTAAATCCAGAGAAATGCATATTTGGTGTGACAGGAGGAAAGCTTCTAGGTTACATTATATCCTCATGAGGGATTGATGTTGATCCATCCAAAATTTAGGTTGTTCCTTGAAGTGATTCCACCATCAGATGAGTCTAGTATTAGATCATTTCTTGGGAAACTCGGTGTAATTTGAAGGTTCATTTCGGACTTAAGTTTTGATGTATCATCCAATCAAAAATTTATTAAAGAAATATTATAGCATTGATTGGACAAAAGAATGCCAACGAGGCCTTCAAAGTAGTTAAATGCTTATTGTTGTCTCCTCCCATGCTAATGCCCCCTAGACAAAATCATCCTTTGATCATGTATTTGTGGGCTACTGATGTCTCGCTAGCCTGCATGTTGGCTCAAGAAGATAGTGATAAACGAGAACGTGTGGTCTATTTCATTAGCTTGACGTTTCTTGATTATGAAAACACGTCATACACAGGAAGAAAGAGAATGCCTTGCCATAGTCTTCAAAATGAAACGTTTAAGAAATTACATGTTAAATCAAGAAACAAGGGTCATCGTAAAGACAAATCACTTACGAACATTCCTCACGTAATGGTATTTATCTAAAAAGGTCGGATGATTCATAACCTTAATGGGTTGAATTTGAATTAACATTTGTAAACCAGAAATCCGTTAAGGGGACAAATCATTGTAGATTGGTTAGCTGACAATCCGTTAGATGGAGGTGATATGGGTAGGTTCTAGAATTTCCCAATGAATGCATATATTTTTTTCAAACCCAGACCCCCCATCTCTATATGTCCTTATTACACTGACATCATCAATTTTATCATGGACCATACATACTCAGAAGGTGCCACATCGCAACAAAGAATGTGGTTATGTATTATCACTGCTAAATTTGTTATCCTAGAACAAGTGCTCTATCATAAGGCCTTCGATGGAATGCTTTTAAGATGTGTTGACATGGAAGAATCCAAAAAGATTCTTTATGAATCCCAAATTGGGATATGTGGAGGCCACTTTGGTGGTCACACCACTGCTTGTAAAATACATCGGATGGGCTATTTTTGGCCCACTCTGGAACATGACATAGTAGAATTTGTGTGCAAGTGTCATAAATTCCAAGAATTCTCTCATGATATTCCGCATGCCAGCATAAGTTTTGGAAACCAATCACAACCCCATGGCCCTTTTCCACGTGGGTCCCTAGATTTGATAGGGAAATTATCTCCCTCCTCAACAGATGGCCATAACTTTATAATCATGGCCACAGAATATTTTACCAAATGGGTAGAGGCCATGCCTCTCACGACCGTACTAGGTTCCATAATCACTAAGTTTATTTTAAATCAAATCATTTGTAGGTACAGTGTCCCACAAGTCATTATCTTAGATAATGGCACATCATTTAAGAACGATGACGTCCGTGAGTTATGCAGTAAATTCAAGATAAACCATCATATGGCCTCTCTTTATTACATTCAAGGAGAACAAATGGGATTGGCATTTAAAATTATACCTGGCCTTGTGGGCCCATCCAACCTCAATAAGAACACCAACAGGGGAAACCCCTTTCTCATCAGTATTTGGGGCAGAAGCAGTTCTCTTTCTTAAGGTCAAAATACCCAGTCTTTGCATCTCATTACAATGGATTTTGGGAGAAGAAGCCTATGTAGCATCTGAGGTCAGTATGACCTATTCATATGTATTTTTTTTTTTAGGGTTTTTGATACTTTTTCTGATTATTTTACAGGTCTTTTATTCATCTTGGATTATTAGCAAAACTTTAGTGTAGTACAGCGAAATTGATGTGGCTGACACCAAAGATTTTGAATCACTTACAGAAACCTATGAAACTTAGTTCTAGACCTTTCACATAGACCAGGGCACCCATTCTACAAACCAAGGCACCCACAGGTGCTCCAGTCCCCTCTCTAAGCACTCCAATCCACCCAAGATATCTTTTATCCTTCCTTTTCAGAGCCTTTGCACATTCATTCTTGCTTCCTATTTCTCCAATCACTTCTGAGACACGGTTTAATGAGCTCCTCTAATTATTTGAGTTCATTCTTACTCTGTTAGTACTCTAGTGTTTAGCATTTTCATCTTCATAATCATTTGGGTCACTTTCTATAGTTGTTTATTCCATTTATTTATTTTATTTACATGTTTTTATAGATTATATTAACTACTATTATTCCACATTATTAGTTAATCACATGGGGAATTGAACTTCAGAACTCGACCTATAGTTTACATGTAAACTGCAGCCTAAGTTCTGACATCTGACTTCCAAATTTCCTATAAGGGTGGGTTTTGGGTTTCAGAACTCAACGTGTAGTTTGCATGCAAACTACATGTTGACTTTTGAAATCTGAAATCTGATGAAATATCGACACTTAGGAAATTTTCAACAAAATTTTGGAAAAGTAAGAAATGGATATAAGGTGAAAGCTGTAAGAAAAAATTTAAAAGCTCTCTTGGCAAGGGAAACTTGTAAAGTTAACACTTCCCAAGGACCATGAAACATAACAATACTTATGATAACTAGCCTAAAATGTGTCATACGCCTGTTATACCACATCACCATACTATTACCATGCTTCAATGAGACATATCTACTCCAAATCCCATACCTCCAACCCATTATGCATACTCTAGTTCTAGGAATAGGCCTAGAATGACCTGAATTAACCTATGAACCTCATGAACTGACCATAGAGACCACATGTAGACACTTGGACACCATTGACACGCCTCTTAGACCATGCTTAACATCATAACATCCTTTAATCAACTTGGGAGATCTCACACTAATAATATGCCTGCTAGACCATGCTCAAGGACCTCATAGAATGTCATAAAAATAGGTCACTACCAATCAACCTTCATTGTTTAAGTTTTACCATCTCATGGAGACTCACATGACACCTACACACCATTTGACATCAATGAAAACACCTAGACACAATGGGAAACAATCTCCCCCTTTATCATTGATGACAACCACCTTCAAAAACATTTATGATAGTTAACAAGACTAAACACCTACATGACCTCATTTCCATGTTTTTGATGCTTCTCTCCCCCTTTGACATCTATGAATAAAGGATATAATGATGACTAGACATGAAAAAGGACAACATAAGATAAGATGCAATGTAAACAATGCACAAACTCAATACTTGTTTGACAAGACTCCCCCTTGTACTATACTCTGCTCTCGTGGTCTTTCCTTGTATAGTAGAATAAAAAGATCCATGGACCTCATAATTAGATTTCACAACATCTCCTCCTTGAGTTTATATTCTCCACAATTTTTTTTCATACTTTTGATTCTACAACTTCCTTCTAGGACACTAGCATGTCAAATCCACAACAATTTGTCTCTTAAAGACTAGTCACAACCTTCTTTAGGACCATTGTCCATAAACCATATTTTTAGTAAAAAAATTTAGCCAAACTTCTCCATGCTCTATAGGATCTCATAAATAAGCATGTACAACAACCTCCAAGATAACCCCTTATGGGTTTGTACCATCCTTCTCTAACTGAAGAATGCAAAATTTCGACCTCATACCTTTGCCAATTTTCATGGAGACGTGGATTTTCATAGATAAGTGTCTCAGTCCTAAACACTAATTGTTCAATGTAATCTCGGCCTTGTTTCATCATGCTAACACCTGCTAGATCTTCTTGGGCATATTACTTACCCGTAAAAGCCATTATGCCTTGGCAACCGATTAATCACTTTAACTTACTTGCCATCCTTTCACCTCTTGTGACTCCTACATTACTTGTTTGAGAGTAATAACCAACTCCCCTATGCTCCATTAATATTATCATATACATGTATCATGCTATTATGAAAAAAAACGTAGCCATACTATACACTCAAAATAGTGCATATATACACTCATACATGTACCATTATCCTTTCATAAAGTGCCTTAATACAACTAGTTTTTGCACATATCACTGTCATTTTGTGAGCACTTAGTCTCCCTTCTCAGACAGCATTAGAACTCCTGATCTAAGATCATCACCAACTCCCCTATGCCTTGAGAAGCTTCAATATGACATGTTTTTTTATCACTACACTATAATAGACTCAAGAAATCTACTAACTGTAAGACTCATCCATTGCTTCTTCACAGTCTCAATATTTCCTTGATGTTAACTTTTTATCATAGGACAACTCTTCAAGATGTAACAACTACTGATATGTTATGATGCAAACATGTCTCCAGTAATACATTTTCAACTGTCATAAACTATGTCAACTCATGACACATCCTTGATTCAACATGACCTCATATTAGAATCCTCATTGGACAATCTCCACATATTTTAGATCATTTTTCAATCCTTGGATCTAGATGAATAGTCATCTTTCATTTCTGAAGTACCCCAGCTCACAATACCTTCGTTTAGACTTAGCTACAAGAGTATAACTCTAAAATTCCTGATGGTATGATTAGCCAACTTCTCTCCTACATAAATTGAACTAAATTACATTTAACAACCATGATAGTGTTTCATGCAATTGTATACACCCTTTATGAATGCATAGAAAAATCTTGAGGACACCTTAAACAATTATGATGTAAGACTCCAGACTATACACCTTATTGATCATTGTGTCAACTACATGATCACCATTATACTCTGTCACTACTAGTATCTTACTCAACTGATTTATAACATCATCTACAGTGTCACATATAATCCCCTTGAAACCATTATTCATCTTCCTTTAATTCATGTTGATCATCAAGATCAAATCTTCATGACTAATTCCCATACTAACATAATTTATTGAATACATGCACATAGCTTCAAAAAACTTGACTTTTCATCCATATAAGTGCAATCCCATATTGGATAGGAACATGAGATCATACATACTTAGAGCATACCTTAATCTTGATTTCAATTAGACTGGATTGAAATTCCTTTTTGAACTCTCTTCAACTGGCATAGACATTTGTACCCATTTTCCAATCTAGTAATTACATTCATCTGACTTCATAATAATTGCTTCATACCTATCTTTGAAGAGACCTACAGTAAACTATGCAAAACCTCTTTGGATTTTCTTTGATCAAAACAGAGTCTTTCACATTGCTTCAGTACCACTTTTCCTCCTAGAGTTTCCTGGAATCATAATGACCACTTGATAGCTCATGTCTTCACATATACCTCTAGACTCCCCCTGGGATGACTATGAGATATCCTTTCATGCTTTTATTAAGCTTTGACTTCACTTGAACCAACATGGTAGAGCATCATCATCAATGGTTATAATGCCTTCATGGACTCTTCAGAGTTAGTCAACACAATCTTCTTGTAGATATCCTTCATTCTCAGACTAAGTAAAAGAGAAAATCTACATAGACAGTTAAACTTCATGGACTCAAAACCTATCAACATAGTCTTTCTAGAATTGTACCTAGCTTTAATGACTTCATTAGACCTTGTTATCAGATTTACAAGTAGACTTCTACACATGGCAAATCACACTATAATTTAGACAGACTCATTATGTCAATAAGCACCATAATTGATGACAAATGCTCAGAACACTACAGACATACCTTGCAATGACGTTCCTCAACCAATTGTATTTTTTATGCCAAGCATCTTCATCAAAATAGAGACTCATATCAAATTTTATCAACTTCCTCTTCAAGATTGAATCATATGTTTTTCAAGATACTAGACTTCAAGGACCCTATGACCACTCAAGAAACTTTACCATAATTTAATCCCCTTAGGATAATAGATCAGCCTAATTGTAGACCATGATAACTAGACTAGTCATACTTGAAATGCTACTCAATTTTAATTTTTCCATAATTGATCTGATCAAGTCTCTCAATTCAAACCTTGATTGACTTACAGTGCATTCATGAACCAAAATACAAGATTTCTATGAGTTTCAGCTATTTGTACAATCATACATAGAACCATGCAAGCTCTTTATCTTATATGTACTTGCTTCAACCATACAAGAATATCAAGCATTTCATGATTCTCTTAAACTCATGATCCTTCATGACAGACATCTTCTAGTAGTCTTCACAACCCACTCAGAATAGTGATAAGTGCCCCTCTACTAGCTGTCTTCTCATATGTGTTATCTACTCTAGATAACATTATATGACACTTTCATGATCTTCAAAGACCTAATTTCCACATACCAAAAATGACGAAAACCTTTCATGACTAGAGACTCACAGAATACAACTATAGACATTCTTTTAAACTAGAATCCACATCATTGTTTTTGACCTTGTCTTCATAAGCAACACACCTTGTCATGGTATTACCTCATTGGACCCTTCATAGTATGAATCATTTATAGCTTTGAACAAAATTTATATCCCATATAATTCAAGCCGGGGTCATGATACTCACATACTCCTTATCAAAACCTTCTATCAGACTTTTGATAGTGACACAGAATTAGATCCATATGCAGTCATCAACTAATGATACTCAACCAAGATGAAATCACAGTAACCATATAGGACCTTAAACATCATGACAAGGGATAGATTCATGGCATCCTTGATTCCATACCATGACTTAGGAAACTGAAGGATAAGACACATACCTTCCTAACACAAATGTCAATCATACAACTCAAACTACCCTTGACTAGATAGGTTACAAGAATTATCTTTGAATGGTAATCCAACATAGGACCTTCATAAATCGTCAGACTATAACACATACTTTTAATACTTTTTGACTAGGACTGTTAACATTAGACCTTATCAAGGGCTTAGATCAAGCAACAATCTTCACACCTCAACACAACAGAATTTTCCATTACTAGGACTAACATATGGACCTTATGAGACATGATCAATGATGGAAGATGCACACAAAGCTTTAGGACACTTAACCAATCACATAGGAATACTCATACCTTCATGAGGTTGATTAGTAGCACATACCTTACAACGCTTGAAGGTATCCCAAAAACCTAGTTTCTCTCATCTTCTCATGTATAAGAGATTGGATGACAGATTAGAAACATATGAATTTATTTATTTTTTTGATTTGTCCATTTCAAAGACAAACATACCTCCTTTTATATGATCTAAGAATTTATTGAACTTTTTTTCAATCCTTGATTTGAATCAGGCTCTTCTTTTAACAAATACTTCATTTGATTAGACTTCATGTTATGCATTTTGGACTGAGAATCAGTTCTCTTGACTTATTTTTATTGGTCAAGCATCCTTCTTGACCAAAGGAATAGACTTGGTTATCTTAGATTTAGTATTGGGACTGATTTTCCTATTGAACTATTTCAAGATCGTTATCTCTTAGAAGCTTGAAACCTGCTATTGGTGACCATGGTGATTCATTTTGGTACCAATATCTTGTAATGTGACATTGTTTGTGAAAATTTTAGCACACCATACCATTCTTATTTCCTCTTAACTCATATACACTAAGGTTTCAACCACATTTCTTAGCTTTATGACCATACCCACAAAATGAGTTAGCATTCACCTATTTGAAGAAACTTTAAATCATTCCTAGAAGACCTTATTTTGTAATATCTAGCCCTATGAACTGAAATCATTATATAGAATAGCAATATCCATTGAAAGAAATTGAAACACTAGACCTCATTGAATTGGGTTTTCTAACATAGGGTTAGACCCCCTAAAACCAACCTTGTTGGTCACCTTCATAAGAGTTTGAAGAGCTTGGTCCAAATTTTCCATCATTCTCCACTTTTTTTCCCTTGAAACCTAGGTCTGACCTTATCATTAACGAATCCCTTTGATTTTTTAAGATCCCATCAAGAGCTTCAGATCTCTTTTCCATTACCTCTCATACATCTTAAACCTACTGAAAGTACACCTTCTAAATCAGATTCCAAATGGCTTTCAATCTTTTCTTCATACCTGGAGACAAGATTCTTCTTTTTCTTTTAGAACATTTAAACAATGCTCTCAATTTGTGACTTGAAAAACTCTTTAATGGCTTGACCATGCTCTATCTTCCATATCAATTGATATTATCTTGTAATCTATGAATCAAGGGCTAAGGAAACTTCATAACTTCATTCCTTAAATCAACTTCAACATATCAAATGACTTACCCATTGCTTGTGCTTTAAGAGGATCTCCTTCAAGTTGTTAAACTTGCTTCACAAGGACCTAGCTCTGATACCAGTTGTTGGAAAAAACAATGGACTTAGAGGGGGGTGAATCAGTCCTACAAAAAATTAACATGTCATTTACCCTCAAACCATACATTAAATCATTTCACTTAACCATTCATCATTCAAAACCATATGTAATCTTATTATATGTGCATGTAACCATTCACAAGATCATCAGAGCATGAATATAAAGATACACAATGCACGAACACCAGTATATAAGTGGGAAACCCTCATGGGGAATAAAACCCACTAAAATGTCTCTTATCTTACTTAAAACAAAGGAATTTAGTGAATCACTAACTTCACAAGGAGAACCAACCCCTAGTTTAGTAGAGCACTAACCCTACAAAAGAGCATCAACAAGTAATAAAACCTCTACATAGACATTTAAACTTCATGGACTCATGATGTATGAACATAGACCTTATGAGTGGTCAATCAATGACTTCATTAGAGATGTTATCACATTTACAAGTAGACTACTAGACATGGCTAAACACAAATTGAGACAACTCATTCTTCAATAAAATACTTGATGAAAAAGAGCAAAGACAACCATGCAAACCTTTAAAGGACTTGTATCATCATGCCAAGCTTTCATACTAGAGAGACTCATTTCAAATTTTCTCAACTTCCTCTTGCTTGACATTGTTCACAACTTGCTCTTTGACCCTTGAGACTCATACCTTTACAAAATTTAATCCCCCTAGGATGAAATCCCTAGTTCTCCATAACCTGGACTAGTTATCCTTTAAATATACTCAAGATGAATACTCCCTTGTTGTCTAAATCTCTCAATCAAACCTTGATGCCTTATAGTGCATTCTTCAACCAACATACAAGATTTTATGAGTTTAGCCATGACAACATACATACCTTAAGTCATATTTTATTTTTTTCCCTACACATAACCAACTTCTTTATACACAAAACCATGATCTTCATTATGCTTTCTAGAGTCTTCAAAACCCACTCAGAATAGTGTTTCCTTCCACTCACTAGGTGTCCTATAGCTTATCTTCTTTAGATAATATTTTATGACACTTTCTTTATCTTCAAAGTTATTTCCACATACCATTATGCATCCTTTCTGACTAGAGACTTATAGGATTCCATTATAGACTTCACACATTCCACATCATTGTTTTTAACCTTGTCTTCATAAGCCACACACCTTGTCATGGTATTACCCTCATTGGACCCTTCAAGAGATATTTGTTAACTTGTATCATTTTTGTGCCTGAGACTGAGACTTAGATACTCCTTTGCTTATATAGACATGACAGTGACCTTAAATCCTTGTAGTCAAACATGATTCAACCTTGAGGACTCACACAAACTATATATGATCAATGCAAGGGATAGAAACTTGACTCCTTGATTCCATACAAACTACTCAATGAAGGATAAGACACATACCTTCCTATGACTGATGAGAATCATATAACTCAAAGTACCCTGATAGATAGGTTAGGAGAAACATGTAACAACACAGACCTTGAGAACTCGTCAGAAAATACACATACTCTTACTTCTTTTTAACTAGGAATGTTAAATTAGACCTTAGAACACCTTAGATCAAGCAACAATCTCATAGCAAGAACAAATTTTCCATTACTAGGACTAACATATGGACCTTATGAGACATGATCAATGATGGAAGATGCACACAAAGCTCAGACACTTTATCAATCAATAAAATACTCATATCTTCATTAGGTAGATCAAAGCACATAACTTACAACTCTTGAAGTATCCCAAAAACCTAGTTTTCTCAACTTGACATGCATAGGATATTAAATGGTAATTAGGCACATATGGATTTCCTCATTTTTTGGTTTTTATTTCAAAGCAAATATACCTCCTTGTTCTGATTTGGAATTGATGAACTTGTCTTCAATATTGATTTAAATAGTTCCCTCTCTTTTAAAAAACTTCATTTTATCATACTTCATACTAAGAACCTCTGATTTTCAAGCATCCTTATTAGCTTGACTTTCATGATTGGGTCCTTTGAATTTCAAGACCGTTTCTTTAGGATTGGACCTTTTGGTGAACATCCTCTTACTTTGGCACAATATTTCTATATGACCTGGTCTATGATAGTTGAAACAAACAACATTCTTCTTTCCTCTTAACTCATATACATTTTGATTCCAACCAAAATCCTTATCTTTATGCCCATACTCACAACATGAGTTGCATTCACCTTTTGAGATACTTTAACCATTTCTAGAATACCTTCTTTTACAATCTCTAGCTCTATGAATAAAATCATTACATAAATAGTAATATCCATTGAAAGAAATTGAAACACCATACCTCATTGAATTAGGTTTTCTAATAGGGTTAGACATTGAATCAGTTTTATTTTTCTCCTTCTTAACTGCTTGAAAACTTGGTCCAAATTTTTCATCATTATCCACTTGTTTTCCTTTGAAAACCGAGGCCTGATTTATCACTAGTTTCCCTTTGACTTTCCAAGATCTCACCAAGAGATTTAAAAATATTTTCCAACCTCTCATACATCTTCAATTTTTTGAAAGTACCTTCTAAATCAAATTCCAAATATTTCAATTTATCTTCATAATTGAGACAAGATTCTTCTTTTTCTTTTAGGGCATTTGACATGCTTTCAAATTGGGACTTCAACTCTTTGATAGTTTGATCATTCTCTCCTTCCATATCACTAATTTTTTCTTGAATTTCAAAAACTAAGGACACAATAATTTCATTGTTTCTCCTCCAAATATCAGCTGACTTTCCCATTGTGCTTATAGGATCTCCTTCAAGTTGTTAAAATTGTTTCACAAGAACCTAGCTCTGATACAAATTTTTAGAAGCATAATGACTTAGAGGGGGGTGAATCATTCATTCAATAATTTATATTTCATTTACCAAACCATACATTCATCATTTAAGTTGTCTATTCATCATGCATAACCATGTCAACTTATTAAGACGTGTAACATTCAATCATCAGAGCATGAAACAAAATACACAATGCACGAACACCGTATGTAAGTGGGAAACCCTCAAGGGGAATAAAACCCACTAAAATGTCTCTTATCTTACTTAAAACAAAGGAATTTAGTGAATCACTAACTTCACAAGGAGAACCAACCCCTAGTTTAGTAGAGCACTAACCCTACAAAGAGCATCAACCCCTAGTTTTGTGAGAAACCAACCCCACAAGGAGGCTAAGAACCCCCTAAGTTAATCAAGCACAAAATAAAAAACATGGAAATGAATTATCACTAATGAAATGATTCTCACATAACTAATAGTGATCCAAGTTCAGCTCACAAACTTCTTCAAACACACCAAACCCTCATCAAAACAAGCTCTTCTTCAACTCGCTCATTATTTCTTCTTCATGGGGATGAATATATAAAATTTCAATGCACATATGATCTTAAAAATTTATTAGGTATTCATTCCTCTTATAATCTCTTTTCTAAACCCATATTCACTCCTATATAGGTCTCTCATAACCCTATTAGCTCAACTAGTCACAAATGACTCATTACATGCACTTTTATACCCAACACTATCTTATAACACCCTTGGGTCGGCCATGACAAATTAGTTTGGTCATCCCAACTGAAATGACCCAAGTATATTTTTCAAGGGTCAATACACCATCTCCAAGCACCAAGATGCAAAATTAACCTCAAAACATGCTCTCCAAGCACCAAAAAATGGATCATGATCTCTAAAGGAATACTCCATATTTTTCAAGACACGATAATATCAACACAAGTCATATATAGGTCCTCAACATCATAAAAAATCCAAATAAGCACTAAAACATCCATCTCAACCATGAAGCTCTCCAATAAGCAAGCAAACCCTACTAGGTCTTCAATGCCCAGAAATTTAGTCCTGAAGAACGAATGAGTTTATATAGAAAAAATTATCATCAAGGATAAATTCACATACCATTAGAAATATTTTTGAATATAATTTCCAAAAAAAAACTCACTTTTACATTCAACTCATAGTGGAAGACCTCCAAACATCTCAATCTATACAACTGCTCCAAATTGGCTTCAAGACTCCAAAGCTAGGTCTTAAAATTTGAGTTTGTTCACCTTCACAAAAAAAATCATCAAGACACAAACCATATACCATTGTAAATGTATCTTATACTAGTTTCCAAAACATCTTACTTTATATTCCAACTCATATTGGAAGGATTTCAACCAATCCAATCTCTACAACTACTCATTTAGAATCTAAGGACTCAAGAACTAGTCTTGAGAGAAACGTGCACTATATACCTTTGAATCAACTTCTAATCTTAGCCACCACCTAGAACACTTCAAGGACTCTTTTACCAACATGTACAAGCACTAATAACCATATGTCATGTGGATAAATATTACCCAACACTCTTGTTTCATTCAAATTCTTAAGCAAGAAAACACATCATGAACACAGTTGATGAGCAAGAACACATCTCAGAGAGATAACACATCTTCAAAGAGAAAATTCCAGTGAAAACTTGCATCCAAGGAAGGAGATTGAGTATCTTCTCCTGCATAGCCATCCTAACCATGATTTGGTCCATCATAGTAAATATGAGTGTACATGCAGTCCATGTAGAAGCTTTTCTTTAGTTGGTGATCACTTGCAGCCTTCAAACCCCTCATCAGCACCTCCATCCCTCACACACACGCATTCAGGAATAGAATCCACTTTAAGTATAACATCATACTTTCCTAGTTTATTTCATTTCATCATCATTTTATCATCCATTGTTTACTTTTCCCCCTATTGACCTTCTCCAACATTTTCACCTCCATATACCCATTAAAACCTCGCCAAAGCCTACTCCAGTCACCCAATACCTCAGTCCCGACTCAGCCAAAGTCCTTTGTGTAATCACAAAGGAGACCAAAGCTTGTTCTGTGATATTTCCAATTCTCAAAGTAACCGGCACCAGTTACACGTAACCACCGTCAGTCACCCCTGACCGACACCATTCTCTATATTTGCCCACACAGCCTAGAACAGAGACCTACCCACCTAATTTCATCTTACCCTCACTCACCTATGATCTACCTGAGACCTCTGTCAAACCTGCAGAGACCTAGAGCCAATCATTTGACCTTTGGATTATATTCTAGCTTAGCCTATTAGATTAGATCTATTTCTTATTGTGTTTTAAGTGAGATACCTAAATCATTTCAAATAACAATAGGATTTACTTTGTTTACAACATTAAATTTTTTAAAACAGTGGACTGATAGCCATCTAGGAAGTATCATACTTCTCGGGTCTACAATACACTAGGCAGTTCACTGCCCATATCATTTAATTGCTTCTGGTGGTCTTGTTTTCATTACAGGTAGTACCTCTTAATCAAAAGGAAGCTCTCACGATCAGCCATGGATCTGAAAGTCATACGCACGCAACAACCCATCAACCAACATTTGAACGAGTATTCCTCCTACGCCCATTACCCTATCTATTTTTTCAACACTTCAAATAAATGATCTAAGAATCACAGTGAAACATTTTGGCACACCCGGTGGGACCCATCCGGGATTCCTTGCATTTCATTCATTCCTAGGAAAAAATTGTGTGTTTGTTTCCCTTCTGAAAAGCATACACACTAATTTTCTTCCCTGGTAATCCACCTCTTCTTTCTATTTGCTCTAAAGGAAACTTTTCTTTTGGTGTAATTAAAAAGAACCATTTCTTCATGTTTTCAGCATTGTAGTGAAAGAGCATCCCTCTTCCTCTTCATCTTATTGTGTCATCCAATTTCACATTTTCGATTTGGGTTTAAAAATAAGTGCATTCCATTCTGATTTATTGCATTAGCTCACATTAATTGAGGGCAACCTATATGCTGGAAGTCATGCCCAACTGATGGTTGACAAATGAATCATAGAAAAGCACTTCTATCCTTTTCTCTTTCTCTGAGTCTTACCAAACCTCACAAAAATTCAAAATACATACATTCTTAAACAACATCCTACCTAGAAGAAGTTGTAGGTGATCACACGATCACGACATTGTGGGCACCCAGCTCGCTGCTCTATCGAGTCATACTTCAGAGTGAAGCTCACCCCCACCATAACATACCTGAAACCTCACCTTTTAGATCTCCTTCTTTGTAGGAAGCCATCCTCACCAAAAACTCTATTTCACAATTCATGTGTCAGTCCCTAAATAGCATAAGCTAAACAAACATAATAGAAAAGGCACTCCTAGGATCACATTTTCTTAGTGTTTTTGCTTGGCTTGCGTTTTGAGGTGAGAGATCATGTTCATCACTTTTTTTTGTTCATCCTTGCATGCTCCTCATCACAGCTGGTGTATTCTGGCTTCACTTGAGTGTGCCTGGGCCATATCATCATCATTCTCAAAATTCTGGGTCTGATTCTACATCAGATTTTAATTCACAACCACTTTCTTTCATCACTGTTTCAATTTCACAGTAACTGTCGTTGGTTACCTCTGACCGCCATTGGTTCCACCCAACCAATGTTGGTTCTAGGTCCTTTGCTAACCTACTCAAAAGGACATTTTTATTCATTTTCTTCCACTTTTCACAGTCTTTGTCACTGTCATTATTCCCATTGATGTTTTAAACATCCTCGAATTTGGCATACCTGTCATATTTTACCTTCTACCTCGCTGTTTACTCACTGTCATTTTCTACAGTAACCAGCAGAGGTTACCCCTCACCGGTGTTAGTTTTCCCTAACTAGCATCAATTATCCTATTTTACATTCTAGCCACCATTTGGTACTTAATCTACTTTTTTTCGCCAGATTCACCTATTCCTGTTGTTCTCTGTGTCATTTACAGAGAAGCAGCCCTACCTGATCAGTACTAGTTCACATGGTGCTGACCCAAAGACAAGAAAGCACCCTCGTATTTCATGCCAGTTGTCAACCACTCCCACCTAGTCCTTCACCACCTTCTATTTTATCACCAGTCATGGATCCCATCTAGCCTATTACTATCGCTACCGGAGATGAGGAGTTCACACGACTCCTTGACCAGAACCCTATTGCCTTGCAGTTTTACCTTTCCCACTCATCCACTCAAGATGCCTCAGGTCAGTTGATGTATGGCATGCTGGTATCTATCCCTCCATCCCCGACTCTCACACCCACTTCCGCATCAGCCCCATCTGGCTCCGTGCTTCCTACATCCACCTTACCCCCAGTTGTTTCATAGTTAGGTCCTATACCCGTTATGACTATTGCCACATCTGTTACCTTCGTGGCCCTCGTTACATCCACCATACCCTCGATGACTACCCCAAACACAACCTCATCCACCCCTAATGTCTCACACATACCTATAGCTACATTACCACCTCTAGTGTCGGTGACCCCTACCCCATTTCAGAACGTGGTTCTTTCCATTCCACAATCATTAGCCCCTATTGCCACTAGGGTTACCATGACCCTTCCACCCCCATATACATACTACCAACAACCTCCTGTTTCATCCATTATTCATTCTGGGTACGTACCCCCTATTTCATTGCCTTCTTCTCCACCACCCTACATGGCAGCCCCATACACTGGAGTGCCACCCCCATTATATGCCCAAAACCAACCTTCTCACGCTATGGGAGGCATCCAATCATCACAACCCACCAATGACCTAATTAAATTGATGTTGGACAAGATGCAGACATTGGAGGCATCAGTTTCTAGCTCCCACAACACTCTCACCTACGATGAGATTTGCAACGAGCCTATTCACCCATCCATTCCTATCTGTTCATACCCTGTGCATTGGGAAATGCCTAAATTCAATCATTTCAATAGCAAAGAAGACCCACAGCAACATTTGCGGTTGTTCAAACATGGGTGTTATCTGATCACTCATGATGATGCCTTGCTTTTGAGAACCTTTCCCATGTCCCTCACTGGACCTGCATTAGATTGGTATAGTGGGTTACCTAAACACTCTATATTCTCATTCAATCAGGTAGCCCAAGCCTTCTTGGATCATTTCTCTATCAATATCGTCAAGAAGGTTACCATGACCGATCTATATTCCACACATCAGTATGAGGATGAATCTATCACAGATTTTGTCGCTCGCTGGCACAACCTGATCAATCAACTTACCTTCCAACTTCCATAAACAGAACTCATCAAGCTCTTCACATGGGCTTGCGCTAGACATATCTCCCCAACCTTACAGGTCCAAACCTTCTAAACATTTGATGAGGCATTCACTATGGCACGAAAGTTAGAGATTTGGGCCATTGAAGAGAAGAAAATCCAGTTACGCAATAATAATTTGGCATTCAAGTCGAATGATACCTCTTCTTCTTCCAAACCACAAACCAATTATCAAAAGCCAAGGGCACCGCTAACGCAGTGGTACTCAAGTCCGGCCTAGCTCATCCATCAAATCAGGCTACCCCATCATCTAATCTCTCACCTGTCCAAACTTTTCACTTCAGACGAGAACAGCGAAAATATACCCCAATTGGGGAACCTTACTCTTTTTTCTTAGAAAATTTTATCAAAGTCAGAGCCATCACCCTTCCACCTATAAAACCACACACTGGGTTTTGACCCTACTTGCCCCATGCCCGCATGGTATAAAGAACATGATTTCTATAACTATCATCGAGTAAAGGGTCATAGTGACGGTAATTGCATCACTTTCAAAAATATTTTCCAAGAAATGCTCGAGAAAGGTGAGTTAACAGTGGATAATCCCAATGCCACCCCCAACCAAAATCTAAAAATCTTCAAAAAACCATTTCCCAACCATGCCCCTTCATCCAATCAAACTAGTGAGACATCAACTCATGATACCCATACCCACGAGGTTCACACTATCTTTAACAAGGTACTTGTTCACCTCTCAATTACCCCATATTCCTTCCATAGAGGAGATCCTATCCCAAAATCCTTCCTTCCGCATTGGAACCAACCTCCCATGTTCCTTCACCAATAGAGGAACACCATTCATCTCCTTCATCACCAACAGAGGGGTCTTCCACTAACATTGAGCCCATCTCACCCCTGGCTTCACCACTTAGAGAACCTTTTCCTACAGTACCTCCTCCACCCATAAAGGAGCTCCCATTATCCTCCTCCACCCACAAAGGAGCACCCATTGCCTCCTCCACCCATAAGGGAGTGCCCATTTCTTCCTCCACTTATAGATGGAGCTCCCATCATCTCCTCCACCTATCATAGACCCAGTTGAGATATCTTTGCCTCTTGGCGAGCATTCTCCATCAGCTACCCAGAATCCCACAGACCTACTTTCAGCTCTCTTACCCACGGAAGCTGAAGCTAGCCAATTCCTCATCTCTAAGACACATTTTACGGGAATTTCCATTAGGTCCTCACCAACTCCACCCACAGATGTGTCGTTCTCATGTTTGGTCGATCATTTAGATTATGTGGATAGGGCTTTACTATGGGGGACCTCTTACTCCCTGTCTCAACACAGATGCAGAGATCCCTCACTGATACCTCTACTATCTACCCAAACGCATTTCGACCAATCAAACCAAACACAACCACCTCTGTCACAACACCTTCCATGATACCTGTTAGAACTCAAACCACACCCTTACCCATAACCCAACCTACATCTAAACCCAAACCCACACCTACAACATTTGCCTCAACTAAACCTATTACCACTTTAGGGGTCACCCCGACCACTAGCCTTACTCATCCACCTATTAAACTAGATTTAGCTACATCCTCCAACATCAATACCACACCTACTCTGACACCCAAACCAAAGAAACAAACCCATCGACCTCATACCCCGACTACACCAATCACACCCTGCACTTGTCCCATCTGTCTTAAGACCTCAGTTGCCCAACATGGTCAAGCAACCTTCACCCATCCATAAACCAATAACACAACAACCCATTCCTTCCTCACAAACCTCTAACCTACCCAGGCACACAACATGACTTACACCCACACCTACAGTCTCTTTACCACCAATACCTCCAATACCCTCAGCTATTGCTTCACTACCCACTACACTTCAGTCATTGTCCCTCACACCCCAAGTATGACCCGTGTCATCTACCTTCACAGCACCCCTGTTATCCCCATGGGTAACTTGCCCTCTTCCTCCATCTACTTTTCCTTCTAGACCTCATACACCCACATCACCTTTACCCAAGAAGGTGCAACCCAAAAACAAAACCCCACTACCCCACAATAAGGTAGTCAAAACAACCACACACACTCCTACCCATCCATCTACTGTACCCCTACCCAAACAAACACGACCGATACCTAAAACCACACTGGCACCTAAAACCATAACTTGACCCATGTTCCTACTCTTCCAAAAACAGTTCCTCGATAATCAACCACACCTACACCCAAACCCACGTTCACTTCCCATTGTGATCCACTAGCAGGGTCCTATGCCAAAATTTTAACCAACCTCCTTGAGACTTCTGTTATCACATTACCACCACTTTGACCTTACGACCCCCTCAAACCCAAGCCAAAAGGGTTTGATGATACTAAAATTTGTGCATACCATCATGTGCCAGGGCATGATGTGGAGAACTGTAAGGCCTTGAAAATCATCCTTATCCAATTGTGTCCACTAGAAACCAACTTTGATGACGATGACCTTCTTGACAAGGATCCTGTTTCACCGACACCCATTCCCACACTACCCACTCAACAACCACAACCTCCACCCTCACCAGCTCCTAGAACCACCCTCAAGATTTGAAATTAACATGGTTCACATCAGAGAACTTGACCACGCCACCACCCCAATGTCATTGCACCCAGCTCACCTCACAAGGCTTTTCTCCTCCAGTAGGTTTTTTCCCTTCATGTCATTACACCACTCACCCTACACCTTCTCCATTTGCCAACTCCCCTCAAATCAACATGATACACGTCACTACATGTGCACAGAAGGGAAAAGAAAAGGCAACTGACCTACCAACCAATCCTATACCCAACATACCATCTACACCCATACCTAAAATAACTATCCGCAGCCCCACGTACCCCATTTCTAATGGTGTCACACATCGCACCATGCTCAAACAATTACACCAATCTCCCCTCAAAATGTCCTTATATGACCTCATCCAAACCTCATAATCCCATCGTCAAGATCTCATGGAGGTTCTTTAATCTATTGAGGTTTTACCCAATGACCCTACACCCGTAGCCTCCATTATCACACCCCATCATGTAGCCTCTCTCACCAAATTACCACCTTCATCTTCACCCCACCTTGTTCAACAAGTGGCCTCCCTTAGCTTCTTAGAGGAAGAGATCGCACCACACCAAAACAATGACCCAGACCCAGCCCTCTTCATCTCCATCCACATTGATGACATGTGGGTACACCATGTGATGATTGATGGAGGCACTAGCATTAACATCATTTCATCCCATGCATTTGCTCAAATGCGCATACCTGACAATTACATGCATAAACATTCGGTCATGTTGTGTTCATTCAACGACGCTATCACCTCCACACTAGGAACTGTCATCCTTCACATTCACGTGGGCCCCCGCACTGTTCCAGAATTGTTTTATCTTTTGGAGGGGGAATTCCAATATAACTTGTTGCTTGGTAGACCCTAGATCCGTGTCATGGGTTGCGTTCCTTCCACTTTGCATCATTGTGTAAAGTTTGAACATGAAGGACACACTTATACCATTCCAACTGACCCATCACCTTTCAAAACATGTAACATGTTTTACCGACCCAATGATGTGCTCATACCTGTCAAGCCATCTACCTCCACAACCAATAATGCTTCACCTACACCTCCACTACCAGTACAGCCGCTACTTTCACCGTACATACCTCCTCCATTCCTACCACTGCTATAACTTCCATGGCTGACCCATTAGCTTCCCAATCCATTAACTCCACCTCCACATCAACCTCCGACACATCATCCATTCTAGCTACCTACTTACCAACCACTGATCCCTTGGAAGGTGTTTTTCAACGCCTCACTCTGGGGGAGTACCGCCTATATAGTGTTAACACATTCCTTACTCCGTAGGAGTATGGAATCCTTCACCAACACCCTCGCTATGATCACCGTATAAGAGAATGCCTCCTTTATGGTCCTCCTCATCTTCATACTAGTCTCACCTATGGGGGACTTGATACTACCACTTACACACCTGAACCACCATCACAAACCCACCCATTTTCCATTGACTTCCAATCACTTACCAATCACCATTTCACCCACACCTTCCTGCACCACTGTGAGTGGAAGGGTTTTGGTTTTGGATTTTATGAAAAAGGCCACCATACTGTTATTCTATGTACCACCTGCAAACATAACCACTGTAGTGGTATCAGCTTCCTCGAACCTCCTACCAAACAGGCCTGCATTGAACTCATTGAGGACCCTAGCCCTTCTCCACCTTCATCTTCATCACCACCTTCACCCGCTCCACCTTCATCACCACCCTCACCGACGGAGTCGATGGATCCTGAATCTATCCCCCCTAACTTTTTTTTTCATAAACACCATTTCCTTGGGGCCTTTGACTTATCAACGTGAAGGCGAGGCCCCTTCCACTCTTCCATTCCTGTATCCTAAAATGATCGATGATGACACACCTACAATTAACGTCGTTCAATGTCAGGATGATGAATCCATACTCACCTACCTTGGTGCAGAAGACTCATATATTCATTGGTTGTTACCCTCTGAGACACAAACCATGTTGAATGAATTGACTATCAAGATCAACATTCATACTCAGGATGACCCACACATCCTAAAGATCAGACAATCTTTAGATGCTTCTGAACAGGAAGCCATCACTTCTTTTCTCCAAGATCATAACCACGCTTTCTCTTGGTCTTACGCAGACATGCCCAGTATTGACCCCACCATAGTGGTCCACAATATCGTAACCATTCCTAATGCCAAACCTATCAAACAAAAGCTGAGGAAAATGCACCCTCGCATTACTCTTCTCATCAAAGAAGAACTTCAGTGCCTTCTTTCCGTTTCCTTCATCTTACCCATTGATTATCCTCATTGGATTTCTAACATTGTCCCTGTTACTAAAGCAACAGGGGGACTCCACATTTACACGGACTTCTGTGACCTCAACCTAGCCTACCCAAAAGATGACTTTCCCTTGCCTGGTATTGATCAACTGGTTAACCTCACTGCTGGTCATGAGATGCTCTCACTCATGGATGGCTTCTCAGGTTATAACCAAATTTTTCTTACCCTAGAAGATCAACACAAGACTACATTCATTACCCCTCGGGGAACCTTTTGCTATCGATTCATGCCTTTTGGCCTTAAAAATGCTAGTGCTACATATCAGCGTGCTATGACCTACATCTTCCATGATATCATGCATTGCATATTAGAAGATTACGTGGATGATCTCTTGGCCAAATCTAAACGTCGCTCTGAGCACCTTGCCGTCCTCAAAACCATATTTGACCACCTCATTAAATATTACATCCACCTTCAGCCTAAAAAGTGTGTCTTCGTAGTTCTCTCAGGAAAGCTCCTGGGATTTATTATTTCCCTCTGTGGTATAGAAGTTGACCCTGCTAAAGTCAAGGCCATTCTAGAAATGCCTCCACCCACTAACCTTAAACAACTACCATAGCCTATAAGGTAAATTACAGTCCATTCACCATTTCATTTCACAATTATCTGATCGGAGTCAACCATTTCATCATCTACTTAGGAAGGATGTCTCCTTTAAATGGGATGATGACTGTCACAAAGATTTTGAGGCCCTAAAACAATACCTTCTCCAACCACCCATACTCATTCCACCTAAAGACGATCAACCTTTTTACCTATAAATATCAGCTACCGATCATTCCTTGGGAGCCATGCTCTCTCATCACGATGAACAACATAGGAAGTAGGTTGTTTATTAGATAAGTCATACTCTATTGGACTATGAAACCTGATACAATCATCCAGAAAAACTTTTCTTAGCCTTAGTTTTTGTTTCCACCAAACTCCACCATTACCTACTCAACCACAAAACCTATGTCGTGACCAACACCGATCCCTTACACTTCATGTACACCAAACCTTATCAAAATCAACGTGCCGCATGATGGCTTATGTTTTTAGCTGATCCTTGACCTCAAATTCGTTCATCAAAATTCCATTAAGGGCCAAGCTATCGCTGATAACTAGCTGACGCACCTATTTCTCAAGGATCAACCCTCTAATTTTGACTTTCCTGATGAGTCAATTGCTACTCTTTCCCTGGATGACCCCCCTTACCAAATGACATTGTTCTTCGATGGTTCCAAGTGTCAGCGTGGGGGTAGGGCTGGTATTATCCTCATTCCTCTAGATGGAGAACTCATGCTTTTTGTCTTACAAACTAAGACTTTGATTGCACCAACAATATTGCTGAGTATGAAGTGCTCGTACTAGGTCTTCAAGCCGCATATGCCCTAGATGTCAAATCAATCCACATCTTTGGTGATTCAAAATTGGTCATCAACCAAGTCAATGGTATGTACCAATGTCGTAACGAGATACTTCAAAAGTATAAACATCATGTAGACATACTTTTGACCACCTTTGATCGTTACACCCTTCATACCATCCCACGTTCAACCAACAAATTTGCTGATACCATGGCCTACTTAGCTTCCCAAATACCCGCTTCCCCTACCGATTCCAAAATATTTGTCACTGTACAATTCCTCCATTCACCTTCTTATTTACCTCACGATGTTTACTCAATCAGAACCGGCACCCCTGACCCTACTGACCTTTGGTATAAACAGTACTCTAACTACCTTTTTCTCTCCATCTTACCTCCTGATCTCACCCGTAATGGACAACGTGCCTTCCTTAAAAATGTATCTCATTTTGTCATTCTAGGGGGACTCCTCTATAAGCATGGCTTTGAGAGCATTCTCTTACGATGCCTCACAAGTTTTGAAATTCCTTATACCATTAAGGAGGTTCATGATGGCATATGTGGAGGTCACTTTAGTGGCCTTGCTGTTGCTAAGTGTATTCTTCGCCTAGGCTATTACTGGCCAACCCTTAACCATGATTGTTGCAACTATATCAAACATTGTGTGAAATTCCAACAACATTCCAACCTTCATCATACACCCAATCATGCCTTATAGGTCACTCCATGCCTTTGGCCCTTCTCTCAATGGGGTTTGGATCTTGTCAGAGAAATCAATCCTCATTCTTCCCAACGCCATCAATGGATCATAACTGCTACCGAATACTACACAAAATAGGTGGAAGCCATACCACTCATCTCCATGAAAGCTGAGAAGATCTGTGAGTTCATTAACCATCACATCATTTGTTCTTTGGTGTTCCTCATCGCCTCATCACTAACAATGGAAAACAATTCAAAAACAAAACATTGCAAAAAATTTGTGACGCCTTCAGCATTCAACTTAGTTTCTCATCACCTTATTACCCACAAACCAATGGCCAAGCTGAATCCACTAACAAAACCCTCAAAAAAATTCTCATGAAAGTGGTTGATGATACTGGGAAGGATTGGCATATGCACATTCCTTTTTCCCTATGGTAATACCACACTAGTATTCACACTTCCACTACAGCCACACCTTTTTCATTGGTCTACGGTACAAGAGGCTGTTCTACCTCTCAAAGTCCAGATCCCCTCACTCTGCATTTCTCTCCATGACATGCTTACTAATGATGACTTTCATCAGGACCACTTAGCACAACTAGAGTTATTAGATGAACGTCATCTTAATGCTCTGGATCACCTTCAAGTTTACCAACAACGTATCAAATGTGCTTATGACAAATGTGTTCATGAACGAACCTTCCAAGTCGGTGACCTTGTCTTGAAAGAAAATCAACACGTAACCAAAGCAGAAAAAAGTAAACGGGGTAAATTTTCTCCTAATTGGCTTGGACCATACATCATAACTCATACCTATGGATCAAGTGCCTATCGTTTATCCTCACTTGATGGTAAACTCGAACCTGAGCCCCTTAATGCATTACATCTTCGACCATTCTATTGTTGACTCGTTCTCCTACCTCACCCTTTGTCTCTTTACAGGCTCGTCCCTTGAGAACTATCCACTCCATACACCTCCCTAATGATTAAAGAAGAATCATGTGAGTACCTGTCACTTGTTATCTTCTCTTGAATATGTGTACCATGGCACTGCACATAGCATGATTCTCATGGATAATTTTTATCTACCTTTAGATGAGATCCCATGGTCATTCCACCTTGCCTTTTGAACAAGATTCCTATCCTCCACCTTGGTCTTGTCCATGACTTCAATGACCTCACATGGGACCAAACTCCTTGAGTCAAACTTCTAATAAAATATGACTCCCTCAAAAGGACATCTTCCTCTCGAAAAAATTGCTGCTATAAATAGATTGCTCCCTCAAAGGACAACTATGTGAAGCTTTCAAAAAAAATGAGAGAAACTGAAGCTTCCCGCATCGATCAACTTCACAAAGACCTCAAGGAGTACCATATTATTTATCCCATATAGACTTCCTGCATCGATCAGTCTATCAAAACAAAAAACTTTTTAGTCATGGACTTGCCCATTGTGACCTAGGACCTCTTGCCCAAAAGCCCTATCACTCAAAACATATAAAATTAACTACCTTTCACCCTCCTTACAACTTCCACTCTCATTGTCTCAATTTCCTCAAGGGACATCTTGGAATTTAGACATTTGGTGATCCTGTGACTACCTTCATCGTAGAACCATTAATTGTGTAATGCCTTTAGGGTCTTATGTTCCTCACCTCCTCCAAGGTATGATCTACTGGGTATGATCCTACCCAATCAGGTGGCTTTATTACCCCCCTCTTATCTTTTAACCATATTTGTTTACGTTTTGATTACCTTATACAGGACTTGGTCCTCGACGCTTACCTTTGAGGTAATCCTCCCCTTTCGCCATATTATCACCTTCACCTGCATCCTTTTACCTACAATCTACCCACACCTATTAAACCTAAACCCACAACATGCCCAAAACACCTACCAACTCATTTTCATATTCTTCCCTAGCTCATGGGAGAACTACATCGGCCTGAGGTCCCTTTTCACCAGGACTATGTAGGCAGCACTCCAAGGGCATGGGGCCCTTGGAGGTTAGCTCAGCCATTCTCTACCCTAAAAAATTCATCAACCATGCCTAACTCACCATTTACATCACATTTCACTTAGTTCCCCTTTTATAACAAAATTGGAAATTAAGCCACATACATAACAAGTTGCTTACCACAGCATACATTTATTACACCTACCATCCCTCTATCATCACTATGCATAGATTATACAACATTTCACATATGACCCATAGTATCATTCATTGCCAACATAATGAATCATAACTAAACCTACTTTCAACTCAACCATGCCTATAACTTGACTCAACCGTGCCTATAACCTAACTCAACCATACCTAACCAAACCTAACTCAACTAGGTCTAACCACACCTGACTCAATCCATGCCTATAACCTGACTCAATCCATGCCTATAACCTGCCTCAATCCATGCCTAACCATAACTTGACTCGATCCATGCCTAAACCAACCTAACTCCATCATGCCTAACTCACCTAATTTCAAACCACATTAAAGTAACAAATCCATATCTCATCTAATACAAAGATCATAAACCAATGTCTCATACACACATCAACAAATCACGAAGTACCATGAATCTCATCATACAAATCAATAAATGTGTATCTCAATATACATGTTGGTCTCGTCCTGTCCATCATCTCAAAAATGTTGGCACACAAGCCGTTATATATATGCCCAATATATCCCATCTTCCATATATATATATATATATATATATATAATACAAAATGTCATCGGCACATAGGCCGGTCTCATATATACAAAAGCTCACTGAATTAATCAATACAGACATATCTTTGGCATGCAGGTCATAGGCCAACATATATATCAAAAAATCACTAGTATACATTAAAAATTAGGTGACCACATCTCAGGCATCTCACTGGATGTCCTCCATCTCTGTGTCACCTATACCCTCGGCCTCTTGTGCCCCTGTTGGCACCTCACCTAGCTCTAGTCGCCATGCGCTAGTGGCCTCTCCCTATTGGGCCTACACAACCTACACACATTTTACCCGGACCCTCACTTGACTTCCTGTACCCCATCCAACCTTCCTACCCAACCCATTACCTTACCTTTCCTCACCTCATCACTTCCTACCTCTATTTGTCCTCCTTTGGGGACTTCTTATTCTTTTACCCCTACCTTGGCCTTACCCATGCTGTGACCTAGATATTTGGACCTGGACCATCGCTAGTGACCTTTGACCTCATGTGTTCACTATACCTTGTGGCATTGTTACCTGTGTTGATTGATCTAATGACCTTACCTAGCCTATTGTCGTGACTGTTTATCCTGACCCTACCTTTGGTGTACCGGAACATACCTAAACATTCATGCACCTAACCTATGTTGTGTTTCCTAACCATATCCTATACCTTAGATACTGGATTCACTTCAACCTTGTTCAGATAAACCTATCGACCTTAGACGATGTATATTTTTCCTGCTCTTCAACCCGGTAGAGTGTTGCAGTTTATACGTGTGCGTGTGTTTGACTATTACTACCTTTGACCCTGACCCATTACCTAGATTGCCTGAGTAGACCTTTCACCCTTTTCCCCTATACCCATTTGCCTTTTCATCACATTTACCTTTTATCAAACCACTTACCGCTTCAGCCTGCTGCCTCGTTAGTTCTAGTTTGAGGGGGATCACCTTCACCCACACATGGGGCAACCACATCTTATTTTTGTTAGAGTCGCTTACCAATACAAGCTACGCAACAAAAAAGGGGCAAAATGTAGACACTAAAATTAGGTCACACTCCCCTTTCGTCCCTCGACAATAAGCACCCTTTATTACATTTACCTAGCCATGACCCCCCTTCACCCCACTAATATTAATTTAATTAAATTAATGCATTATCCTCACTATATTTATTATTTGAATATTTTATTTAAATAATATCCACACATATAGTTCACTTAGACACCTCACCAAGCCAACTCAACCTAAGACCTATTCTTAGCAAGTTGTCATAACTAACTAAGACTTACCCAAACCCTAAAAATCAATGCCTACATTCCCTCTAACCACATTCCCTGCATGCTCACAAGAGGCTCTCAGTCTAATCCATGGGATAACAACATGAGATCCAAGGAAATTAGGAGGATCTCACTAGTTTAGTAAACCTAGGAAATCCCACCTTGACTGACGTCGGTTACCCCTAACCGTCACCGATTAAGCCATACCGTCGTCGGTTACCCCTTTTAACCCCTAAACTACCTTATTCTCAAGGCTAGAAAAATTTTGGCAAACATTGGGAGAAATTTGGTGAGAAATAACACATCTCAGAGAGATAACGCATCTTCAGAGAGCAAATTCTAGTGAAAACTTGTATCCAAGGAAGGAGATTGAGTATCCCAGCCATGATCTAATCCATCCAAGCAAAAGGAGTGTACATGCAGTCCATATAGAAGCTTTTCTTCATTTGGTGATCACTTGTAGCCTTCAAACCCCTCATCAACACCCCATCCCTCACACACACGCATTCAAGAATGGAATCCAAGTAAGTATAACATCATACTTTCCTAGTTTATTTCATTTCATCATCATTTTATCATCCATTGTTTACTTTTCCCCTATTGACCTTCTCCAATTTTTTCACCTCCATATACCCATTAAAACCTCACTAAAACCTACCCCAGTCACCCTAATACCTAGTCTCAACCAACCAAATTCCTTTTTGTGCAATCACAAAGGAGACCAAAGCTTGTTTTGTGATATTTCTAAATCTCACAGTAACCAGCACCGGTTACACCTAACCACCGTTGGTCACCCCTGACCAACACCAGTCTCTGTATTTTCCCACACATCCTAGAACAAAGACCTATCCACCTAATTTCATCTTACCCTCACTCACCTATGATCTACCCGAGACCTCTGTCAAACCTGCAGAGACCCAGAACCAATCATTTGACCTTTGGATTCTATTCTAGCTTAGCCTGTTAGATTAGATCTATTTCTTATTGTGTTTTAAGTGAGATACCTAAATCATTTTAAATAACAATAGGATTTACTTTGTTTACAACATTAAATTTTTTAAAACAGTGGACTGACAGCCATCTAGGAAGTATCATACTTCCTGGGTCTAGCATACGTTAGGCAGTTCACTGCCCATATCGTTTAATTCCTTCTGGTGGTCTTGTTTTCATTACAGGTAGTTCCTCCTAGCCAAATGGAAGCTTTCACAATCAGCTGTGGATCTGGAAGTCATACGTGCGTAGCAACCCATCAACCAACATTTGAATAGGTATTCCTCCTATGCCCTTTACCCTATATGTTTCGTCAACACTTTAAAGAAACGATCTAAGAATCATGGTGAAACAATAGTTTCTAATTACGGGGGACTTAGAAACTTTTTGACTTTTAATGTGGCTGCCAACTGTCCTATTTGTTTTCCTTGACTTTTTTAGACCTGACGAAATATAAAATGCGGCCTATCTCACTGACTTAAAAACCTTTTAAGCCCATTTCCCTTTGAAAAGAGACATGTTGCCCACCTTGATCAGTGATCTACCGCCACATGGCCCTTGGACCAGGACCTCTGAGATTCTTCCATGTGTTCATGCCAAACACAGATGCTAAATTTGATGGGAAAATGAACGTCAATCACCTTTTATAGCCAACCCACCAATGTTTTTGAACTGTGCTCCCACGGGTTTTTTGAATACCAATGGCCAGTGCATTTGGGAAGTGTAAATTGATAGTCATTTGACCGTCACAGAATTGTAAAAATGGCTAAGTCCATTTTTAAAGTTTTTAAATCCAAAATAACCCTAGGGTAATTTTGGATAACTGTTTGGCAACCTCTCAGGGTAATCTTCTTGCTAGATTAGATCAACAGCTTTTATGTAGTCCATTTGGCATGGAGTCAAGCCAAAACATAAAAATTGATTTGTAACATTTAAATTTCTTACCCTAGAGTTATATTGAAGCATGAAAATAACTTAGGAAGGTCTGGAAGCTTAAAGTTGATCTGTAGAGCTCCAAATGAAGCTTTGAAATTACTCCAACTATCTGATTTTTCCATTAACACTACTCAAACTGAACTGGGGCTACCTTGGCTTACTCTTTAAAGATGATTGCTTGGGCTTTTGATTTAAAACATTGAAAATTGTCCCATAACATTGCATTTTGACCGAGGAAGAGGCACCAAGGACTCTTGACTACAACTGATCTCTTTGGGTCTAAAAATGAACCTTAAAGTTTCCCCAAAATCTGATTTGGCCAAGAAAGTTGCCCTTAACTGAAATGGATTGTGCAACAGTAGAAAAGCATGAAAAAACTATATAAAAACACAGAAAGATCATACATGTTCCAAGTGGAGACATGTAGAGTTTTCACAATGCACTTATTCTACTGAAAGCAAACCTACCTACCCTACCCTAACCAAAACAAGAGAAAGCTAAACAAATATTGTAATAGGCAGGGAGAAATAGCTTCCCTTATTTAAAAAGTGTGGCCATGTAATTAATTTTGTAATGGATATGGCATATAATAAGGGTGGAAAATTGTTTTCCACCCTACTAGCCAAAGTATCAACATCAAACAAAAATAATACCTCCTCAAGATGCTCATTATTTGGGTTTTGGAGGCTTTGGTGTTGATCCTTAGTGTTATGAGACTCGTCCTCATGTTTAGAAGTAAGCATGACTGGTTACAACTTTATTTTTAGCTCCAAGCTATCCAAATACTTGATTGGACATGGGGATTTGGGAACTAGTGGGCTCATCCTTGTCATTTTCCCATCTCTTTGAAGCTCATCCCTGTGAATGGGGTCATCTTGCAGACTTTTTGGAAGAAGGTGGTTGTTTGTAGGCTTGTTTAAATGTTGTTATGCCTCTATAAACAATGTTGCCTCTTTCAAAACTACCTTTTCCATGATGACTGATTTGACCTTATTATCATCATCTTCCTCCTCCTCAAGTATGAATCTTGAGAGATCAAAATCCTCTACAAAATCAGATTCTTGTAAGGATGAAGTGGAAGAAACATCTAAAATTTCACCATCAATAGAAAGAAAGAAGCTTCCTATGATCTCTTCTTTGTCCAAGGCTTCTGATTCTAATTTTTTCACCTTCATGGCATGAAGCTCTCCAGGTTTTATTTCAGCTGATGATGATGGCTTTGGTGGCTCAATGCAACCTCTCAACAAAGTAGCAAGCTCTAGGCATGCAAGACAATGAGGGTCATTACATTCCATAGATACATCTTGCACACTTGGGGGCATCTCTTCCTTTGCTGACTCTTGGGGAGACAAAATAACATCCTCTATGAATATGGTGCCATCATGCACACTACATTCAAAACAAAGAGACTATTCATCATCTTCTTCTTGTGTTTTTTCTTCCACACAGTCAGCTTCCACCTTTTGTTCTTGAACTCCAACCTCTTATTAAGGCCTAGTCATCAGTGGCATTTGCTTGATATTGAACCTTACAGCCCACTCTTTCAAGTTTCTTACAAGTTCTTCCTTGCTAGGATCTTCATTTTGTTTCCCTCCTTTCCTAATCCTTTGATCTTGTCCTTCCCAAAATGGGTTTGGGGTTGTAATAGGAGGGATGGATTGAGATTCAAATGATGCTTGTATTGGTTGAGGTGGTGGAGGGGAAGGTATGGCTTCTTCTTGTGGAGGATATGGGATTTTGGGAGGAAAAGGGGTAGAAAAACTCAAGTGGGGTGGAAGAGTAGAAGATGGAGAAGGGGTATCCACATTAGGGGAAACAGGTAAGAAGCATGGAAATTGGGGTTGAGGTTGAGATGGAAATGATTGTGGGATGGGGAAAGGGTTGTAGTATGGTAATGTAGGTGCCTCCCATTGATAGGATAGACCAACATTGGATTCATAGGCCTTAATCTCCTTGATCAATGCTTCAAGTTGTGCAATTATCTCAGTTATGAAAGAAAGATTTTGATGAGGACTGAAGTTAAATGGCATAAGGCCAACCCATGGACAAGGTGCCATGAAGCCAATCTTGAATGCTTTGAGTTGAGTTGTGGCCCTTTTTAGCACCATAGTTTCCTCCATCTTTCGAATCTCCAACTGTAAATCAGCATCACCATGTGTGAGATAGCCTCCAAATTTTGCATAACCCTACTCTTCAACAACTCCATAGTTCATTGGATGACCAAATTGGTCTGGATCTTACTCATATGGGTATGCATAGTGTTGATATTCATTGTAGTATGTATCTGAGAGGTGTTTTATAGTAACTTGATAATGAACCTTGAAAACTTGGAGGTGGATTGAACTGATATGGCTGCTACTACAAGTGTGAATTTCATGCAGGGAATGAAGCCATGATTGTGAAACTTCATCGAATGGAAGAAAGGTCTACAATTCAAATAAAGATGGGTTGTTTTGATCAGTGGAGTCACCAGTGGTACTTGAACATGCCTTCAAAGGTCTGATATTTCACCAAGATCATAACAAACTTCATAAAATGAATATGTAATTCTCTTCAATCTATCCCACTCAACGTGTCAAAACTGTTATCAAGAAGTGGAGGTAGTAAGGTGGATTAAATAATGTTGCTTGAAGTGGAACACCTCTGAAAGATGAAACTCTAACTTATGTGATGTCCCACCAGCCATGCCAAAACTATTATCACAAAAAAGTAGGACCCTAATATTTGGCTATGCAGATCTCTACTTTTAGCTAACATGGGGTTATCCCTCAAGCTATGGGACTTGTGAAACTAGAGATAACCCTCTGGAGAAGGTCAGCTTCATCTTCCTAATCTAATGCTAAAATAATCCTACTCTTAGAAAGGAAAATACAACTAACTAAACCTAAAATAACCATGACAAAGGACCAAAGAGAGAGAGGGGGGGTTAGAAAGATACATAAAAGGTAAACCCTAAGCTAAAAGGAAATGATAACACCAGAGAATGGAAAAGATACACTCTAGTGAGGGAGAACGAGAAATAAATGAAGAAGGGAGATGCCAAACATAAGTGACACGGACCCAAAGCTTCATTTACCATCTGTTCTCACATGAAACACAATAACATAATGAACTAACAAGGAGAACATACATGTACAACACAATGTAATAAGTAAAAGAGAGGCAAGGTTGTAGCTAAAACAAGCAAGGACATACAAATGTGTCACAAAACAAACTTTATTACAATAAAAGTATGCACAGACCATTACAGTTGGAGAGGAAAGCAAAAAAACCATTTCCAAGCCCAAAAATGAAGGTTTTACGACTCACAACTACTTAGGAACAAATTTGACAGAGTTCCATTACATTTTTTGAATGCCCATCCTTTCAAAATGAAATATTTTTACAATATATAGATCGAATGAAAGAGAAGGAAGAAATGGGGGAAGGAAAAGAGAAGGGGAATGAATTTTTTTGTCTTCAACCACTAACATGCTGCATTAAAATCCTCTACAAAGCACATAGGCACTTTCAAAGCCATCATTTAATCTATTTCATCCTGTAGAAGTAAATAAATCCATGCCTCATCAATTCTGGTCATTGAGCTACCTGATTTGATCATTTGCATGCCCAAACAGTCCTCTTCTACCTCCAAAATATATGTTTGCCATTTTGACTTTCCAAAATCATATTTTGATGATGTCAAATTGAATATCTCGATGAGATCTTTCTAATGATATAAATTTTGTCTGATTTGGAGCTCGGGATCAAAAGATATGGCCATTTGAAGATTTTCTATCAAGAGGCACAGAAATTTGAAGTGTGGCAGTCTTTGATTGGTTCGGGGATTTAGCCCCCACCAACATGCACTTAGCTTCACCTTTTTCTAAGTTTCATTCCCTCATTGGGTCACAATATTGGGATTTTACTTCCCCGCTCACCATCTATCATTGTCTTTTTTACGTTGGCTTTGGCTTTATCAAAATACGAGCCAATAAAAATATGCCATGTTCCTTCGGATGTCAAACTATCTTTTACCTTTTTCAGTCTCTGTGACATGTGGACCAATCAAATGGCTGCATTATCTTTCACATTTTAGACCCCTAGAAATACGAGCCAATAATAAATGACCATGTTTCTTCATAATTTTCCCCTCGACTGACCATTGTGAAATGTGAGCCAATGGGAAGGCTCCACATACTTTGTGTATCACTCCCTTGTTTGATCTCAAGCCTCTGATATCCATGAAATATTTTATCCAATGAGGAAGCTCCATGCCTTGATGCATTGTCAAACTTTTTGATAGCCCTTTTGACAATTTGCAAAGTATGAGCCAATAGAAAGGCTCCACATACTTCACATTGTTAGTCTTCTATTTGATATCCACTAAGAACTGTGAAATGCTAGAAAATGAGAAAGCTCCACATTTCTATAGTGTCATAATTTGTCAATTTTCTACTTCGTGCTTGGATCTGATTGGACGAGCCTTCACATTTTTTAGATTTGTGAAAGGTGAGCTAATGAAATGGCACAACATAGCTCTTCACATCGCAATTTCTAAGTTCAAGGGACTTAGAAACTTTTTGGCTTTTTAATGTGGCCATCATCTATCCTCTTTGCTTTCCTTGACTTTACCAGACCCAACAAAATATAAAATGTAGCCTATCCCATAGGCTTAGAAATATTTTAAGCCCATCACCCTTTGAAAAGAGACACTAGGCCGCCTTGATCAGTGGTCTGCCACCACGTGGCCCTTGGGCCAAAACATCTGAGCTTCTGCCATGTGTCCCTATTGAACACTGACGCTAAATTTGATGGTAAAATGAATGTCATTCAGCTTTTATAACCAACCTACCATTGTTTTTAAATTGTATTCCTGTGGGTTTTTTGAATACCAATGGCTAGTGCTTTTGGGAAGTGTAAATTGACAGTCATTTGACCGTCACAAACCTGTAAAAATGAATAAGTCCATTTGTAAAGTTGTTAAAGCCAAAATAACCCTGGGGGTAATTTTAGATAACATCAACATGCCTAAAAAATTTCATGGATATAAAGCACATATACTAAGGATTCTGGAACAATTTGGTTTTCAATCCTGACCTTCTATCTCAACCCTAAAATTGTAAAAACCCACAAAACTAGATTTTTTCTCTCTCTTCCTAAAATAGTTGGAACACCAAACCACCACAAAAATGATATATGAGGAATTATATTCAACCTTGATGCATCAATTTTTCATGGCAACAAATTATGAATACCAAACAAATCAAATCTCCTAAATCACTCTAGAAGGATGGTTTTGCTAAGGTTTCAAACCCTTCTTAAGATTGTTCATAAAAACATGATGATCAAATGAGTTCATTTATTTTTCTAAACACTCTTATCTTGGTGGAAAATAATCCCCTAAAACATCTTAGTACCATGAAAAGTGTGTGTGAGTGAGTGAGCATATGAAGTTGCCAATTCAAGCTGGTTTTGCCTTCTCAACTTGGTTTTACCAAAAACTTCATATCTTGCACTTCCTTCACAATTTTGACCTAAAAATTGACCTGAAGCATTATTGCTACCTCCTCTAACTGATCCAAGTCTCATCGATGCTCAAATATTCTTGAAACTCTCTATTCACAATGACTTACTTGTGTTTACTTAGTTTGTCTTCACAATCTTGTTTCCCAAGGACCATGAAACATCACTATACCTCTAAGAACTGACGTAAAACTCATAATACACCTAATATACCACATAACCATACTATGACCATGCTTTAACAATATTTATCTAATCCAAATCTCATTCTTCCAGCCAATTCTATATGTTTTAGGTCTAGGAATAGGCCTAGAATGACTTGACTCAACTCATGAACCTCATGCACTAACCATGGAGACCACACGTAGACACTTGGACACCTTTAACACACCTCTTATACCATTTTTGACCTCATAACATCCTTCAATCAACTTATAATATCTCAAACTATGACTATGCCTACTAGACCATGCTTCAAGACCTTATAGAACATCACCAAAATAGGTTACTACCAATAAACCTTCATTGTTTTACGTTGACTAACATCTCATGGAGACTCACATGACACCTACACACCCTTTTCCATCAATGGATTTGGCATCAATGACAACACCTAAACACAAAGGCCAACAATTCTTAGTGTTTGGTATCTTATTTGAGAGCTATCACTATGTATATATATGATTCCCTTGTTTGAATTTTGTAATTAAAACTAAAAGTCCGACCCAAAAATATAAAATATTCCCAAGAATTAAAATAGACCCAAAAGAGTAAGAAAAGAGGAGAAAGGGTAAGAAGTGCCCAGAAGGGATAGGATAGGAGTGCCTTGGTGATAGTGTCCTACCTAAGTGCTAGTGTCTGAGGCCATAAAAGATAAATCAGTAAAATACCTACAAGGTTGTGGGGTGTGATGTCAATAAAAGTATAACAAACAAATAAAAAGACCCAAAAGACATTTTCAATTACTAGTTTTCTTGCTTATGAATCATGTATATATTAGTATGCTCTAGAACCTAGAAATGTACCCAAGTGCATAGATTTTGTGTCTATATCAGGAGACTTACCCAAAGTAGGAGGGAACGAGGGAACGGGATGTTCATATCAAACAACATATTCATGAGACATTCATGATGGTGAGGTGACGTGCATATGATTTCTAAAAAGGGGATTGGACCAAGAACGTGAGAAAGTTATTCTCGAGGATCCCATTCATCATGCATGGACTGAGTAGTAGGATGAGAATGTTGAGGATCTTCAAAAATAGGCTCAGAAGGATGAGGAGTAATTATGGATACTTCATAAACTAATTTTTGTTTAGGCTCGACGTCATCGGCCTAGTCGAAGGCATTTGTGATCGGGGAAAGAGTTTCAGACACCCTTGGCCCTATAGCAATTTTTTCACAAGGGTCGATGGTGTCTAGCAAAGATGGGATTTTATCTTTGGGAACCTAATTATGAAAAACACAAGGGTAGACAATTTTTTGAGTCCAAGGCTGAAATTATGGAGGATATTCATTTCTATGTATTTTATAGCATGCCTCACATCATTTATGGAAACCATGTTCTCAAGAGGATAATTAGGATCAACCAAGTTTGTTTTGGCATTTTCTGATTTCTTAGAGCTTTCACATGTACTATGGTTAGGCATAGGATCAAAAAAATGTTTGAGCTCCTCGTTAGCTTGGTTAATAGTATTGTGAAGATATTTTTATTTTTGGGCATCACAAGCCTTGACTGCTTTAGTTAAACACTTTCTAGTGATGGTATCATGATCAAATTGAAGACCTAGGATGAATGCAATAGTAGTTGTGTAAATGACATGACCATTTTCATAAGAATGGCCCCAGTTAGCACGCCACCAGCAAAACATGTTCTCATCATGCCATTTAGGGATGGGTTGATAAAGATCGAGTATTTGACTAAATGGATTAGGAATGCGTCATCTCAACTCATCCTTGGTCAATGATTGATAATAAACAAGTTGGTTCTTACTATTATCAACTTTTTTATCAATATTAAAGACATTCTTACTTGAAGATGCCATAAGAGGAAGATTATCTGAGACTTCGTCATTTGTGACATTCTTACTCTTTGATCTTTGGAGAATTTTCACTTGTTTGGTTGTTTATGCCTTAGGAGGATCCTTCTCAAACTCCCTTATGAGGTAGCATTACCTTTTATATTTTTCAAAAGCTTCATCTAAGGAAGTAGGAGATAAATACCTAACCTTATGTTGAAGGCAAGGTTCTAAATCTCAGAGGAAAATTTGGAATAGGATATCATTTGGCATGTTTTTTTTTATTAAGGGCAAATATTTTTGAAGGGAATATACCCTGTATACAAAACAGCCCAAAATCCAGATAGAAAAGATGAGAAAAGCAGCCCAGAGAAAGGAAAAAAAGTCAACCAAGGAAGGCTCAACAACCAAATATTACAATATATGTGAAAAAGGGATCAAAACGTACAAACATCTAGAGAAAAGAAGGCAAGATCAAAAAGAAACCAAAAGAGAAACAGCATAAAGAGATCCACCAAAAAATAGCTCTAGAACCGCCCGATGACAGCCACATCGCAGCCAAAAAACAACATCACAACAGCCCGTTACTTGATGGCTCTGTCAATTTTGGTCTTGATAGCCTGCAATGACATGAAGAAGGCAATGGCAGTGGCCTGAGAGGAGTCTTGCAAATCTGCTTGGGCATGTTATGTTCTAGTTTAGTAGACAAATTTTTCCGAATGTTTGATTAATGCTTGCACTGAATCATTCTCATGTTGTTGACAATTAATGAAATCATCGATATTATTCTTAGGCAGATCATGATATTGGAATTCATTGACTAGGGATGTTACCAAACATTATATCTCCACTATGGAGTTAGGGGGTAAAGTATGATACCAATATAAGGCATCCTTGGTAAGTGTCTTAGCTAAAAGCTTAGTATCAACATAGGAGAAAACTTTAATCCATTCCTTATAATGATTACCAAAATATTTAATGTGTAGAGTGGGGTCCATTGATCCATCATAGAAATGGAAGGGGCAATGCCTCCAATATCCATGCTAGTAATATAGGGTGCTAGGGGCTCTTGTTAGACTACCCAAAAAAATTTGCTATGAATAGGAGGCTAGGAAATAGGTGCCCCATTATGACCATTAGGAAAGGGAGGGGAAGTACACCCCTAGATCTTGGGTTGGGATGGTTAACTATTTGAACCATGTTAGTTTGCATTTAGAGAAGTTGAGTTGTAGTAGTGGTTTATTATTGGCTCATTTTATCTATGATTTGAATGATGAGATTAGTAGGGTCAGAACTAGAGGCATTCTCGGATAAGCCTATCATAGTATCTTTCCCACTATCTACCCTACTTTCAAGTTTCTCAAATACAAATTCATGAAGATGTTTGTGAATTACTAATTTGAGTTCCCCTTTGTATTAAGGACATTTGTCAGGGAAATTGTATATCTCAGGTGGAGGATCAAAGGTATTATCAATTGATCCTCTTCACCTTCACCACTTAAGATGTTATTATTATGAGTTTTATAAGTTTTTATATTGGCTTCTATCACACAAAAATCTAAGTAGAAAGGAAAATTGGATTCTAGATGATTGGTTTCTAGAAATGACCGCACATCAGAATTAGAGATCCCCAAGCCCAGATACTCCATGATGGAGTGTTAATCGAGTCTAGAAGAAGTTTGTAAATATAGGCTACTAACACAATCAGCCATAGAAAAATGGTTACACATGGGATGAAGGAATCTAGGATGGAATCTAAACATAACAGACAGGATCAGCCCTGCACATAATTGACACAGGGGCTGATGTTTTTTGGGGAAATTGATTTTTAGGGTTTTTCTAATTTTTAAGGGCTAAAACAAGGTAAAACTAAAAAATGGATGCTTTCAAAAAGATGTGATCTATTATAAGGTATAAAATAAGGTTCGTGTTAGGTTCACCAAGGATGTATGGGTCAAAAATGTGTCTAGACAACATGCACTCTCATCATTTGTTTAACTAGGGTATCGAGGAAATGAGTAAGAGACACACCAAGACCGACACATAATGGATAGAATTAAAAGGGCATACATACCCAAAGGTAAGTAACCCTTACTCTAGGACAACGTAAGTTTTCCAAGGCCCTATGTCATAAAAGAGGTAGGAACCCTATTAGGGTATCGACATTATGGGGTTGATTAAGGAAAATATAAGCATGCAATATATATGCTAACCCAAGTAAAACATGTGACATAAAATAAATATTTGAATACAATATGCTAACCTAGCATGTGCATAAAATACTAAGCTAACATAAATTAACAAGCAAAGATAGGAGACTAATCTATACAAAATGAAAATTTGAGTTAGAGAACTTACCAGTTGGGGTGTGGTCGCTAATGCATCTATTTCCCAAAAGATAATACACCAAGAGAGAATATATTTTGGGTAGAGAAGGGGAAAAAATATTTTCCTAACTCACTATAGGTGACCCAAGAGTGCAAACAAACCAATCCAACAAGAAGAAGATCCAATCCAAGAGTTAAGATGCAAGAAATCCAAGAGCTGAGTGAGCAGATGTAAGTTGACACAAAAGAGAAGAGCTAATGGTGATTTCCTATATGTATTTTTGTTATCTACTTATGTGTGAAAATGTCTTTTTGTTATTTATACCAATGCCATCACCCATAGGTGAAGGCATCGGCTAGGCATTTAAAAATACATCGATGCAATCACCCGTGGGTGATGGCGTTGTCTAGGGAGGGAAGTGATAAGGGGTGTGTGTAATGTTTCATGAAGAAAAAAAATAAATTCAAGAATAATATGGTCATGGTGGAAGTAAATTTTCATAATAATGCAAATCAAAACAATAAGATAAGAAAAAACAAAGGTGGATATATAAGACCAAAATCCATTCTCTCTCCATGTATCATCCCTAACCAAATGGTTACGTGAATAGCCATACCCCTATCCCAGAACGAGCCCTTTAAGGCACTTGTTCCTAGAAATAGATGCATTAGCGACCTCTAACCTAGAAGAGAAATTTTTAGTAACATGTATGGACATATAAAGCATGAAAACTTAGGTGTATGCACAAACCAAGCTCAAGCCTAGTTGAGCTACTTATAGTTCGTTGAGTTACTAATCAAGCTATTTGTCGAGCTTGATCTTACCTTGAATTGTTTATCATTTAAGATGATCCAACTCATCGAGTTACTTTTTTTTTTATTCTTAACCAAGTTGCATTAAACAATTTGATCTTTTTATTGATCTATCACTGAGTTGTGTTAACCAAGCCAAGCTTGTGATTAAGTTACATTGTATTAACTGAGACAATCTCAAGTATTGTTGAGCTTGCATTATTACCAAGCTAAATCGTTCTCATCGAGCTACCACCCTATCTCCTTACTGAGATAGTACCTCAGTTAGCAAACCTAGCTAGTTGATCTAAGTTACTCATTCAACCATCTCACCAAGTTAGTCACTCAACCATCTCACCAAGTTACTCACTTAACCAACTCATCGAATTAGCTAAGTCATGTGGAATTCAAAATTCCTTGTAACGTAATTAACTTAGCGATCCAAAAATAATATAAAATATGTTTTGGTTGGAGCATCTTTACACAACCAAAAATAGTAATTTTCTCATGTTATATTCAATATAATACATTTGGCTATTATATAGCCATTACCATAACAAAACAATCTTCCTAAAAATTAGGAAGGCATAATAATAAATAACTTGGTAATGGATTTACAGGTATAACATACTAACTACTAACCTAGGTAATACAACAAACTATTAATTATTGTTTACCACAAGGTAAATAATCAACCAATGTAATTACTAATTTACTAAATAGTAAATTACCAATATGATGTGAACACTAGTTTTTCTAACATTCCCCCTTAGTGTTTATATAGTAGAAAAAAAAATCTCACACTTTTTTTGTAACTTGCTTACCTCTTCTCGCTCATGATCTTAGCACACAACTTGAACTGAAGGTAGAATAAGGAATACATTAACTTCTTATCAACCATGTATTGTCGAGAACACATCTAACCAAACTAGTGTGGGAACATGTACATGAACCATCTTCTTATCAACCAATCATTGTAGGGAACACATCCAACCTACTTAGTGTGGGAACTCAAGTAGGAACCATCTGCACAACCTTCAATGGTTTTACAAAGGTGTACCGCAAACCTAGGTATGAATAGGAACACATATGAATGTTCCACTATATTTTCACATTAGGGAATTATGTAGGAAATACCTCTCATTTATTACCAATATGAACACATGAATACTCTAAAAACTAATCATAAATAAATATAAGCACTCTAAATCATACCATAGCAAACACAAAACAAACTACCACCATATTTGATGTGCAGCCCCATCGTTGGAGACATATGAGAGGTCATTGATTAACCTCCAACCTCTAGTGCAATGTTGCTAACTCAATCGGATTTGGATATGAAGCTCAAATTATTTCCACATTTTTAATTATCTCTTCCCCTCTCAATGTGAAATCACTTATTTTATGGATGTCGGGTAACACCGAAAATGCATCTGTAAGGTAGCTTTTATTTTTATTTTCAACTTTTAACAATGACTTGCAAATTTTAATGATGACTCAACTAATGAGGCAAAAATATTTGGACTTTATTGTCACTTTTGACTAGATAATTTGATCAACAAGACAATGATACATTTGATGAATAACACATTATTACTCTTTAGGGAATGAACAAAAAAGATGACAAATGATAGATAATAATTGTAACAAAAATAATTTTGACTCAACTCTTTCAACAATATAAAAGCAAGATATACTTAAATTATTTCCTTGACACTTTTGCAATAACTATTGACGCAAATATACTAATAATTTAGACTCTAGAGTCAAATTACTAAATTAATACAACAATTTTTATAATAAGTAATCTTTTGATAGCAAAGAGAGGACTCTAGAAATTGACATTATAATGTAAATGAATTCATGTATAATAAAAAATTAACACTATCTCGACTAGACCAAAGACAAATATATAGTCATTAGGAATCCATATGAACTAAAGTAAAAATTGAATGGAAAGAATTTATAATGAATTACACATGGAATGGATTGATAAATACTTAACATGAGGAACACTTTGACTTATGGAAAACCAGATGTACTGCTAAGAGCTCAAGCCATATGTATTTAACTAATTTAGGAGAGTGTACGGATCTAATAATGCAAATAATTTCTAATGCAATAATCTTGCAATGTTGTACATTGTGTCAAGTTTATCGGAGGTGATTGAAGCCAAGGTTAATGTAGTGCAAGTTAGATATCAATGGAGACACAAGTTCTATGGGCAATAATCCACCAAGTTAGTGTCAAATATTCCATGTGGATTTTGATGTAAATACCATGGGCAATAAAACGGTGGGTGGTTCAAACTGACTATGCAAAACACTATGGTGATCCCAATGCACAGGTGACAAGTAAGTATAAATTAAACATCGGGTTTATAATATACAATCAATGTAGAGTGTTAAGAAGATGTATGTGGTGTTGAATAATAGATATTACATATATTTCAAATGAGTTTCATAACTCTTTTTATACACTATATGACCGCACAAAATTTAAACATATGTATTAATGATTGTTAGCCATGTTTCAAACATGAAACAAATATGAGTTTAGAGTATTCAAATCCTTGTGATGCGCATTCAAAGATATTTGTACGTAAATATTTGATCAAAATATGTGTTGGGCAGAACATAACACTATCATTCTAAGGCAGATAGTCAGGTTAACAGACCGGACCAAGTCGAAGTTGGGATTTTAGATATTTCTCCACCTCCAGGAAGAATGAAACACCTAAATATATGTTATACTAATTAAAAAACTAAACAATCAGCTATTAAAAATTCTCATCCATGGGGGGAACCATGAATTACATTGGTTGTTCCCCTACAACCTCTCAAGATCTCATTTTTCTCTGATACCAAATGTTTTGGTAGGAGCAGATTTACATAGCCAAAAATAGTAATATTCTCATGTTATATTCAACATAATACATTTGGTTGTTATATAGCCATTGCAATAGCACAACAATCTTCCTAAAAATTAGGAAGGAACAATAACATATAACTGGATAATGGATTTGTGGATATAACAAACTAACTACTAACCTAGGTATACAAAAAACATTTAAGTATTATTTACCACAATGTAAATAATCAACCAATGCAATTACTAATTTACCAAATTTCAAATTACCAATATCATGTGAACACTAGTTTTCCTAACGTTCCCCCCTTAGTGTTTACATGGTAGCAAAAGAACTTTCACACTTTTTTTGTAGCTTGCTTACCTTAGTAATGAAAGAAGGAATAAATATTTGATTCACATGTTTAAGGAATTAATTTGCAATGCCTTAGTTAATTGGGTGAACAATTAATATGTGAAAAACACAAAAGTACTTGTACATTGGGTTTCATTCAGTTAATTCCATATTAATGTTAAGAATTAAGATTACACAATAAAATAACTTAGTAATAAATTATGATTAAATCATGTTTTATATTATTTTCTTCTCAACACAGGAAGGGAAGTTGGTAGAGTTACGCATGCTTTGGGTGAGCACTTAGGCTTCTATTTGAGTGAAGTGCCAATGTGCCAAACTATGTTGTGTTGATCGTAGACTACAATGTGACAATTCTATATTTAAATTAATAATAAAGTAACAGCCACATAATGAAATTAGCCGTATGAGATGGAGAATTATTGACATTAATATTCCTTTTGCATTTATCACATAGCTTCACATATTCATGACATTAATGTTCCATGGTATGCTAGTATTACCCTTGATAAAGTAACATTTAGACATAGCCTTACCACTGAAATGACCACCACACTCACTATCGTGTATTTGTGAAAGAACCAATTATGGATCATCGGTACCTATGCATCGAAGTAATCATCCATTCATGGATTGTTTAAATAAATACCCACTAATAATTTAATAATTTATGGATTCATGTTGCAACAAGAATCCTTCTTGTGGTGACACACTGGTTAGTAGTACTTATCCCTAGAGGAAATTATAAGTATTAGTATACCATTCAAGATTTATGGCACTACATGTAACAGTAATAACATGAAGAGTATTAACAATATCAGGGGTAATGGAGGAATTAAATAATTGTCTAATTTTAAGGTACCACATTTATCTACTATATCAATTTTTACAACCTAATATAGATTTTAGGTTTGTAGAATGTTATTGTACAACAAACTAAGAAGCATGTTAGGGTTAACAACAGGTAGAATATTTTGATATAATCAACTTCTAACATCAATTATACATGACCATATTGATGCATTTAAACTATAAATGAGAAAAATATTAATAAACAATAAGAAACTAGTTTAAAACATGAAAGGATAGATATAATTAGTTGTTCAGGATGATTTTAGAGTTATATGGGTGTGCAGGGTTATGGAACAGGAAGATCTGGAGCTATAGATTTTATGCAATAGATTCTATAACTAGAGAATGTATAGTTATAGGTATGTATAGAATATGTATGGCCTAGGCAGGAATCATATAATACAAGAAAATTATTATACACTTTTGAACCAGAAGACAAATATGTTTTGCAACTTTTGATGTGCTTCGATCATCTACAAATGGTGTTTGTTATATGTCATTCTTTCTCACACAACCTCAAGATGACCTATGATGACCTGTGAAAAACTAAAACCCAAAATAACATGTATAACCCTTCATTATATAATTAACAAACAAAAGGAAAATGGCATGTGTGTGCGTTTTAGGCTAGACCACCTGCTATCTTGTTTTTTTACAAGGGAAAAATTCACTTAAAAATAGGACAATTGTACCCTACTGTCAAAAAATTTCATTATAAACCTTCCCCAAGACTCCTCCAGGTCATTCCATCCCCTGTACAGATCCTATCCTACCATGTCAAGTGGTCTTATGTGTTTTTTAACCTTTTACATAGGTGATTTAGGCAAAATAAGTTCATTCAAGTAATTCTAGGATGATACTTTGTAAAATAGGCTTTTCAAGAGACTTGGGAATGGCTATTTCTATTTTTTCTAAGATGTGGTTCATACCCCTCGGAGTGGAGTTGTAAGCCAAAATCCATCAAGGAGTGGTATTAAGAAGCTAAGAATTTTTTGCAACTGATTTAGGAAGATTTTGGAAATTTTCAGAGGTTTTGGGACAAGTTCAGCAAAAACAGGTCTTGGAGGGTAAAGGATCTTGCAGTACAAAACAACCCTTGAGATTTGAGAAGTGATTTCAGAAGCCCCGTAAGGATTTGGAGGTCAAAGTAAGCATATTTGGAAAGGTATTCTAGATCTCTAAGTGATGGTGGTTTCACATTTTTCACAAGACAAGCAATTCTTCAAACAGAATGTTTTAAGCATGCATAACCTATGATCCTGAGAAAAAACCTATTTGTAGGGTGTTTCAAGAATAATCAAGGAATTATACCCATTCTTTCCCTCTCCAAATGTTTTTTTCAGTAAAAATCATATAAAGAACTTCTAAATAAGACCTTTGGATGCTCAAGTTATTCCTCTATAGAGTTACTCTCCAAGGTACGCTATAGGACTTAGTCATTTTTTTGGTTGACACATGTCACTCCCACGTCTAAGTGAAATTTATTTCCATCCCATCCCCTTGGGATAGTTGGGAAAAAAAATACACCTATCCCCCAGATAGCCTCCTAGACCATCATGTAACCTTTATTGAACCTAAACAGGCTAGTTTAGCCCCCTTGCACCAATTTTAAGTACCCTCTGTCGTCGAATCCCAGAACACCACTTGTCACCTTCAGAGAAAGGAACATTTTCTTACACAAATTTTCCCATCCCCTTGGGATGGTTAGGACACAAAAATGTTCCCAATCCCAAGTTTGACCCCTATTTCTCCACATGACCCGAAAAAGTGCTATGCAGGCTCATTTTAAGCTCCCTCTCCTCTCCACCTCGACCAATGACCATCCGCCACTTGTCAAGCCTAGAGCCAAGTGAATTTTCTTACACAAATGGTCTAATCCCCTTGGGACATTTGGGACATAAAAAAACTCCCAAGCCTAGCCCCTTCCCTGGTCACCCATATGGCCTAGTTTCAACCCTTAGGTGTTTTTAAGTGCTTTTTCGCTCTCCCTCACTGGTCAATCTTGAGATGCCACTTGTCATGATCATGGTGAGGAAATTTTTTGTGCACCATATGTCCTAAAAACTTGGGACACCTAAGACACAAAATTTCACTCAATCCATTTAAGATTTTTAAAAAATCCATTTTTTGTAACTTTATAATTATCGTGTTTCTTCTTCCCCATGTGTACGAGAACCTCACTACCGGAAGGAACTTCAAAATTCCATTTTCATTGCTTCCACCTCTCCATTTATTCATTACACATCAATTCTAATAGATATTTTTCTATAATAACATCCAATCCATTGCTTTTTCAGCTACTACCATGTCCATTTTTCACCAGAAGCTTTCATGAACAAAAACCATTAAAAACGTGTATCTCATAAACGAGCAATTGATTCTAGTAATATTTTCACCATCTCTCCCTCTCCCAAACACCTTTAAGCTACAAAAAACAAAAATACTAGAGATGTTCCAAATTATTAATGGTAGCAAACCCCAAAAATATGCCCTAGTTTCTTCTTCCTCAATTTCCCATTAATCTGGAAGGCGGTTTGAGCTAGAAACCTGGACACAACATCTAGAGAAAAAACCCATATTAGAAATTTTTATTTTTCATAAAAATGAGGTGCGGAAAACTAGCTACTAAAAATAGTAAGTACTCCATACTCATACTTACTATAAATATAAAATTTCTCATAGCTACAAAGAAAATTTTGCACACTACTTCATAGATACAAGGGTGTTAGACGTTGAAGAGAAATGTGTTAAAGAATGAGAAAGATCAAGACAAGCCCAAGTGAAACAAAGAAGAGCTTAAGATAATATCAAATCAACAAGTTAGCTAATCATAGGTATTCTAGATCACAATGACAAGGAGGAAATCTTGATCCAATATTTGAGGAGTTACAAAGAAGGTAAGAATTAACAAGAATTTGAAGGCACTCCCTTCATCCTGAAACTACTCTCACTGGTGGTCCATGTGATGTTAACCCATTAGACATAGAGTTTCCAAATCTGAGTGAAGACTTTGAGAATTTACTGACATGGAAACTGAAGTATAATTTGAAGCAAGAACGTAAGTAGAAGTAAGATTCGAATATAAATAAATATCTTAAAGTGAAGTAGAAGCTTGAGCTCAAGTGAGAGCATAAGTGAGAGCCATAACCAGAGCAGAAGTGAGAGCAAGAATCAAAGAAGAAGTTAAATATGTAATAGGTAATGAAGAGAGGACTCGGCCTATAGTGTCGTGGGGAAGGAACACAAGCCCACTTGTACTACGACAACCCCTACATGAGTTGTCATGATGCTCAAGGAAAAGCTTTCCAAATTTCAGGGGAGATGGATCACAGCTCCCAGAGGAACATGTAGCAGCCTTCATCATCACTTGTGGTGTGTTGGGTGTTGAACACGAAGATGTATTCGTTAGATTGTTCATGGATTCATTGCAAGACAAGGAGGCCAAATGGTTCTACCTTCTACCAACAAGATCAATCACATGTTGGGATGATATAAGAATTTTCTTTGAAGACAGATTCAAGTCTACAGAAGATTTTCAAGGTCTCTTGGTCCAATTGGTGCATATGAAGAAAGAATCTAATGTAGGCATGAGGGATTTCATAGCAAGATACAACCAAGTGCTCAATAGGAAACCTCTCGAAGGCATGCCCTTAAACAATAATCTGAAGATATTTTTCATAAGTGCTCAACTACCTAAAGTTGGATTTATTCTCAGAAGGTCTCGGCCTAGAACTTTGAAGGAAGCTCAAGACTACACCATCGAAACAGAGGATGATTTGATTTTATCTTGAAAAGTGAAAAACTTGAATGACAAAAAAAAGGGTTGGAGTTCGGGATCCACTCCCACGGACCCCATGATTCAAAAAATGGCTAATGATATAATTGCTCTCAAGAAGTAACTTTCTAAAACCACCATGAGAAATGTGCCAAATAAGACCAATCTCCCAAACAGACCAAGGATAGTTCTACCTCCCTATAGGCTTGCTCTTGAGACACCACTGATCAATGCAACCTATGATGTAGAAGAACCATAAGAGGAAGAAGATGTGGAAGAGCCACAATAAGAAGAAGAATTTAAAAATGACAATGTTCATGAGCTTAAAGAATTTGATGGTGATGCTCATAATGGTCTCATTAAATACCACTCAGTAAGTGAGGATGATGATGATGATGAAGAACCAAGCTTCTCGTGTGTTTTGTTCACCTACTTATAGTATAAAAAGGGAGCTCCCTCCTCAGAGGTTGTTGCAAATAAGAAGAAGAAGGATCCTCCAGTAGAAAGTTCCACAGAACAAAATAATCAGTAGAGGATCCCTACTCCCACCATCCATGGATTCAGCAAAGGAGAAACCAGACCCAATAGTGAGTAAGAATTCAACTCTCATAACAAGTAAGTCATTTGGTGTTTCTCCTAATTCAAAATATGCTTCTAAAGCTAATTCTTCAAATAATACTAGTACTGTAAAATCCCCTAAAGCTCAACCAAAGTTAGCCACCCTGTCTCCTTCTAAACCCCGTACTACATCCACCAAGAGTATTCAAGCTCCCAAGGTAGCACCATCTCCATAATGTAAAACCTTTTTTATCCCCAGAACATTTAGTTCACCCACCTTGGCTTCATTCGATTACATTGAACATGCTAGCAAAATCAAAGTTCAAATTACCGAAATTGAATATTTACAAACACATCCAGACCAATTCAAGAGGTCCATCAATGTTTTCTAGAATGGTAGCCAAAAATCCCACACTATGAATCCCAATCCTAAGGGCCTACTACCAACACCACCTATGCATCCTTCACAGTTAATTTTGGCGCTTATTACATCCAAAACTAATAAGGTAGAACCCTTCTACCTATCCCTCCTAATCAAAGAATACCAGTTAAACAATTGTATCATAGACTCCAAAGCCTCTGATAATGTCATGTCTATCAAATTATCCAATACCTTATGAATTACTTTGACACATGCAAATGCCTCCTATTATTTTATGGAGTCTAAAGAAGTGTCATTAGTGGGAAGGATCAAAGATGCACAAGTGGCCTTGGCAGACTTTCTAGAAAAGAAGGTGTTACTCACAATCTTAGTGGTAGACATGCCAACATCCTTTGATATGTGTTTGAGTAGAAGCTTCTGTAGGGACCTAGGTGGGGAAATTTAGATGGATTGGTCCTCTGCGACCATCACTGTGAAAGCGGAAATGAAGAAGTTTCTCCATGTATGAAAGATGAAATATACATTCTAAAATTCGGAGGACCCAAGAGAAAATATCTTGTTTTAAGACATTGGGATGGGGAATTATTTCCTCACATCTAAAAGAGATGTAAGCTTTCCTTTCCTCACTAGGGATGAAGAAGATAATTTGTGGACCAGGGAATTTAATGGCATCCATTCAAGTGCAGGGTCCAGAGATGGCATTGTCTTGAGATATCCCTTTGGTGAATTCTTCCCATTTGCATATAAGCTATAATTTAAAAATAATAAAAAAAACTATAGAATATGAGGCTCTCCTCCTCATAATGGATGTCACTGAGTCCATAGGTATCAAAAATATCAAGTGTCTCAGAGACACGGAAGTGATAGTCAAGCAAGTAAGAGACCAATATCAATTAAAAAACATAAGGCTCGGGCACTATAGAAATAGAGTTTGGGAATGCATTGAATCTTTCGATGATTTCTCCATTCAATCCATTCCTCATGAGTAGAATGAAAATTCAAACTCACTCATTGTCTCAACCTTTTTGGTGAATCCACGTCTGTCCTTACATACATACAAGGTTGTTGTTGAGATGTTCTTCAGACCAATTGTGTCAGGCAATGTGAACCATTAGCAAGTCTTCAATGAAATCAGTCAAAAACTCACCTTCTTGGAGCAGAAAGATAATTTCAGTAGTCTCTTCTATGAAGGAACTAAAAAATCTACACTGGGAGTCAGCGATGTAAGAAGACAAAGAGGGTATTGAAGGAGTTGATTGAGAGGGATTAATAAATCTCAAAGGGAACAAGATTCTAAATGGTCTGGTGTCGCTAGAGGATTTTTTGACAAGCATGATTGTGATTAACTAAAATTTGGATAATGTGGTAGTTAATCTAAGTAGGAACAACAATAAATAATAGTAGATAAAAGTAGTAAATAAATATAAAAAGTGACCCAAACAACTAGGCTAATGAAAATAGTTACCCTAATATGCAAAGAAGGGTTAGAAGGAGCTTAGCTGATTTAGCGAACTTGTTGGACTATGTCGCAGAGATGACTGGAGAAAAAAGAGGAGGAAATGACTATGCCAAGGTCTAGAAACTTGTAGATTCCGGTCATCTGAGTGGACTGGGGCACCGAGGATAGTAGCAAGGTGCCTGTGAGTGCCATAGTCTACATTCTTGGAACCCTGATCTATGTAAGAGGTCTAAAAACTAGATTTATAGGGTTGTCATATGATTTAAATCCTTTGCCACTTATCGCACTAACTTCGTTGCACTACACTATATGTCGTTGATAGTCAATGATGAAGAATAGATCTATAAAACCCCAAGACAAACATCAAACCCTTAAAAAAGAAAGATGCATATGAAGGGTTCATACTGACCTCAGTTGCAACAATGGTGGACTTACTAACTGAGTATTGCACTACATCTCAAACTTGATGTAGTTCTATGTTCAAGTGTGTGCAACCATGCCCTAGGTTCTCTTGTGTCAGTCACACTTTGCGAAGTAGTGAGAAAATAACTAGATGTAGAATGTAGTAAATGTGTGCATGGAAACAATAGACTCCCCTCCTATGAAATGTGATACAGATGAACTAGCCTTGTGTGTCTTATGATGGAGCTAAATGGATGTAAGTGTAGCTTTAGATTCCTTTGATGGATGCAACTCTAGATGGTGATAGTAGATGTTTGATGCTTGGTCCCTCATTATGGTCACATAACTTTATATTTATATGCTTCTCTTGTTCTAATTTCATAATTAGCCCCAAAAAGGCCAACCACCAAAACGATAGAAATCTCAAATGGCTAGAAATTGCCTAAAAGTTGAGAGTAAAGTGCAAAGAGGTTCAGGGAACCCCAGAGGAAAAATGCAAAATGAAAATACAGACTAGGCAAGTGCTGATGCAAGATCAAAAGTAATGATAGAAAGCAAAGTAAAATGGTCAAATACATGGGTTGATTATTACTCTTTTCACTTAAGAACCATATAAATAGTAGTATGAGACTGGGATAAAATGATGACTCAAAGTGTGTGACTTTGTGTCTACATTTTCCCCCACTTTATGTTGGTGAGCGGAAATCTCAGTAACATAAAGTAGATAGATATGCATACCTGATAATCCATGTAGAGTGATGTAGAATGTATGCCGAAGGACTACAAAAATAATGGAGTGATAAAAAAACATAGAGCATGGAGACTAAAGATGCAAAATGTGTAAAAAAGTGATGAGAGTGAACCTAGGGCAAAAACACGTGGGTAAATTCCAATATGTGTATTGTACATGCATGCTTAGTATCGTGTGTGTAATGTACCCACCATGTGTGTGTTTTTGTTGATTGTTTACTTCCCATACAGACAGAACTGCAAATGATAAGACAATCAAGTACTCAAACACGCATGTAATGTGTAAAAACACATGTATATAAGTAAAAATCATGTAAAGAAACTATGGAAATGAAAAAGGAACATGTGCACCTGATCCGTGATGAGAAAAATGGTGTAGAAAGGATCCTGTAAATGTTATTGAAATGTGAGTTTTATTGGGCAATCTCATGCCACTGGCTGAAGAAGCATAAGGAGATAAGTCCGATGTGTCCTCTAACTTGTAACTACTTCCTGAGAGTTATGAAGAGATCTTTCTAGTACCTAGTTTTTTGGGTGATCCAATGCCACTAGCCAAATAATTGTATGGAGGAAATTCCATTGTATCCTACAACTTGTAACTACTCCTTAGAATGTTAAGGACAATCTACCCTTAAAATCCATTGTGTATAGAGTTTTTAGACTGGTTTGGAACTCACTCGTTGTATAACCCACTATGTCATGGACGAAAACTAGAAACTAAATTGTATTGGTACCCGTGTGTAGTGTGTATAAACCCAAATGATTACCCCCCTCTTTGGGGGTGCATGCGACGTTGCAGATAAGAGAATGCATCCCCAAAAGAGGACCAACTATGTATACTAAAAATGTGCATTGTAAGAGGAAGGGAATGTGCTTGGTAAGGACCAAGGCACACGCAAACAAGTGGCTAGGAAATAAATGCTAGTACTAACAAGCATGCATGTATAAAATAAACAATGTGTAAGTTATAACATAAACACATAATGTAAACACCCAAGAAGACAATGTAGGATACACAAAGTGGCTTGCAAACATGGGACACCACTCACGATGTCGTAATACACTCAATGCCATCATGGCCACAAACAAACAAGTGTGAACACAAGAAAAAGGGAAAATCCCAAAACTAAGAGCAAACAATAACAGATAATATAACAAACAAGTATGGAAGCAAATATCCCTGCATAGAAAATACTGCACATGAAGTACATGTTAGTATGTTAGAAAGATAAAATGTATGTCAACTTTTGTATAAACCAAAGTAGTGTGCTATGAGAAAAAATGAAACAATAACAGCTATAGCATATGTGGATGTCCCTAGTAGGTAGTGGGTCAAGCATCGGTGTTGCATGGATAAGTTATATATCTGTGATCACAACTAGAAAAGGACGTGAACACGTATGTGTGTATGGTAAAGATAATGACATATAAGATATCTATCTAACATGTGCAGTAAAGTGAACATGTAAGAGTAGGTATAAGCAATATTAAATACAACCATAAAATGCAGTATGTTATGGATGGATGGAATGGAATGCAGAGTGAATGATAGGAGTCACATGCCCCTGAGTGAGTGGAATTGTATGCAGTGAGGTTCATTTAGTATTCCCCCTCAACAGTTAAGAATGAACCATAAACGAGAGTGTGTCATCAGGAAATGATTGAAATTTGGGTGTTGTGTTCTAACTCGTTGTGATGAATGTGTATGTGTCGTGATATATGACCTATAAATGATGTGTCTTCAACCCTATAGCTGAAGCGTATATGATGACAAAAGGATCAAAAGAGTGATGATGTAGCCTAAAGTGTATATCACTAGAAAAGGAATATAGGGAGTAGTGATGTAACCTAAAGCACTTACCACTACAAGGTGAAGGAATAGGTTACCATTTATCCTAAAGTGTATGTCAATAATCTAGTAATATCATGTGATAGAAGGTTTAAATGATGAACGTGTGATGAAGACAAGTTCCATTTGATTTGTAAATCCTCAGCAGTCAAGTATGGACAAAGGAATTAAAGTATGTCATAGGGTAATGATTGTGGTGTGTAGAAGATGATGTAGTATGTGTGATGATAATAGATGACCATATGATATGTAGGATGTGTGATATGCAATGTATAGGATGTAATGAAAAAAATGTATATATAGATTAATAGTGTGAAATGTGTGCTATGTGATGTGTACAATGAGTAGTATGTATTGCTAGATGCAAGTGTGGCACATGTATGATGAGGACTAGTATGATGTATGATGTGTAGATTTGTAAATGTCAAAATGATATAAACTAACTATAGAAAGTATGGTATAAGATGTGTGATGTGTGATGTGCAATGTGTGAATAGATGTAGTGTGTAGTAACTCTTCTATGTGGTGTTCATTTGTGTGATGCATCAACAGTCAAGTGTGAACTGAAGCACAAGAGTGTGTCATTGGTTAATGGTCACAAAGTGTGTAGATAAATGTTTCTATGTTATGACATTGATGTATGATAATGAAAAGATGAGAAATGCACTAATGCTAATGGGACAGAGATGTGATATGTGCATGCTAGAAATATGGTATGTTGTGATGAACGATGCTACTAGGTTGGGGAGATGTGTTATATGTTATGTCCCCACGTGTGTAACATGAAGGATGGATCATGTAATGTCATCTAAGAGATCGGCAGTTTAAAGGTTAAATTCATATGGATAAGCATTAGATAACTGATAAGCAATAGTACCTAGTTGATCATGTAATGAACCATTGAGGTGTAAATGGTGCATACCCATGGCATATTCCTCATCAGTGAATGGAGGAAGTAGACAACCATGCACATACCAATGAGTGATATTTTTTGTATAGCTAAGAAAGGATCTATTGCAAATGAATATGTGACTGAAGGGCATAGGAAATGAAATATCAATATGATCAGGATCCAATGTGCCCCCTATATAAGTAAACCAAGACTATCCTAATGTGAGTGGAGAAGAGCATGGAGTGTGCAATGGATAGACCATAAAATGAAATACATGTAGATCATAAGAAGTCGGTAATAGTTATGAAGACATAATATAGTTGAGGATCATGAGTAAGAGGGTAAAGGTCCTCAAAATCAAAACTGAGTTGAGCTAGACCATCATGTGAACAAATAGTAAAATCACAAGTAGGATCAAATGGAATATGTTCCTAATATAAGTCATTCATGAAAAGTGTGCAAGTAAAAGGTGAGTGTGCTAATAGAGGTAGTACATGTGAAGGTGTAGGTGATAGAGTGACATCCATGGACTAGATAGGCCCCTAATAAGGAATCATAGTAGTAGTAGTAGTAGGTGGCATAGAAGAAATTGCATATATCACACAAATAGCACCCTCAAGTGGTGGAAAGTGAGGTTGTTCATCCATAGGTTGGGGATCATCTATAGTATCAATACACAGAATAAGAAGACCAATATTAGGAGTGTGGTCACAGTAATGGAATGGGTCACTATCATGAAGAATGATATATTCAATGCCTTCATGGAGGAACTTAACACAATGGTGTATAGTAGAAGCAATAGTCTGCATGGCATGAAGCCATGGTCCACCTAGTAAGTAATTGTAAGAGAGTGGGAAATCAATGACAAAGAACATTGTGTTGATAGTTTTAGGTCCTATGGTAATAGGTAATGTAATGTGACCAACACATGGACGACGACAGAAACCATCATATGCATCGAGTGAGAGGGAAGATGGAATAACATCACAAGTGGAAAGGACCTGAGTTTTGAAGGAATGACATAGGACATAGATTAAGCTCAGATCCATTATCAATTAAAGTACGCTTGATAACCATATTGAGAATGTGAATCATAATATGTAAGGGTGGGTCATTATCAAAAGTGTTTAAGTTGGCAGGAATATTAGATTTGAATGATAGGTGTTGAGAAAATGGATCTACAAAATTTTGATATATTGAGCTAGGATGCATGTCAGCACAAATGTGGGTAATAGCTAGAAGATGTTGGACTATATACCGTACATCATGGTATGTAAGAAAATAATCAGTAATGGAGATATTTATGATGACTAGACTCTAGGATGACAAAGATTAAGGATCATATATGCGTGAAGATTGAGGCCAGGTTCACCAAAACAATTAACTAAAATGTGGGTAATGTGGTAGTTAATCTAACAAGGAACAACAGTAAATAACAGTAGACAAAAGCAGTAAATAAATATAGAAAGTGACCCAAGTAACTAGGCTAATGAAAATAGAAACCCTAATATGCAAAGAAGGGTTGGAAGGAGCTTAGTTGATTCGACGAACTTGTTAGACTATGTCACAGAGCTGAATAGAGAAACAAGAGGAAGAAATGACTATGAAGAGATCCAAAAACCTGTAGATTCAAGTAATATGAGTGGGTTGGGGAGCCAAAGATAGTATCAGGGTGCCTATGGGTACCCTAGTCATACGTTTTGGGCACCCTGGTCTGTGTATGAGGTCTAAAAACTAGATTTATATGGTCTTTATATGATCTGAATCCTTTTCCACCTGTCACACTAACTTCGTTGCACTTTACTATATGTCATTGATAATAAATGATGATGAATAGACCTGCAAAACCCTAAGACAAGTATCAAACCCAAAAAAAGAAAGATGCATACGAAGGGGTTCGAAATGACCTCAGCTGCCACAATGGTGGACTTACTAATTGATTATTGTACTACATCTCATACCTGATGTATTTCTAATGTGTAAGTGTGTGCAACCATGCCCTAGGTGCTCTTGTGTCAGTCCCACTTTGTGAAGGAGCAAGCAAATAACTAGATGTAAAATGTAGTAAATGTGTGCATGGAAACAATAGACTCCCCTCCTATGAAGTGTGATCTAGATGAACTAGCCTTGTGTGTCTTGTGATGGAGCTATATAGATGCAAATGTAGCTTTAGATTCCTTTCATGGATGCAACTCTAGATGGTGATAGAGATGCTTAGTGTTTGGTCCCTTATTATGGTCACATAACTTTATATTTATATGGTTCTCTTGTTCTAATTTCATAATTATCCCTGAAAAGGATGACTACCAAAAATATAGAAAGCTCAAATGGCTAGAAAGTTCCCAAAGGGTGAGAGTAAAGTGTAAATAGGTTCAGGGCACCCCAAAGGGTACCAAGGCACCTAGGATGCCCCCATTCCTAGTTGGGCGCCCACCAATCAAAAATAGGAAAAAATTTAGAATGGCAATACCAACTAGGAAAGTGTGGGTGCAAGATCAAAAGTAACAAAAGAAAGAAAAGTAAAATGGCCAAAGACATGGGTTGATTATTACTCTTTTCACTTAATAACCATATGTATAACAGTATGAGGCAAAGACTAAATAATGACTCAAAGTGTGTGATTGTGTCTACAAATCATTTCATCAAAGAATTGTCAAGGTGCACAGCTAAATTCAAGAAAGAAAACATTGGCACCCTAGAGCAAACCCAGAATGGTGAATATCACCAAATGTTTCTCTCCTGAATAAAAAAAGAAGGTTCATCTCACTATTGAAGAACTATTCCAATGTCTTGGCCTATTCCTATGACGAGATCAAATCCTTTCAGCTGAAAGAAATGCACCATTCTATTCAGCTAAAGTCGGAATCTAAGCCTTTTAGGAAAAATAAATAGCCATACCATCCAAATATAGCGAATCATATCAAGGAGGAGGTATTGAAGATGATGAATGCAAGAATCATCTTCCATATCCACCATTCCACGTGGGTAGCAAAAAAAATTCTGATGTGAAAGAAAAATGGGGAAATAAGGATTTGTGTGGACTTTCGCAACCTGAACCAAACCTATTTGAAAGCCAACATACCCATTGCCAATCATGGATCATATCTTGCAAGTGGTCATATGGTTTGAAATTCTCTCGTTACTTAATGGATTCCTAGGGTATAATCATATTGAAGTAGCAGAAGAAGACAGAATAAGAACAACCTTCACAACACCTTGGGGTACTTTTGCATATAGCAGAATGCCTTTCGGTTTGATCAATGTGGAAGCCACCTTTTAAAGGGTAATGGACTTGGTGTTCAAGGACGAAAAGCATTGTATTTTAATTTACTTGGATGACCTCAAAATCTTCTCAAGAAAGCGAGGATACCATGTACACCACCTTGAGCAAGTAATCATAAGATGTAGGAAGCATGGAATATCACTGAATCCCAAGAAGTGCATCTTCGGGGTTACTAAAGGAAAACTCCTTGGGCACATTGTGAACAAGGAAGGGGTAAAGATTGATCTAGAAATAATAATGTCCATTCAAGAATTGTCATTACCAACAAGAAAAAATTGAGTACATTCCTTCTTTAGCAAGATCAACTTCCTCTGCCGCTTCATCCCAGACTTCACCAAATTGACCAAACACACAATTGTCATGATGAAGCCACTGGCTAGTTTCAAATGGAAAAAAGAAGCAAAAATTTAAGTTAAAGCGATAAAAGAAGAAATAACAAAGGCTCTGACCTTGGTGCACACCAACTTTAATAAGGAATTCATCTTGTATTGGTATGCTTCAGAGAACACGATATCAGGCATTCTGGTGTAGAAAATGAAGAAGGTCTTGAATCTCCCATTGCCTTCATGATCTCACCTTTGAAGAACCATGAGTTGAAATATAACTAGTTGGAGAAACATGCCTATTTCATGGTTAAGGTAGTAAATAACTTTCGGTTCTACATTCTCAACTCTCACATTGTGGTAATGGTGTCAGGATCTGCTATCAAGTCCATTCTCACTCAACAGGAACTAAAAACCAAAAGAGGTAACTAGGTGGTGATAATCTAGGAGTGTGATTTGCAGATTAAGACTTCAAACCTAATCAAAGGTAATGGGTTGTGTAGATTGCTTGCAGATTATGATGCATTCATAACTAAAAATTATACAATAGAATCTATATGTTGTGAATGTTTCAATAAGGACTTGCCTCAAGCCCTCTTCATGAGCACAACAAATGAATGGTATGTGGAAATAACTTACTTCCTAACCTATAGTGAGTGCCCTCCTTACCTTGATCACAAACAAAATAGAACTCCCAAGTTAAGGGCAGCCAAGTTTTTCATATTGAATCATCTTTCTACAAGAGGGGACTAGATGGTTGCTTTTTGAGACATGTAGATAAGGAGCAAATAGGAGCAGTTGTTGAAGGTATATCACGATCAACCATGTGCAGGACACTTTTTGAAAATGGTAATAACTCATAAAATCCTATGGGGTTAGTACTATTGGCCTACTTTGTTTAGGGATGCCCAAGAATGGGGTTTCCAAATGTGAGGCATTTCAACAATTCACTGGGAGACCACATCTCATTATGTTTCCTCTCAGGCTAGTGGTGATTGAAGAACCATTCTAACATTGGGGAATGGATTTTGTTGGAGTTATGAATCCTAACTCAAGCATAGGCCATACCTATATTCTCACTACAACTAACTATTTCAAAAAGTGGGTAGAGGTCATCCTTGCAAAGCAAGCCAATACCAAAACAATGTGCAACTTCCTCAAGGAGAACATCATAGTTTGTTTCGGTATCTCACAAAAGATCATGGTGGACAATGCCACATATTTCTCCTCTAGAGAGCTCATCGAGTTTTGTTAGATTTATGGTATCTCTCTGTCACATGCATTTGACTATTACCCATAAGGGAATGGTTAGGTGGAATCAAGCAATAAAAACATTGTGACCATAGTTCACAAGCTAGTATATGAAAATCAAAATAATTGGCATAAAAAGCTATATGACGCATCGTGGGCAGACAAAATAACTCCAAATAAAGAAATTGGTATGTCTTTGTTCTAATTACTTTATGGGATCGAGGTAGAGATTTCAATCACGATGGAGATGTCAGCACTCAAATTTCTTCAAGCAGTGGAAGAAAAGCAATATCGTGATGTCATTGACAAAAGGCTCTTGTTTCTTTAGAAAACTAAAGGAGGAAAGGATCAAGGTAGTAGACCGAATCAGAAGCTCATCTAACTAAAGGTCAAGATGATACTCTAATAAGAAGGCTAAATCCAAGAGAATTCAAAGTCAGATACCTTATTCTAATCTTTGGACAAGTGAAAAGAACCAAAGGGAAGTCACGGGAAGTTTTTCTCTTTATGGATTGGTCCATTATATATTAAGTGATACTTAGGTAGATAAAATGATTTCTACCTTTCTTATCTAGATTGAATGCACATTTGGAGTTTCCCTCGAAATCAGGAAATATCTAAAATTATACAAGCAGTAAAAGTAGGTTGACCCCTGCATTATACCATAGGTGATGTAGATGTGTGTTTACTTGTTCCATTTTTTGTGTGTATTTTCTTTTCTATGTGTTGTGTGTTTCCTTTCTGTTATGTGTGTGTGTGTGCAAAGTGACTCCTATTCGGCATATATCTTATAAGTTCAATAGTCTAATTCTATAAAGGCCAATGGATTCTAGGCACTAGTCCGATTCTCATCCTGTTCTCCACTTTGTTTCGATCCAAAATAAGTTCCCCAAGTGAAGAGCCAATTTTTTTCTTGTGTATTTGTACAAGGGAAAAATTTAACTTGATAACATAGGACAACTATGTACTCTAGTGTTCAAAAGTTTTCATTATCAACCTTCCTCCAACACCTCCTCCAAGTCAATTTTATTCCATATACTAGGGCTATCCTACCCTGTGAAGTAATTCTTGTGTGTTATACTAGTCTTTTCCATAGATTAGTTAGGGTAAACAAGTTCATTCAAATGCTTCCAAGGAGGTGATACCTTACAAGGCAAGAATTTTCAATAGAGCTTAGGAATGGCTTATTCTTAGCTTTTTTATGATATTATTGACACCCCCTAATGCGAGATTCGCAAGCCCAAAATTTATCAGGGAGAATTATTAAGGAGATTATAATGTCTTACAACTGAATTAGGAAAAAATTGGAAAGTTTCAAAGGTTGTGGGACAAAGTTCAACAAAAACGGGTCTTGGAGGGTAAAGGAGCTTACAATACAAAACAACCCCCTAAGATTCATTAAGTGATTATGGAAGTTACGTAAGGATTTTGTGGTAAAACAAAACACTATTAGAAAGGTATTTTATATCTCTAAGTGATAGTGGATTCACATTTTTCACAAGACATAAGTAATTCTTCCCATATACAGTTTTCAGCATGCACAATCTATAATCCCAATAAAAATCCTATTTTTAGGGTTTTTTAGGCATAGTCAAGGCATGATACCCATACCATCCTTCTACAAATGGAATTTTTAGTCAAAATCATATAAATAAGTTCTAAAAAATACCTTTGGATGCTCAAGTTATGCCTCTGTCAAGTTGCTCTCCAAGGTACGCTCTATGACTTCATCATTTTTTCTGGGTTGACACATGTCACTCCTAGGTTTAAGCGCAATTTATTGCCCCAACTGTCTCATCACCTTGGGACATTTGGGACACAAAAATGTTCCCAGCCCCCAGATAGCCCTCTGGACCATCATGATGACCTCTGTTGAACCTAAATAGGCCAGTTTAGCCCCCTTGCACCAATTTTGAGCACCCTCTGTCATCGAATCCCAAAACACCACTTATCACCTCCAAATAAAAGAAAATTTTCTTACACCAACTATCCCATCCCCTTGGGATAGTTGGGACAAAAAAATGCGCCCAACCCCAAGTTTGACCCCTAGTTCTCCACATGACCCAGAAAGGTGCTCTGAAGGCTCATTTTAAGCTCCCTCTCCTCTCTGCCTTAGCCAATGACCACCCGCCACTTGTCAAGCCCAAATTCAGAAAAATTTTATTGTATTAACTATCCCATCCCATTGGCATAGTTAGGACACAAAAAATCACCCAAGCCTAGCCCTTTCCCTAGTCACCCATATGACCCAATTTTATCCCCTGGGTGTTTTTAAGTGCTTTTTCGCTCTCCCTCACCGTCCAATCTCAGGATGCTACTTATCATGCTCAAAGTGAGGTACATTTTTGTGCACCATATTTCCTAGATACTTGGGACATATGGGACACAAAATTACGCTCAAGCCATTGAAGATTTAAAAAACCCTTTTTTTGTAAATTTACAACTGTCATGCTTCTTCTTCCCCATGCATACAAGAACCTCATTGTCGGAAGGAACTTCAAAACTCCATTGCAATTGCTTCAACCTCTCCATTCCTTCATTGCACATACATTCCAAAAAATATTTTTCTGTAATAAACCATTTCTTTTTCAGCTACTACCATGTCCATTTTTCACCAGAAGCTTCCATGAACAAAAACCATCAAAAACTTGTATCTCACAAATGGGCAGTCAGATTCTAGTAAGATTTTCACTATCTCTCCCTCTCCTAGGTGCCTTAAAGCTACAAAAAAAATACCATAGATGTTCCAAATTATTAATGGCAATAAACCACCAAAATATGCCCTAGTTACTTCTTCCTCGATTTCTCATTGATCTGGAAGGTGGTTTAAGCCAAAAATCTACATAACATTTAGAGAAAAACCCTAGATCAGAAATGTTGATTTTTAGAAAAACCGAGGTGTGGAAAACTAGCTTCTAAAAATAGTAATCACCCCATGCTCATACTTACTATAAATAAAAAAATTCGTAGAACATCAAAACCCTTCAGAGAAGTAAAATCCAAAATGGAAAACTAGGGCACATAGACCAAAAAAGCATTAAAAGGCAAAAAAGCAAAAAGTAAAAAACAACATTCTAAAAATAGAAAGTGCTCAAAATGGAAATGAAACATCTATGAGAGTGTCCTGAGCATGATGATAATCCCACAACACTAATTTTGAGGCAAAAAAGTAACCTTTCCCAAAATAGCAGCTTTTGGAACCCAAAGTCTAAAAATAGAAAGTTTTGGTTTCAAGTGCAAGAAGTTGTTACCATATCAGTTTTGACCCTTATTGTTGCTTTTTACCACCATGAAGTTAAAACTAGCCTTAATCTTGTTTAGACCCTTTCATCAGAGTACTCCAATATAGGCAATAGTGATGTTTCCCACATGGACTTGGATGACCTTGTAGACACCTGAATTCTACTCTTGCAATCTTATTGCCAAAACACACACAAATCACTCTCATTCTTGTAAATTCCGTTATAATTAGTGATTTCCACTAATTAACTAATGCTTTCCCTCTATTCTGGTTAATTAACGATGTTTTGTTGATTATCCACCCTTTTTCACATTCAGGATGACAATTGATGTCAATTCATAGGTTGTTATCCTTTTCAGGGCAATAATTAGTGTTATTAGCTAATTAAGCCTATTTTTCCCTTGATTTGGTCAATATACCCTACTATTGGTTCAAACCCCTCGTATAACCACTCAAAATCACCCCATTCACCTCCACAATGTCTCAGCAAGATTCAAAAGTTTATTTTAGCCTCCTAGTTGACCCTAAGCGGTTGATTAAGGCTCCATACCTCTTAATCACTTGATAATTCACTAATTGTGATTAACAAGGCCTAATCATGATTAACAATTCTAATCTAATTTGGGGCTTTTATTCCCACATGCACACAAATAAAATTTTCTCCCAAAAGGAAAACTATAAAAAGAGTGCACCTCATTCCTTTATACTTTACACCATACTTTGATTTGCATCTCATATAATAAATATGATATATAGCCAAGTTCAATCCTTGTCTAAAGCCTTCAACAAGGTTGGTATATGAATAATCTAAAGTGACTTAGCAAGTCATTTGAAGAGGTCATTTCACCATTGTTTGGAGTAGCAACCATAACCATTTAATTTCCCTCTTAGGTCTATTTAGGCCCATGTTAGGTAATTCAAGCATATTAGTAGGCATGTATAATTAGGTATTGCATTGTTTTCATACTAGTTAAGCATTCTTTTCAGCTTCTATCTTAATGTTACATTCCTAAACTTAGAATCCTTGGCTAGATGGATGGCAATGGTGTTAGCTTTCCTTATTTAGTTGTGTAATTTACTTTGTAAAGTTTAGGGTGCTTTCATTTGGCACGCCCGGTGGAACAATACCCCATTGTATTCAATTTTTAAAGCTTTTTAACTTAGTTTCAAAGTTTTTCATTTCAAGTTTCCTACATTAATTTCAAATTTTCTAGTTTACTTTCAAGCTTTCTAGAATACTTTCAAGATTTTTAGATTAGTTTCTCAATCTTTTTAGATTAATTTCAAATTTTTAGAGTAATTTTCAAAGTTTTAACATATCAATTTCAATTTTTTAAAAGTTGTTTCAACTAGATTAGTGGTATAAGTTGTGTTTTCATGTTTTTTTGTAGGATATAAGGAGGTGAAGCCCTATCAAAATTGCCTCAAAATATCAAAAATTGCAGCTTTTTGAAGATATTTTTTTCAAATTTTGGATTTTGTCTACCTACAAGAAAAGCTTGTGTCTGTGCATTGAAGAGTGCACATGTGCATCCAAATGCATTCTTGTGCATTATAACTTATGTCTATGCATCAGGAAGTACGTTTGTGCCTCTCTGGTCACACCTCTGTAACACTGCAAAATTTGGTCTCTGAGTAAAGCTTGCACATGTGCATTAAAGGTTGCGCCTACACCTTTCTGGCTACACCTATGCACTACTAACTATTTAAATTTTGAAAGAGTTTGTGCCTATGCACTGAAACCTGTGCATGTGCTTCTAGGCACCACGAAGTAGTTGCACTCTAACGGAATCGTGATAGCTCCAGCAATTACAAGAAAGAATTGATCAGTAATGGAAGAACTTGCTCAACATAAACAAAGCTTACATAGAGGAAAGACAGCGGAGTGTCTTGGCATGCTCATAAATGAATAGAAAAGGGGTACATATAGGGTGCTGAGTAACCCTAGTGCATGACACACATGAAACCCTACCTAAACCTAACCCATGTGATAGAACCCTCCAATATGAGAGGAGGACACATATGATAACTCACACTAACACCCCCCCCTTCTATCGAAAGCTGGGGTAGCGGCGGTGATGGGTCAGACGGAAAGGGAAGAAACTCCTAAACAACTAAGAATATATGTGTCAATGGGGCCCAGCAACTAAAGGCCTGATAAGGTGCCCATATACAAACACAATCTTCCTAGAAGAAGAAGAAGAAAAGAAGGACTACATAGCCCAAAGGATATGAGCAGTTACAGAAGATCTCACCCCAAGAAGAGACCATAAGTGAAGGAACTTCATCTCAGTGAAGGGCTTGGTGAATAAATCTATAATCTGATCAGTTGTCTGAATGTACTGAATGTTGATGATACCATCATGAATAAGCTCCTGTATGAAGTGCATATGGATTCTCAATGTGTTTTGTCTGTTGATGCTGAACATGATTTGTGTAGATAGAGATTGTGCTCGTGTTATCACAGTAGATAATGGTAGGCCACCGAAATTGGATGCCAAACTCTGTCAGAATACCCTGTAGCCAAATAGCTTGTGGCAAGTGTTAACTACTCCTTTGTATTCTGCCTCTATAGATGATATTGCAATTGCATTCTGCTTCTTGCTAGACAAACTAATAAGACCCTAACCAAGAGAGAAACTGTAGCCAGAAGTAGATTTATGATGATCTAAGTCACCAGCCCAATCAGAATCTGTGAACCCCAATCAATTCAATATCAACCCCTCCATAATAGTGAATGCCATCAGTATAAGTGCCACAAACATAGTGAAGGATCCGTTTAGTTGCTTTCCAATGTAGCTCATGTGGCTTCTGCATGAATCTGGACATGATCCCAACAACATACGATAAATCTGGTCGAGTGTGAGTCAAGTAAATCAAGCTCCCCACTAACTATCGATAAAGAGTACCATCAACCAAGGGAGTAGAGAAATTTGAAACCAACTTAACCCTGGAAAGAAAAGGAGTAGGAGAATACTTGCAATCAGACATCTGAAAAATGAGCTAGCAAATCAAGAGCATACTTAGGTTACGAAATCAAGATTCCTAAGTCAGATTGTGAAATTTGGATCCCAAGGAAGTAATGAAGCAGACCTAAGTCAATCATGGAAAACTTGCTGGCTAAGGCAATCTTCACATAATCAATAATAGAGGAAGAGTTGCTTGTGATCAACAAGTCATCAACATATAGAACAAGAATGAGTACGGAGTCATCTTGCTATAGAATATAAACATTTGGATCAAACTGACACCTCAGTAAACCCTGATGTAAGTAAAAAGGAGTCCATTTTGGCATACCAAGCCCGAGGGGCTTGTTTAAGGCCATAAAGAGACTTCTTTAACTTACAAACGAGGGAGGAATCTTGTACATAACCTGGAGGTTGTTCCATATAGATTTCTTCCTCTAGGTCACCATGAACGAAGGCACTCTTAACATCCATTTGATGTACTTTCCATCTGTTTGTTGAGGCAATGACTAGGGTCAGTCGAATAGAAGTCATCTTCCGCAACTGGAGCAAAGGTTTTTGTAGAATCAACCCTAGCTATCTGGGAGAAAACCCTTAGCTACTAATCGCACTTTAAAATTTTTGACGTCTCCATCTACTCCATACTTTGTTTGGAACACCCACTTACACCAAACAATTTTTCTTCCTTTCGGAAGAGTGGTGAGATCCCAAGTATCATTCTTCATGAGAGAGGAATACTCCTCATCCATGGTAGAATCCCACTCAGGAATACTAGAAGCCTCCTAGAAAGACTATGCATCAGAAGCAGAGGTAAAGAAAGAGTGGGTTCTAATGAAATCTGAGTGAGTACGTCTCATATCCGAAGTATCTCCAACTAAATCTCCAGCACTTTGTAAATTTTTTCTAGCCCAAAGGGGACTAGGAGGATCAGGCTCAGATTCGGAAGATTCTTCACTTGAGTGAGAAGGGACATAGTCCTCATCATCACTACTGTTAGAATAAGAAGACTCAAAGGTCTGATGGTCGGGAGGATCTGAAAGAGGAGCACACTCAACAATATCATCATCTGATGAGTCAGAATCTGAATCAGCGAGCTGAAGAACCTCAATAGGTGGAGAAGTAGAAGTTAAAGAAGATTCATCAAACTTAACACTTCTCTCAATATACAGCTCATGAGAAGTAGGATTCATCAATCGATATCCCTTCACGCCATCAGGATACCCTATAATAAGGTTTGGATTTTGGTTCCAAGGCCTTGCACTTCTTCTTGGGAATCTGAGCCATAGCCTTGGATCTGAAGACTCAAAAGTGCTCAACATCAGGTTTACATCCAAACCAGGATTCAAAGGGTGTCATCCCTCTTACTGTCTTATGTGGAACATGGTTCTAAATGTAATTTTCACAATTCACTACTTTGGTCCAATACTGCAGAGGAAGAGACTTCGAGTGAATCATACAAGCGGCCATCTCCTTAAGAGTACGGTTCTTTCTTTCCATGACTCCATTCTACAAAGGGCTATAAGAAACTATATGTTGCAAAGAGATCCCTTTAGAAATATAGAAATCCATGAACCTATTGTTTACATATTCACCTCCATTGTCGGTTTGAAGAACCTTGATAGACCGTTCCACCTGTTTCTTAGCAAGAGCCTTAAATTCCTGAAAATGTTCAAAGACTTCAGACTTAAGCTTAAGAAAATATACCCAAGTATGTCATGAATAGTCATCAATGAAGGTTAGCACATAAAGATCTCTAGTAAATGAAGGAGAAGGAAATGGACCAGAAACATTATTGTGAACAAGATCCAAAGGACGAGTGGCTCTCCAGGCTTTTCCTTTGTCAAAGTTCTTTTCAGGATGTTTTCCAAGGGTACAACCCTCACAAAGACCCTTAGAAAACTTGACGCGAGGCAACCCATTGACCATTTTGTTTTGGCTCAATTGTTCAAGGTAGCAATAATTTAGATGTCCAAAACACTCATGTCATAGCTTGCTAACCTCATTTTCATGAGTGAGCAAGGAAGTGGGCATAGAATCAGAAGTAAAGTGGGAGAAGGTGTACAACTGTGAATGGTGATCTACCTTTCCCTTAGCCACTATAGTGTCATTGTTAAGCTCATGAATAATCACCGAGTTAGGACCAAATTCTACTCGCATTCCTTCACCAAGGTGCGTAATTTGGTAAACCAATAGGAGATTGGTAGAGAGATCGGGAACACTCAACACTTGGTTAAATGTTCCCCCATCCATATCTATCGATCCACTACCAAAAACTGACATTGTTGTGTCATTACCCATCATGATTTGGGAAATTCCACAAGGTTCGATGTTGGAAAACTCAACATGCAAAGAACCCATGTGGTGTGAGGCACCGGAATCTATAATCCATGCCGATGAAGGAGCAACTCTAACTACAAGGGCCTTTCCTTTCTTCTTATTATTTTTAGCACCTTTTACAGCAGAAGACTCAGCCTTCAGAGCACTTTATTTTATGGATTCAGGAACACTTATTTTATTCTTCTCAAGTAAATGAGATAAGTGATCGATCTGTTTCTAAAAATAGTGTTGCTCATCATGACTATAATTCTTACAATAGGAACACAAATACTTGCTTTTATGTGCCTTAGGCTCAGAATTCGAAGTGTTTGTGTCATTTTTAGGTTTGGTCTTGGTTTCTTTCTTAGGTTTATCCTTTGTTTCTTTCTTCTTTTAGTCTTCTTTCCCTTACTAGTACTTGCTATAAGGGCATGTGACTTGGACTTGAGAGACCCCATTTGAATGAGTTTGTCCTGTTCTCAAATGAATTGGGATGAAAAACAGTCAAAGGAGGGCATAGTCCAAGTATCGCCCAAAGCATCTTTTGTAGCGTAGAAAGTTGACACGAACACAAAATATTCGGGACCTAACTTAGAGAGAATTAACAAGATCAGTTGAGAATCTTTCTTCTCTACTTGACATCCTTTTAACAACAATCTAATGTGGAGAAATTTTGAGAAGAAGGCTTGTAGGTTTTCAAAGTCACTAGGATTTAACCATAGTAGTTCATTTTCCAACTCATGCGCTCTCATGTCATCTAGTTGTCCAAACATCACATCTAACATTTTCCATCCAGATTTAGGTGTTTCAGACGCCTCAATGTGGAAGAGCAAGTCAGGAGAAATGGACATGCAAAGAAGACCTAAGGCTTCATCACTATGGTTTAACCACTTAGATTTTTTAGGTTCGTCGTCTGGTTTAGTCTCAGTTCCCATGGTGATGTAGAATAACCCTTTACCCCTTAGTTTCATTGTTATTTTTGATCTCCGTTCAAAAAAATTGAATGACGTAAGCAAAGGAATTGAAAGTGCATCCATAGAGACAGAGAGAAGGAAATGCAGAAAAGAAACACAACCACCCAGGACAATAACAACCCCCCTTCTTTCGGCACTTTATAGCTTAGTGTGTTGATTACAACTGGGTCCGTGCATGTAGTTTGAAACACTTGGTAACTCGTCTTGCAATTAGTGTAATAACGCGCAAGAGAGGAGACCACAACAATGTTTCGTGGAGCGCAACAAAAAAGGACACCATAAACAAGAAAAAAATAGAAAGAAGGTGAAAGCCAACCCTGGTGGTGAGAAAAAATGTCTCACATCATAAAAGGAAACCCCCTTGCTGCAGACTGTGGTAGACGCACTCACTAGTCACAAGCAATAATAAGGGTGAAATACAAGGTTTGGGAACTCAAGGAGTTCATATAATCTTCAAAACACCGGAAAAGAGCTTGGAAGGCAAAGAGGTGCACGAAGTGTCACTACACACTTGAGCGCATGATTAGTGAAAAAAAATCAAAAATAACCCTAAATTTTACCGTTTGGAAACGCCCAATTTTGTTATTTTAGAGCTATTGGAAAAAAAAATGATAAAGAGGTTATTTAGATGTCGATTTTTAAGTTACTATAACTCGTAAATGAGCAAATTAGAGTGAGATTAATAAAAATAGATTTAATGAAATTAAATCTAATAAATTTCAAAAGCTAATTAAGATCTAAAAAGTTATTAACCCTTAAAAGTAAAGATAGTTTCCCCTTTTTAAAAAAATTAAATAAAACTAATTTAAAAATATATATAGAAAAAAGCTTTTTGTGTTGGATTGTTTTGTGACTGTTTTTAAAACAACTAAAAAAAGATTTAACAAAGTTTAGAAGGATTTTAAAAAACTTAACAAAAACACGAGTCGAATTTTTTAAAACGCTGATGATTTTTTAAAGGATGAAAAAAGGAATGAATTTTAAAACCTTACCAAAAAAGGCAACTACAATTTAAAGCACTAACCAAAAAGCTTTAAAAAACTTCCCATGTTTTGTGTGCAGGCTGCAGATCGAGAAAAGACGCGGGACAGGGCAGAGGCATGCGGTAGGTTTAAAAACGTAGAGTTTTGGGGTTGAAAATGCAGTGCACGAGACAGCAAGAAGCCGTGGGAGGCCGTGGCAGGAGGGTGATGCACATACAAAAAATGGCAGGCAAAAAAATGCAAGAAAAATGAACTCCCACTTACCAAAAGGTGATTGCACAAAGGAAAAAGCATGGGTGCATGGGGTAGGTAAAAAATGTAGTGACGTGTTTGTGTTTCAGGCCGCGAAAAATGCTAGAGCTGAAAAGAGTTAAGCAGGGTTTGTTGGAGCGGACGAGTATGTGGAGTTTGATGTAAAACAAAAAATAGTCCACAGTCCACGCCGCAAGGTTTGGAAGGGCCGTGTGTGGGAGGCAGGGTGAACACGCACAGCACAGCACATGATACCACGCACAGGAATAACAGTTAGTCTAGTTTGTTGCAGGTGGGACAGCAGTTTGTGGGAAGAATAACAAGAAGTCCACGAACTGCCCACACACAAGAAAGATAGACAGTCCACACAACCAAGAGCAAAGAACACAAATATCCTGCAACCATAGACTAACATGCATAGACAAATATCCTAAAAAAATAGAGATCTTAACAAAATTTCACTTCCATTTTTAATAATTTAAAAAAATGAAATGAATCTCTATTTTAGATTTAGTTGCATCCAGCTAAAAATGTGGTAAACCCCTTGATTGCTCAAGGTATTATGAAAACCTGCACATGCACAAAAAAACACAAAAACCATCACAACTTTCTGAGAAAGCTTGTTAGAGAGATTAGCAAAATAATTCCAGAAAATAGTGATCAAAAAACTTGCATCCAGAGTAAAAAAAAAAATGAAATCAAGAAAGAGTAATCACAACAAAAAAATATCGAGTGCACATTTACCCGATCTCAGCTCTGATAACATGAAAAGAGTTTGCGAGAATCGAATCAAAAATGAGGCACCACGAAGTAGTTGCACTCTAACGAAATCGTGATAGCTCCAGCAATTACAAGAAAGAATTGATTAGTAATGGAAGAACTTGCTCAACAGAAACAAAGCTTGCATAGAGGAAAGACAGCGGAGTGTCTTGGCATGCTCATAAATGAATAGAAAAGGGGTACATATAGGGTGTTGAGTAACCCTAGTGCATGACACACATGAAACCCTAAACCTAACCCATGTGAGAGGACCCTCCAATATGAGAGGAGGACACATAGGATAACTCACACTAATAATAAGGAGGTGAAGCACTGTCAAAATTGCCTCAAAATATCAAAAATTGGAGCTTTTTGAAGATTTTTTTTTCAAAATTTGAATTTTGGCTACCTATAGGAAAAGCTTGTGCCTATGCATTGAAGAGTGTACATGTGCATCCAAAGGTATTCTTGTGCATTATAACTTATGTATATGCATCAGGAAGTATGTTTGTGCCTCTCTGGTCGCACCTATGCAACACTGCAAATTTTGGTCTCTGAGTAAAGCTTGCACATGTGCATTAAAAGTTGCGCCTACACTTCTTTGGCCACGCCTGTGCACTACTGACTGTGTAAATTTGAAAGAGTTATGCCTATGCACTGAAACTTGCGCATGTGCTTCTATGGGTGCGCCTATGCACTTAAGCCTATGCATGTGCATTCAAGTAAAAAAATTCTTTTTCAAAGTTCATAATTTTTTTCAGTTTTTAGGGATTTTGTCATTTTTTTAAATGTTTTTAGTTGGTATTTTTGTCAATTTCCTAATTTTAGAGAAATGTTCCTAACAAAATTCGCTTACAATTTGATAAGTAATTTTTCATGCTTTATTTTAGTTTGGAATAGGGTGTGTATGCTCTTCTCTTGCACTTAGTGTGATCTTGGGAATCAAAAGCACTTCTAGACCACTTTTTTCTATTTTAGAGTAAGTAAGAAAAATCATCATTCATTGATATTCTTGATCTTTTAGTTTAAAGAGATTTTTCACTCAATAAATAATCAAGGCTAAAAATTTGTGTATGCTCTTCCCTTGCACCTAGTGTGATCTTAGGAACCAAAAGCATTTTTTATTCTCTCATTAAGAAGCGCTTGGATTAATTGGGAATAAACCTTACTTTTGTAAATGTTCATGGTAGTTAGTTGATTTACAAGCTTTGCATTTCTATTTAGTTGGATTATTTGTTGTGTATGCTCTTCTCTTACACCAAGTGTGATCTTGAGAAATAAAAACAACACTTAATCCTCTTTCTATGATATTGTGAACCTTTTTGAAACTACTAATCATTTGTGTGAAGGACCTAAAATTCCTTTCAAAGAAATATGGGCTCTCTTTAAAACTAAAAATCTAACATTCACGCGTGTTTTAGGTTGTCATTGGTGGTCTAAACCAAATTGCTTAATCTAAAAGATAAAAAATACACCAACACACCATTCAAAACATTGTATTGCAAGTTTCGGTTAAGAGCTACGGCTCGTCCACTCAACTAGGACATAACCCCTTTGGCATAAGCCTTAATCTACAATAATGGGGGTGGTCCTAGGAACCCTAAATTAGTTCACACAAGAGGGAACCTTGTGAATGAAATAGAAAAGTGATCCGTACTACTGACTTGATTAGTACGCCTTGGTTAGATTAGATTCAAAGATATATATTGTGACCCCAATGAAACTATAACATAATGGACTTTGGTGCTCATTATACTGAAGGGGGTAAAGTAAAGTCGAGATACTCCTTGGGAAACCTTGGTAAATCAAGCTTTCTCCTAGATATCTTGTGACACCTAGAGAGAGAACCAGCTAGGAAGTTTTCCGACTTGGAGCCATTGTTTTTGTCTTAGTTTTTATACTTGAGAGCTCTCACAAAGTGACAAATTTGTTAGATTGAAACTCTTATTTTTTGAACAAGGGAAAGAATCTCTTAAAGTTGAAACCACATGATTTTCATCACAAAATCTACTTCGTGTCATTTTGTCCTATTTTTTCACTTGTCCTAAGATGAGGTGAAACTCTGTCAAAATAACACCAAGTTTATTTCAACACCACTTGTTCTACACCCTTGTTTTCTTGTTGCCCATTTTTGAAAAAAAGGAAACAAACATATATAGATATCACGTTTCTACCACGTTTTTATTCTACTTGCGCGACTAGGTTGCAATGTTGGAGCGTAAGTGTTGAAAGTGTGCATGGTATGTACTCATGATCTAGTAGACCCTCTTGTCTCAAAATAGTCAGGTAGTTTCATTATTGTCTTCTTTTGAGTTGTTACGTTGCCCACGTTGTAGTCATACAATTGAGATATGTACGTCTTGTTTTCATTGTGAAACTAGGCCTAAATCTTTATATTGTAGTGTTACGCTGCTCACACGCATAGTAATTTCATGTTATACTTAGATGTAGTTTTTACACCCTAGCTTTGTCTTGATTTTTGTGAGTGTTGAGGATACATTGCTAGCATCACGATAACATCATTTTGACACTAAAAATATTTCTTTCCCGAAAGCTTGGTGTTGAGTTGTGGAGCTCAATTACTTCATATTAGCATGTTATATTAAACTTGCAAGAAAACACAATAACCGGCATCGGTTAGGTAAATTGGAACCAGCATCAGTTAGGGCTGACCGGCATCGGTTACCTATGCGGGAGTGTTTTATTTAACTCTCAGGAATTAGATCTATTTTTAGTATTAAACCGGATCTATTGATTTTAATTACAAGGCTAAGTGCCCTAAATTTGTATACACCTATATAAGCATGAAAGCTAGGGTTAGAAGGTTAATTAGAAAGAGGATTGTAAGAATTGATTATTATTGTGAGAATAATTGTGAGAGAGAATTCTTGGAGAAGAAGGAAAATCTTGAGAGAAAGAAAATATTATACATCTGAGAGGTGTGGAAGATTATATATTTTCTGAAAGCTTTGGATAATAGATTGGCTTGATTCTTGGTGGATGTAGCCCACACTGGGTGAACTACGTTAAATCCAATGTTGATTTATATCTCTTGTTTTGTATATTTCTTCTGGTAGAATATTCAATTTTATTGCATGTATGATTAGATATGATATATTATCTGTACAAACTTGTGTTAACCCCAACACTTGGTTCACATGTCCAAATAGTGTCGTTACATTACTCACATTGTTATCATCCATTTTACAAGACTTAGACTTGGTTAGTGTCTAGAAACTAGTTTTTAGTAAATCTTGTTAGAAGATCACGTCAACATCCTCTTATCATTTAGGTCTTGTTTATTGCAAACTTGACCTAACTGATAATATTGTGATGTCACTATTTGGTGTCAAAAACTATTTAGATGAATCTTAAAGAATAAAATATTTTGTGTAACTAAATTTTGAGTGTTGTGCATCATTATCATAGTCTAAGGAAAACTTGTCATATTTTACCTTGTTAGGGTAGCTTGTTCATTATTCTTTAGTTCACACGTTTACTTTGATCTATCAATTTTGAGGCTATTCTATATTCACCTTGCTTTGGAAATTAACATCGTTAAAGCTGAAAAATTTTAAATAATGTCCCTTTACAGTAAACCTTAGTGGAAATTATTCACATTGTGTTTCCTATCTCGAGTATGCCTGCTACAAGGATGGGATCCTAAAAATTAGGAACCAATATATTTGGAGGTGACAACCCTCTTTTAGAGGATAATCTCATGGTTAACCATAGTGGTGGAGAAGAAGAGTCTCTTCATATGAATATAAAGCATCCTCCTACAAATTTTAACGATTACATTTTTTAAAACAAACATGAGGTTCTTATGCGTCTTATGGCACTAGGAGCTAAATTACCTCCTACAGTGGACCCTTCTCTTATTACCGCAATGGTTCGAGGGGAAGAGGATGTGGAACATCCTCTTTGCCATATAGATGACATATTAAACCCAGGTCATGCTTCTACTTCTACACGAGAAAATAATGAGGAAGTAATTTTTGAAAATGACTTAGACTATCGCTTACCTCCTATAATGAACACTAGTTGTTCTGAAGAAGTTAAAGCCCATAATCCTTTCTGCTTAAGTATTGTTTCCATTATTGGTTTCCATGTATGGTAATTATGTGTTTTTAATGGCTCAACATGATCTAATGCAGAAGTAGATAAAGATGCCATCCTCAAAAAATCACCAAAAGAAATTCAAGAACCAAGTAATGCAACAAGAGCCCCCCAAATTTTGTCACTTTATAATGAGTGTGTGTTACAATATGGCACTTTATAATTATAGTGTCATTCTCAAAATAAATTTTTCCAATGGAAAAGAGCACAAAAAAAAAGCACTTTTGCAAAAAAACGGCACTCAAAACTGAGTTAGCGATCAAAGGATACAAACTTTTCAATATTATACTCTACTATTTATTTTAGTTGCCACTAAAATAGAATAAAGTGCTCTTGCCTTCACCACAAAAATAAAATGAAAGGGGGCTAGAGATATGACCAGGGGATAAGGATTTCAATGGGTGTGAGCAACTTACTATTTTGGGGTGTTCTGTTGGATAGTGACTTGCATTGCCGAAAATCGAAGGACACAGAATTTCCCAAAATGGAAAAATTCATGTTTGGTCGTCGCGGTACCCTACCAAAAAAAGGAAAAAATTGTCCTTACGAAAAAAGGTGTCCTTCACACAAACCAAAAAATCTAGACTGCAATAGAAAAATAACCATTACAAATCTCAAGAAACTCAAAAAAACCTAGAAAAATAATTGTTGACTTTTTTTCTCATTGGCACGGATTCTACTGCAACACAGACCATTCCTCTACAATAACAAAAAAAACTTGAAAACTGACTCCCTCCAGAAATGGTCAAGTTTACTATCAATCATAGGGTTTTGGAACCTTCCATATCCAATGAAATCTTTTGTTTTGCATAAAAAATGCACGCATGAACAAAATATAGAAAAAATCATGAATATATGAATATACAAAAAAATGTTTGCAAAACGAAAACTTACAGATGAATGTCAATAGCAATCTCCTACTCTGATACCATAAAAGGAACAATAACTAAATCATACCATGCCAAGAACACAGTATGCTAATCAAACACCATGATAAATAAGATGGAAGTAATTTGCCAGAATAACTTTACATAAACCTTTTGCAAACAAATGAGCAGCAATATCATATATTATTATGGAACTCAATGAAATACAATGAGAATGGGCCTTGCTTATATAGGCAAGGGAATAACAATCTAAGAACTAGTCAAGGTCGTAGATCAAGCCAAAAATCGAGGGAAAGAACTAGTCAAGACCATAGATTTATGAGAGAACTAGACATCAAGGTTCTAGTCAATACCATAGATCAAGGAAAGAACTATACTTAACAACTAGATGATATCCCCCTAATATCTAATTAAATAAAAAAGAAATATCCACACACATAAGTGGGTGAGGATAAATACAATAAAGGTAAATAAAGTACCTAGGTGAACATGAGCTAAGGTAAATACCTACTCTAACATGAAAGACCAACTCTTCCACCAAGAATGGTCTACTATGAAGAACGCCCTTCAAGCGTTACAAGAGAGCCAAACCGGTGGATATAACAAGAAATATCGTCTCGATGAGTTATATCCTTACCCATTCAACAAATCCATGCTACAAGTACCTTTCCTAAGACACTTTGATTTTCCAAAATTTGACAAATATAAGGGAAAAGGTGACCCTCACAACCATATTAAATATTTTTATATGGCATGTCAAGAGGTAGCATTTAGCAATAATTATATGATGCGCCTCTTTCCACAAATTTTGGGAGAAATGGTGCTAGAATGGTTTGTTCAAATCCCTAAGGGATCCATATCAACATGGCCAGAACTTGCAGAAAGTTTCATAAGACACTTCTCTTTTAACATAGATAATGATGTCACCATGTTACATCTCTACAATTCCAAACAAAGAAACAATGAAAACTTCATCGTGTTTTTTACAGCAATGGAGAGGATTAGCTAATCGTTTTCCTTGCTCCCTACCTGAAAAATAGTTGATAGGCATATTTGTTCCCAACCTCCATCCAGACATTACATTCTACCTACAAATGCATTGTGGCAACACATTCGAAGAGGTAATCAAAAAAGGGAGTCAAATTGAAAAAACATTGCTAGCTAGGGGGACTCTAAAACCTTTCTCCCATGATCAAAATGTTTCTAAGTCTAACGATAAACCAAATTTTTTTTCATAATAAAAAAAATGTCGTTGACGATGGGATGGCAGATTCTAAGTGGGTACAAGTCATTCAGAACCACACACCCATTAAAGCTTGCAAAGGGAAATCCACCTACTAAGTATAAAACGACTTATTTTTACCCCTCTATTTGAATCCATAACATCCATACTAAAATAGTTAGAGGTTGTAATCATGGTAAAGTACCCTAAAATAAAACCCTATGGGGGCAATGCACCTAAACCATCATAGTTTAGAGAGAACGAATTCTACATGTTTCACCACGTGAAGGGTCATAAAACGGACAAGTGTTTAAGAATAAAACACTACATTCAGGACCTAGTTGACAATGATAAAATTTAGTTTACCTTGGTTAATTATGCATTTACCTTAGTTAATTATTAATTAATGGTAAGTTGTTATTAATCATTTATTATTTGTAATTGGGAATAGTATTCTCGTACATGTCTTTTGTCTTTATTATATTTGTTATATGGTTATACTGTTCAAAACCATATATTTGCAATTTATATGTGCACGAGATTATTTATTGTTGCACTGTTACAACATCCCATTTGTCTGTACCTGGATGTACAATTCCTATAAGAATTGCAGCACTCCATTGTAATGGTTGATTGATTTCACATTAATAAAATATACATGATTTGTCCCTATTTGTGAAATTACATTTGGTACCAGAGATGAGAATCTGGACCTGTGAAGCAGAGAAGGTGTGGAAAGAGAGAGCAGAGAGAAAGGAGATTGGAGAAGAATTTTGCAATTGAGAGCCTGTGCAGCCTCCTGCAACTTCCCAGCCCCATCCCTTGCATCCCCACAACCTCTATGTTCATTCCAGGTGTTTGGAAGGCAAATTTTTTTTTGCACTGGTGCACCCTACACCAGGAAAAATTTTCCCTAGAATTTTAATTAAAAAAAATTCCCCATCCAGGGGTTTTACCTCTAATTTAGAGGTGTTATCTTGGTAACTAAACCTAATAGTTTATTATCAACTGCTACTATTTAGAGAGACTATGTTGCTATTCACATTTAGATAGCAGTCTGTAAACAATTGGAGGATCTTCTATTGATGCCGGAAAGTTGCATTTGACTATAGAATGATTGAGTCCCCATTGTAACCTCTATTGAGTTTGAATGGGTCATGTCTTATCTCAAATCTAAGCCATTTCATTGTGCACTCTACCGACACTCAAGCCAGGCATGATTCAACATTGTGCAAGGCATACGAAATACAATTTGCAGCCAAATTCACAAAATTAGCGAGCATTCAAGTTGTTTGACCTTGAAATTGATCTCCTCCACAACATGAGATCCTTGAAACCACAAGAATTGGCCGAATCATTTTGAAGATATTCAGTGAGCTCCTACTAATTGTTTCCATGCCAAGGTTGAGCATTCCACAGATGCTGAACATGAACAATTCAAGAAAACAAAAATGGAGGTCAACCAATATTATCCACCTACACAATAGTGGTGAGTTCAACCCTATGTCTCAACTCCCACGAGTATTGCATCTAATGCAACAAGAGATAAAAGGTGAACCATTCCAACTCCTAAAAACCTGTGCAATCATAATAAAAAAAATTGTGACATTCCTACAAATAAAGGAAGCACCGAACCAATAAAAATGGCGAAATTAAAATGCGGCCATGTAAAACGAAACAAAAAAAAAAAAAATAAACAAAGGCGGAAAAGAATTTTTTCAGATCCATTTTTTGAGTGGAAACCCTAATCCACACTCATGTTGGAATCCTCCATGCAAGCTCCACGTGGATTCTCCTAGTCAAAGGTGCCAGGTCACTTTTTTTCAAAAGGTTAGTAATTTTTCTTTATTTAAATTTCAATTTGCTTCATTTCATACACAAGCACTCATAAGGTGCCAAGGTGGTTAGAGGGAAAGACTTTGGGGAAGGGAGGTTTGGGGTTCAACCCCCACCCCCAACTTGCTTTTTTAAACCAATTTGAACTTTGGAGGCAAAACTGGTGAAACCGCCAACTTTGGAGGCAAATTTAGTGGAAAAACCTCCTCTAAACAGCTTAGTTATAACTAAAGCCACAACTAAAATTTTTAGTGAGAAAAACCCTATTTTAGGGAAATTTTGTTTTTCTCCTAGACCTCCTATTTTTTCATTCGAGCAACTTTTGCTAAAGGAGGTATACCTAAAAATTGCATTTTTCAGCTATTTTTTTGCAATTTTTGGCATAGAGGGTCGTTTTGGGCTCCGGAGGCCACCAGGGCCCGTAAAACAAAAAAATTTTCCTGCCATTCAATTTTTCCAAATTTTTGAATGTAATTTGTATACTTCAGTATATTGTACTAATTTGTAGGTTGTCCATAGTCAACCAAAAACTTTGTAACTACTCAGAAACTGGCAGAATATTGTACTAAAAAATAATAAAATTTGGTTCAAAAACACTCACGAGATCCTAGATCTCATTCGCAATGTTGGTATATACAGTGCCTCTGGGAAGTGCTTACGGGTAAATTCATCATGACTACTACTGCACTTAACCTAATATAGCTTGCAACAACGTCGTCTAGGCATCGACCCTTTAAATCGATGGGGAGTAATAAGGTCACAATGCACACACTATGAGCCATCCCATCCATCTGTGAACGATTGCATGACATAAATCCAGACTGAGAAATTATCCAAGTATATAGTGAAGTTACCACGTGTGTATGAGGATATTTCTTTGAGCTGGTGTCAATAATCACACATACCCCTTTCAGTATTGTCTTGGTACCACGTATTGAATTCTTTCACGTACGTTAATGCCTCTTTCATGTACCGTTGGGTATATAGAAAGGGTGAGCTTCTTCCACGTACCGATGGGTATATCAAAGGGCACATATATAGAAAGGTTTGGTATATCAGACTGACGGTATATAGATTGGGAGACCTTATACCTGGAGTGATAAGAGCCTAACCCTGTCAGTGATTTCTACAAAATGGGCACCAATGCCCCCAAATTTTTTCTTCCAGATTCACAACTACTCAGAGGAAACAACTATGTTGCATGGAAGACAAAAATCAAGACACAACTTGAGTTTGAAGAGATCTGGCCTGTTGTGAATGGTACTCTGACCAGATCAACTACTGATACAACACAACAATGAAAGTTTGATAAAGTAGATCAGAAGGCCAAACTCATCATCTTGTTTGGAGTGTCTGATGATGTGCAACCCCACATTTGAGATGCCAAAACAACCAAAGAAGTGTGGGATAAGTTGAGCACATAGTATATGAGGCCAAAAACAAGAATGTCATTCTGAATTTGCAGAGTCAGTTACACACACTGAAGTTCAAGAAAAATGAAAAAATTGAAGCTTTCTTAAGAAGAGTTACAAAGTTGAGGGCTTCACTTCTAGCCCTGGGAGAAGTGGTCACAGATGAAGCTCTCGTTCCCATTGTTTCTGAGAGCTCTCCCTTCTTCTTACCACATTTTTGTAACAACACTAAACTTGTCAGATACGACAGTTAGTTTTGACAAACTGGTAAACCTACTGCAGCAAGAGGAAGCTATGCATAATAAGGATGATGAAGAGGAGCAGGCACTTTCTTCACATCAAAAATGGAAAGGAAAAGGTAAAGGAAAACCTAATTCCTATCAAAAGTCCCAAAATCAGCATCAACATCAAGGGGACAATCAACAGAAGAAGAAATGTCCAATTTGTAAAAGAGGACATGACTTAAAGATTGTTGGTATAATACTTACAAGAAAGGTTCATCAAGAAACTCTGGACCTCCAAAACAAAAATCTCACAAGGGACATTCTAACTACAATCAAGGGAAGAAAAAGGGTAACTGGAAAAGAAAACCCTATCAGCAAGGAAATATTGTTGAGCAACAAGAACAGTCAGATAATGAAGACTACTTGTACACTGCTCGATCAAGTGAACCTTCCATGTCATCTAGTGATGTATGGTATGTTGATTTGGGAGCCACTTGACACATGACCAACCACAGAGACTGGTTTACTTCAATGAGGGACACGCCTTTGAAAAACCATGTTTCATTGGGTGATGATTCTTCATATACAGTTCAGGGGATTGGGAACATTTCTCTACCCCTTGGTTCACATAACTGTAGACTATCAGATGTCTTATATGTCCCTGGGTTGACTAAAAATCTGTTTTCATTCAGTCAACTCCTAGATCACAACTTAAAAATTGACTTTGATAGTCATTCTGGCAAGAAAATGTGTTTGATTCGAGACAAATCATGAGGCTTGAAAATAGTTGCAAAATCCTCCAATGTGGGACGCATGTTCCAGCTTGATTTTGTCCACAGAGATGATCAGGCACTTGTGGCTAAGAACTCTACCTCAGCACAGTTGTGGCATCAGAGACTTGGTCATGTTAGTTTCAAGTATCTTGAGACACTTTCGTCGGTGCAATATGGTACATGGGTTACCATCTCTTCAGAAGGATACAGACAAGTGTCCTCACTGCCTAGCAGGAAAACAACACAGAGCTTCATTCCAGAAGAGTAATTTTTGAGCTCATGGCAAGCTTGACCTGGTTCATACCGATCTTTGTGGTCCAATGCAACCGAGTCATTCTGGATTTCAGTATTTCATGCTTTGTGTTGATGACTATTCAAGAAAAATGTGGATTTTTTGTCTTCACAAGAAAAGTGAAGCTTTTGAAACCTTCAAGAAGTTCAAAGTATCTGTTGAGAACAAAATTGGTCATCACATCAGAACTCTCCACTCAGATCGAGGGGGGAATTCACCAGTAATGAGTTCAAAGACTACCTACAAGCTCACGAGATTCATCGACAAATGCCTCCTCCACACACACCACAACAGAATGGTGTTGTTGAGAGAAGAAATCATACTATCATGGAAATGGTGTGATGCATGATCGATGACTCTGGACTTGCAAAGACATTCTAGGAAGAAGAAGTAAAGACAATAGTGTATTTGTTGAACAGAGTGCCCACAGTTGCTCTTGATGGAGTAACACCACATGAAGCATGGTCAAAGTGGAAACCATCTGTTGCACACCTTAGAGTATTTGGGTGCAAATAAAGTATGCATATACCCAAGCAGAATAGAAATAAATTGGACATGAAGTCACAGAAACTCATTTTCATTGGCTACAGTGAAGAAACTCTTGGGTACAGATTGATGGATCCAAAGACCAGGAGAGTCTACACCAGCAGAGATGTTGAGTTCTTTGAGAAGAAGGAAGCAGAGTCTCCTCCTCCAGACTCACCTGATGTAGATTCTTCACCAGTTGTAAAAATTGAAGCTGATGTTCCCATAGATGATGAAAGTGATGATGGGGATGATGGTGATGATCTGATAGAACCACGACCCATGGGAACAGTTCAATGTATGCCCAAGTGGTATACTAGCATGTTACGAGATGCAAGAATGGATGCTCCACCAGATACATCCACCCCTGGACCACGGACTCACAGTAAAGCAAGAGAAGAAGTTAACTTTTCTTTGATGAGTAGAGTTATTGAATCTGATGAGCCCTCTACAGTCAGGAAGCCCTACAGTCAAAATCTTGGAAAGATGCCATGGACTCTGAATATCAGTCAGTAATGAAAAACAACACTTGGCAGCTTGTCAATCTTCCACCAGGGAAGAAACCCATTGGATGTAGATGGATATTCAAAACAAAGTACAAAGCAGATGGGACAGTGGAAAAGTATAAAGTGAGACTAGTAGCAAAGGGGTATGCACAAAAAGAAGGCATTGACTACGAGGAGACATTTCTCCCACAACTAAGATCAAAATGATCAGGATGATCTTTTCTCTAGCTACACAGTTTGGTTGGAAATTCCATCAGATGGACGTAAAAAGTGCCTTCCTGAATGGAGATTTACAAGAAGAAGTCTATATGACTCAACCTGAGGGATATGTTGTACCTGGTCAAGAAGAAAAGGTATGCAGACTCAGGAAATCTCTGTATGGCCTCAAACAGGCACCCCGGGCATGGTACATCAAAATTGATGAGCATCTCATATAACATGGATTTGTTAGAAATCCATATGATCCCAATCTTTACCTCAAAAATAAGGGGGGAGATTGTGATTGTCGTTGTCTATGTCGACAATCTAGTCATCACTGGCAGTTCAGTGAGGATGATTGATGCAATGAAGAAAGATCTTAATCAATCATTCGACATGACAGATCTTGGGCTAATGCACTATTGTCTTGGATTGGAAGTATGGCAGAAAGAGAATCACATCTTTGTTTCTCAGATGAAATATACCAAGACAACACTCGAGAAATTTAGGATGATGGATTGCACACCTGATTGCTACACCTATGGAGAATAGATTGTAGTTATCTCATTCAGATCCATCTCCTGAGGTAAATGCCACTCTCTATCGGTAGTTGATTGGGAGTCTCATTTACCTACCTACACTAGACCAGATATCAGCTTTGCAGTGAGCTATCTATCCAGGTTCATGCAGGAACCCAAAGTTTTTCATTGGAAAGAAGCAAGGCACATCTTGAGATATCTCAAAGGATCAGTGGATCTTGGTCTAGAATACAAGAAGAATGACAACTTCTTCTTGTCAGGATATTCAGATTCAGATCATGCAAGAAATATTGATGACAGAAAATCCACTTCAGGGTTTGTATTCTTTATGGGATCTGGACCAATATCATGGGGAAGCAAGAAACAACACTTTATTTCTCATTCTTCCATAGAAGCCAAGTATCGTTCTGTAGGAGAAGCTATCTGTGAAGTGATTTGGCTACGTCGCATACTCGAAGGACTTGGAATACCACAGGACAAACTGACCACCATGTATGTTGACAATGAAGGTGTTCTCAAACTTGTTCGCAATCTATTTTTTCATGAAAGAACAAAACACATTGAGGTACAGGTACATTTCATACGCGAGCATGTCTTGAAGCACAATATACAACTTCAGTTTTTTCCAACAAGCTGAACAACGAGCATATATCTTCACGAAGTCACTTGCACGTGACAAGTTTGAGTTGTTCAGAGAGTTCCTCTCCTCATCCCTTGAGGCAATGCAAAATTAAGGGGGGGAATGTTAGGTAAAATTTAGTTTACCTTGGTTAATTATGCATTTACCTTAGTTAATTATTAATTAATGGTAAGTTGTTATTAATCATTTATTATTTGTAATTGGGAATAGTATTCCCGTACATGTCTTTTGTCTTTATTATATTTGTTATATGGTTATACTGTTCAAAACCATATATTTGTAATTTATATGTGCACGAGGATTATTTATTGTTGCATTGTTGCAACATCCCATTTTTTTGTACCTGGATGTACAATTCCTATAAGAATTACAGCACTCCATTGTAATGGTTGATTGATTTCACATTAATAAAATGATACAGGCTTCCATCCCTATTTCATAAAATGGACAAGTGTTTGAGATTAAAACATACATTCAAGACCTAGTTGACAATGTCAACATTGAAGTAGACTTCGTTGCCACCGCAAAATATCCAAATGAAAGCTTAGGGATATTCAAAGAGCATTTTCCCAATCATGAAGAGAAGAAAAATCTTGATTAGGGACAATCATCTCAAAATAAAAATGCTAACTATATGTTGAACAAAGACCACTTTGATGCCTTGATATGTTGTGTTGACCCACTTGTTGAGAAAATCAATACAGTTAGAATTAAAACAAGAGAGTGTGTCATGGAAATACGACAAGCTTGCCTTGTTATAAATTCTGAACCTACCCCCTCCTCCTCAAGAGAGTGTATTATGATGTGTTTAGATCAACTAGAGAAAACTACAACTAATATTTCAATCTTAGACCTCTAAAAATTTCTAACATTCATAAGGATATACTTTACAAAACCTTACAGGGATCAGGAGTATCTATTGATGTTGACCCTACACATTTACAAGCCATGGTAGCACAAATCACTCCTACAAAACACATAACCTTTACTCTGACAAAAGCCTTAACTAAAAATCCCTCCCATAACCTACCCTTACATATTGAGGTAATAATCAAGTGTAAGAAGGTTAAGAGAGTGCTTGTGGATGGTGGGTCAGGTCTTAACATTTGTACTCTTAAATTAGTTCATCAACTAGGCAGCAAAGAAGCTGATCTGGAGACAAAATTCATCACCATAAAGGCGTATGACAATGAAGAAAGATAATTAGCTAGGATGATCACTTTCTCATTAGAAGTCAGTCCCATCACTCATGATACAAAGTTCCATGTCTTGGACTTGGAGCTCCCCTACAACATCTTACTCATTCACCCATGGATTCATGTCATGCAAGTCATGCCATCTACGTATCATCAGTGTTTAAATTTGCAGTATGAAGGAAAAACACTTACTATACAAGGGGATCCCCAACCCTTTTCTCATTGTAGAGCATTATCAGGGTATTTTCCCACTATTTACGAGTGTCCATCTACAGAAATTATTGTCCCTATTCAGTCAAAGGCCCTCACTTCACGAGTGGATCCAAACACCCTAACTCCCAGTGACAAGGGTACGGACTACATTGGAATCTCCTTTTGCTACATGGGAGATGAAGGTCATAAACAACGGTTGTGGAGAGTATAATCTTCAGACAAGCCCTTATGATTCAAAACATTCCTCTATCAGCCCAAGCACGTGGTAGACCATGTTATAAATTCCAAAGTGATCAAGAGAGAATTTCCCCTTCGACAATTTTGTTTCAGGTGGTTTGCTAGAAGATGAAAGAATTCTCAATGACATTATATTTCATCCTCAAGATGATGAAATGGCTTCGTGTTACAAGTCATCTAGATATTTTATTCCTAATAGAATAATGCTTACTATGAGATACCAAGGACGTGGTTGTGGCCACTATGAGCAAGGTTCGTTAGAAGCTCTTCCAATACCTCATCATATAGTGGGTAAATTGGGTATCGGCATCCATTTGTATGAATCCCACCCTTCAGATAATGAGTATGTATCTTCTGAGAGTGAGGATAGTTTGTTTAAAAATGAAAGCGAAACAGATTCCTAGTGTAAGTATTTATGAATACCTCACCTCTACAAACCTATTCTCTAACATGGCTATCCTTACCATAACCCCTATTGCACCCATCGTATCCCCTATAAATCAGATATTAACTCTCATCTACCCATCACTAGTGAATTGGGATCAACAACAACATGTACCTATTGATGTGTTTCAGAATGATGAGGCTATTGGTGAGTTCTTAGGCATCAGAGACAACATTCCAAGAAATGATCACAAGAAGGGGTTCTCCATTCAGCTTAATGCATGTGTGTACTTTGGAGAGGAAGTAGAGTTATGTAGACACTTAAGTAAAAAAGAAAGCAAGGGAAAGAGTTCCAAAGAAAAGCCTTGCGGAAATAAAAAGGGGAAGTCCTATAGCGAAAACCTCTTTGAGGTGCTTGTGGAAAAATAAGTAGAACAACCTATGGAAAAGGTAGTGTACCCATATAAAGATGATGATCACCTCCTGGAACCAGTTTTTGAAGAGGAGGATCTCAATCTCCCTCTCGATCCTACATGCACATGGAGGATGAGTCAAAGTTACTAGTGGAAGATACAATAGATGTTAACATCGGCACAAAGGAGCTGCCGAGGATAGTTAAGTTGGGAGCTTCACTCTCATCCAAAGAACAGAAAACATTCACATGACTATTGAGAGAGTATGCAGACATCTTTGCTTGGTCTTATGCTGACATGCCAGGACTGGATCTTACATTAGTGGTACACAACCTTGTGGTGCACCCAAATGCCAAGCCCATCAAACAAAATCTCTGAAAGATGCATCCTCGTGCATCACCTTACTGGTAAAGGCAGAGCTAGAAAATTTATTAGAAGTAGGCTTCATCAGGCCTATTGACTACTCAGAGTGGATTTCTAATGTGGTACCAGTTCAGAAAAATCCAGTCGGTATCAGAGTGTGTACTGATTTTAGAGATATTAACAAAGCTTGTCCCAAGGATGAATTTCCTCTCCCTAACATCGACATGATCATCGATTCTACTACTGGTTATGAGATGTTATCATTCATGGATGGCTTCTTAGGTTATAATTAGATAAAAATTACAGAGGAAGATCAACACAAGATGGATTTTACCACCCCATGGGGCACGTTCTGTTACCAAGTTATGCCCTTCAGCCTTAAAAATACAGGTGCTACATATTAAAGGGTGATGATTGTAATCTTCCATGATATGATAAGTGACATTATGGAAGATTACGTAGATGATATACTAGCTAAATCTAGAACTTGAGAAGAGCACCCAAAGATATTTGCAGTGTATCTTTTAGCACCTAAGGGACTACAAAGTCCTGCCTTAACCCAAAGAAATGTGTCTTTGGTGTGTTATCTGGGAAATTACTAGGATTCATTGTATCAAGGAGAGGAATAGAGGTGGATCCTGCAAAGGTCATGGCTATCACATAAATGCCTCCTCCTAAGAATATTAGACAACTGCGTAGCTTACAAGGAAAAATTCAGGCCATCAGAAGGTTTATTTCATAGCTAGTAGACAAGTGTCATACATTCACACATATTCTTAAAAAGGATGTTAATTTCACTGGGGGCCAGAACAACAACAAGCATTTTCTCTACTAAAAGAATACTTGGCTAAACCCCCCATTCTCATGCCACCCACAGTAGGAGAACCCTTGTTGTTGTACATCTCTGCTACACATTTTGTGATTGGGGCACTGTTGGCCCAGTATGATCAAGAGCAGAGAGAAAAGGTTATATACTACTTGAGCAGAACATTGATAGCATATGAGCTCAACTATCCACAGATTGAAAAGGCTTGCCTAGTCATAGTGTTTGCTTTTTAGAAGCTACGCCATTATTTTCTCAACCATAAAGTCAAGCTTATTTCAAAGGTTCGATCCACTAAAGTACTTATTGTCTAAAATTTGCACTAACTGGAAAGATGGCTAACTGGATCATCTTATTAAGTGAGTTTGACATTGAGTACGTTCATCAAAAGTCAGTAAAAGGAAAAGTCTTAGTCAGATTAGCTAGCAGAAGCTCCACTACTAGGTACCGAACCCTTGAGTTTGGAGCTACCAGATGCATCCATCATGTACCTTGAGGAATCTAGTGTTTGGCAATTATACTTTGATGGCTCCTTGCACCTTTCACAGTTCAGGTGTCAGAGTTGTGTTAATTACTCCTATGGGAGACTTGATTCCCCAAGCATTTCAACTCGGGTTCCCCTACATGAATAATATAGTCAGAGTATGAAGCTCTCATCGCATGGATGAAGCTGGCCATCAAATGGGATATCAGAAGAGTTAAATGCATTGGTGATTCAATGCTTATTATCAAACAGGTCACAGATGAATACAAGGTCAAGGATGAAAAACTGCTACCATACAAAAGAATGGTCGACTCCTTGAAATAATTCTTCAAGAAGATAACATTTGAGTAGGTACCAAGAGCCCAAAATAGAGCAACAGATGCCATGGCTATGATAGGATCTATGTTAACATTTCGCCAGGGAACAATGACATGCCATTCTTTGTCGAAAATCTCATAATAGTAGCATATGACATACCAGACTCTTGTTTGGTGTGTGAGGTTGTTGGTCCCTTTTCACCATGGTACTTTGAAATATTTAATTACCTTCATGATGGAACATTTCCCACTAACATTTCCCATGCTGAAAAGTGCACCCTCATCCAGTGTATAGCCCATTATACCCTACTTGGGGGAACCCTCTTCCGTCGAGGCTATGACGGGAATCTGTTGTGATGTTTAAATTCAGACGAATCTATTCAAGAAATCAAAGAGGTGTACATGAAGGAATCTGCGGGGATCATACTAATGGGATTTTCCTTGTAAAGAAAATTCTTAGAGTAGGCTATTATTGGCCTACCATGGAGCATGAATGTTGTAACCATGTGAAGAAATGTGTGGATTGTCAAAAGTACGGCAACTTGATACATGCGTCGACACGTAATCCTTACAGCCTGTCACAACCCCTTAGCCATTCTCAAAGTGGGGTCTCGATCTAATAGGGAAACTTAATCCCATATCTTTAGACGGTCATAAATTCATCATTACTGCAACTGAGTACTTTACAAAGTGGGTAGAGGTTGTTCCTCTCACCTATGTTGAAGGTGCCCAAATCTCTAAATTTATCATGAACCATATCATCTGTCGATATGGTATCCCTTATGTTATTATCACTGATAATGGTAAACCATTCAAGAATAAAACCATGAAAGCACTCTACAAATGCTTTTAAATCTCCCTTAAGTTCTCAACCCCCTATTATCCTCAAGGTAATGGTCAAGCTGAGGCTTCCAATAAGACCTTAATTCACATCATGGAGAAGATGGTGAACAAGATAGGTCATGACTAACATTTACAAATTCACCTTGCCCTCTAGGAATTTATAACTTCTATCTGCACCCCCACAAAATGTAACTCCATACTCCTTAGTATTCGGCACTGAAGCCGTATTGCCTTTAGAGATCGAGATCCCTTCTTTACGTGTCGAGCTAAGGGACTACCTGAATGAAGACGAAGACTACATAGTAGCTTGAATGGTAGAGTTGGAGCTATTAGATGAGAAAATAATTCATGCTCTCAATCACCATTAAAGTGTATCAGGATCGAGTGCGGTGAAGCTATAATAAAAGAGTCATACCTCATCAATTTGAGGTAGGATATTTGGTGTTAAAAGAGAATCAGAAGAACACCAATAAAGATCATGAAAAGAAAGGGAAATTTGAACCCAATTGGCTAAAACCATATGTTGTGGTTACCAAGTTTAGTTCAGGTGCCTATAAGCTAGCCCATACAGATGGTCAAGAGCTTCGAGAACCCATGAATGCAATTCATCTTAAGCGCTTCTATGCTTAAGTATGGGGTCTCTAAAATATCAAGAAAAGCAAAAAAGTATAAAAATAGAAAAAGAAAAAGATAAATAAATAGGTGCATCCAATAGTGAAAACCACACAATGGTGGCACTTTGGACAAGTCCTTTGGTGAAAACTAGTTTTGCCAAGGGAGGGTCCATTGTTCCATTTTAGGTTTAGGGGTACGATAGCTTTGTCCTAAATTGGTTTTTTGCCTTCGTCTAAATCCTTTGTGAGCCTATCCTTCTTGGCCCTGATCAGCTAATCTTACCTTTTGAATGCAAAGAATTTAACTTTGAATGAACCCATCTAATGCATATTGGGGGCAAAATTTCGCAGTGTCACTTTATGGACATATATCGTGTGCCATTCTACCCTTGTACATCCCATCTAACGCTGGGGGCATCCACATTTCTTCATTTCCTTACACATTCACTTTGGAAAAATGTTGAGAAAACATAAAAAAACATTCGTATAACTTTAAAAATCCCAAAACATGCAGATATGTCCTTTGGAAAAACCAAAACATTCAGATACGTTCATAGAAAACTCCAAAACAATAGAAAATTGTCTTAGAGATAAACCCAAAACAGTGAAAAACGTTCCAAAACTGGCCTGCAAAAAAAAGTAGTAGTTTACTTACTTTTAGTTGTTGGTTTATATGGTTGTTAGTTACATTGATTGTTTCGTGTTGTGTGCTTTAGATTGAATTCACTGGTTTACTTAGATTGAATGTTGTTTAATATGTAGTTCATTGCTTTGAGTTCATTTTATCTTGCATGCTTGTAAATAAATGTGTTGCTTTGATTAGATTTGTTTAACTTTGTGCTTGTTAATTTTTACTTGTACATTGTATTATCATATTTCATCATCATATCACATAAAACCATCACATCTATACATCATATATCAAAAAATGCTAAGTTTACATCATGCATGTATGCTAAAGCTAATCATCACATACCATATCATCAATGGGGCAAGAGGGGTTGCGCATGATCACAAATCTATCCCCCCCACACCAATATCAAAAATATAAACATGGTTTACTCAAAGTATCTCATCAACATGTAATATGACATCAGCTAAGGCTATCTCATAAATTAACAAACATGTGATACAAACATAAAACATACATATTAAGCATGATATCTCATAAACAACATGTGGTACATCAGTAATCCATCTATCATCATACATCATCAAATATAAATGTCCGTATACAAAACAATGTGTCTCAAAAGTACATCCGATATAATGGGCCATCATGGGCATCTATACCAAAAAATGTGCCTTCATCATGAGGCATGATAAAAAATAATACATATCATACATCTGTACAAAAAAAGTGCCTTCATCACGAGGCATGATAAAAAAACAGTACATATACATCCGTACAAAAGTATGCCTTCATAATCAAGGTGATACACCAAAAATATACATGTAAGTACATCAAATCAATAAAATTCAGCCATGACTCGAAGCCCTCTCCGGGACTGGCTGGTGTGGATCTACCACTAGGTGGGGTGTAGATGTGTTGGGATGTTGGACTTGTTGTGTAGAAGGTGTTGTGCCATATTGTATAGACAAACTTGTGCTACTCTGAAGCCTGTTATCCCGAAGGACCCTGTACAAATCGCGTTGATCATGACTACCTCTGTGATCTAGCATGAGACAAGTTGTCGGATATTTGAATATCAAACTATATGTCATGATGAGGAACTCTGTGATCGGCCGATACGACCACATAATACTGCATCCTGTAGTATGTCACCTCACCTGCCACCATAACACTATGTCCAATCAAATGTTGTAAACTTGAGGTAGTGCCGACCTGCTGCAATGCATCACGCTCTGCTCTCATGCTGGCCAACTGAATCCGTAGACTGATCTCACTCTGCGACAACCTGGTCCCTCTTTTCCTATAGTTATAGGCTATTGACGGTCACCTGATCTTGATCTATCATAGACTATATCCTCTCTGCCCTGGCCTGGTCCCACTCGGTAATGAGCTGATCTCTCTCAGTGATCACCAAGTCTCTCTCAACTATGGCCTGGAGTTGTAGGGCTACTACTTGTTGTAGCTACTGCTGCAAGGTGACCTCCTGTCCACTAGCCAGTATATCCTAAATATCCTCATCCATGGCTTCTCAGCTACCTGCTCATCAGCTAGTATGTCCTCCTCCATTTGCCACTCTCCACCCCTGTCATCTCCTCCATCTCTCGGTGGACTATGTGGTGGACTCACGTGGGGGGGTGATAGAGGTGCCTACAAAGGTGCCCATAATGGAGCCTACTGAGGCATTTGGGGCATCAATATATGGTGGCCGCACTACTATATGTGGCCACACCACTACCTATTGCTGCACTAAAACCCACTGTTGAATAAATACCTATTGTATGGGCACCTGCTGACTGTCCTCCCTGTGGATCTGCCTGGCCTGGTGCCTGGATCTGCCCTAGGAGGTGGGCCCTGTGCTGTGCCCTAGGAAGTGGGCCCTGAAATCCTTGTGCCACTGCATCTAATACCTCCTGCAGAATAGTCAAGCATGTTGAGGTAACACTATGGTATACCAACCTACATAGTCCTATGTAGTACTAGGATCAACTACCTATGCACGTTATGCCCAAGGATGGAAAACCACCTGTAAAAATTTGGCTCGAGCTCGACCTAACTTGATATGAGGCCCCATGTGAAAGACCTCTCTGTATCTCTGGGCATACCACATCTCAGCCCTAGGAATCCCCTAAATAATTCCAAACTAGTGATGTTGAACCCGGTCTACTCTATACCACTCCATAATGTGGCTCCTGCTCCCAAGAAGGAAATGATTTGCCATCGCAGTGCACAGCTCAACAACATCCTCAGCCACTGATATAACCTATATGGCCGCCATGTAATCATATGGGGTTGTAGCTCGTCAAACTCACGTCTGTAATAATCAGTATCTCCTATGTGGCCATGTACATCCTCCCCAACTAGAACCCAACCCATAACATAAGGCTCTCCAATGACTGAGCTCTCAAAGCACCCGCGAGGCGGCTGATCGCAATATGGTCCCAAGCCCATATCTACAGCAAAGTAGTAGGACCCACGGACTTCTTGTCCGTGGTAAGCTATCAGATGAAGATCTATATATAAGTGAGCCAGTATACACTAACCCCATCAGTAAACCTCTCCCTGCAGAAGGCCATGAATAACTCCAATGAGGCCAAGGGCAAATCCAAGCACCAGTCTTGTTAGGCAACAGTATGCCGCTGACAAGAGCTAACAAGAACACGGGGACTCAACCTAGCCATTGATCGGCCATGCATCTCCTAACCATAACTGTCATACCCTGAGTGGGTATATCTGTCACTCCAAAAGTCATGGCTATATAGCGCTCAACCCGGTTTGGATGACCATCGTAAGTAATCAAACATCCCTGGATAGGAACCCGCAAGATCCGCCACACATCCTCTAAATTAATGCTCATCTCTCTAGTAGCCAGCCGAAATGTCTGGCTCTCGCTCCACCATCTCTCAGCTAAGGTTGTGAGCAGGTTGTGGTCTATGGTAATTTAGGGCATGTGAGCTACGTGTGCTAGCCCAGTCACCTCTAAAGTGATCTCTAGAAAAATCTGGTCGCGTCGGCTAAAGGTCTCCTCATAGGCCCGAAGCCACACATGTCACTCCCGCACCTCTAGCCTGTCTAGGTCCTCCTGCAAAACCAATCGGGTCATTTAATTATGATCTTATTCTTCTATTCTAATATGTCATTTATTCTTCTACTCTATCATTTAATTTTTCTAGTTTACCACATTATTCTTCTATTTTTATACAAGTATCATCTTTTCCTAACAACTAGGGTTTGCTAAAACCTAGGTTTTCTTCCAAAAATCCATCTAAAAGTGACTTTTGTGCACTGATGCGCCCCTGCCAGCACCAATGCACCCCTTTGTGTACCAACGCACCCCTATGTGCACTGGTGCACCCTTCTTTGTGCAGGCGCATGTTGCCCTTGCCCAAGGTATCCCTTTTTACACCAGTGCACTCCTTTTTGTGCATAGGCACATGTGCCCCCCTACCTAAAAGCCAATTATGCACAGGCACATTCATGTTATGCATAGGCACATGCGCGCCCATGCACAGTGCAACATAGGCACCCCTAGGGCCGCGCCTGTGCATTTTCGGCACTAAACTACCCTAAATCTACTCTAAAAATGTGTGAAAAATATCCAAATTAAATACTAATAAATCACAAGGGGGAGAAAGAGCTTCATGTACCTGGGGTCCATCCGCTGGGAGCCTCATGTACTCTCTCATGCGATCCGCATGGTGTTTTTGGCTCCGCACCCTCGCCATCTTCTCCCGTAGGTCAGAGCTCTGATCAGCAGTAAATGGTAAGTGAATGTGGTAAATGAGTTGGTCGCGATGGCTTATATACCCATTTTTACCTCCCACAATGCATTTCTCACCCTAGAGGCACCCTGAAACCGTCATGGTTCTTCTAATTTCTTCTAATACTGGTCGTGATGATTATTTTTAATAAATAATTATTTTAACGCCCATTTGATTTCCCTGGAGCATGTTTTTGCATCTGTCAGCCTTTTCTACTACCCAGGGCATATTTTTCCTCACGGTCACTTTTAACATTGTCTCACGACTTCATTATTTCTTCTATAATATTTTCTTCCGTCAAAATAAAAAAAAATTAAAACAAAATTTTTTTCAAAAAAATTAATTAAATCATTAAAAATCCAAAAAATTGTAAAAAATTAATTTTTTTCAAAAATTGGTAAACAACGTGCATACAACTAAAAGCCTATATCACTGGCATCATCCTCGAACATCAAAATTGGTCCTACAAAACCATCTTTCTAACGTTCTTTCTTATTCTGGTCTCAAATGACTTGCGGATCATCATGATCTACCTTCATTAACAAAAGCTCAGACTGCATGCTACGTTAGTACTCCCGTGTAACAATGAGTTGTCAGAGACTGTGTCGTAGTGCACGAAATATTTTCCATGGGACTACTTGTGTCCTCCATTTTTCCCTTGCATGTGTTATTACTTGGGGCATCATTTTTAACCCTTGTCATTACAACATGAACATTTGGGAACTACAACTTGATAACAAAAACATTGGTGCAACTATCTTAAACGTTGTTTGTTTGAGTGTGTGTGATTGTACTGGTTTCTCTAGTTAGGTTAGCTGGTTTACTTTCTCGTATTGCATTGCATTTTGTATGTTGCATGGAGCTAAATATCATTTTACTTTCTCGTATTACATTGCATAATGTATGTTGCATGGAGTTATGTATTTTTAGCAGTAAACAATTGTTAGTAATTTAGATTTTCATGTTATCTTACACTTTTGTTTATTTTAAATAAAGCCCGATGATGTAGACCTAGGGGAAAAATGATATAAACAGGTTGCTTATTGAAAGGTTGGATGCAAAGATTGGGCTTGTCTTATTTTCTCCATTAATCATTTCTTATCACTTATCATTTATTACCATTACTAATTTTTCTTCCAAATCACCCGGGGCAATAAACAACCATGTTTATCCCTATCCTTATTTTCTTCTCAATACCTGAAGGTTTCGTGCCTCATTCTAACCTATTTTCTTCTATCCATTTCAATCATATTTTTGATCGTCGATTGACTTCTTCTATCACCCCATCGACACTCGAGGGGGCATCCTTCATCCTGTTAATTTTTCTTCAAAAATTTGCTTGTTTATGCTTGTCTACTATATTTGAAGTGAAGTCACTAACTTCACCTCAAACAAGGGAAAATGTAGACACCTAAATTCTACTTTTGCAATCTTATTGCCAAAATGCACACAAATCACTCTCATTCTTGCCAATTTTGTTATAATTAGTGATTTCCACTAATTAACTAACGTTCCTTACCATTTTAGCCAATTAACAATGCTTTGTTGATTATCCACCCTTTTTCACATTCAGGATGCCAATCGATGTCAAATCGTAAGTTGTTATCCTCTTCCAGGAAACAATTGGCGTGTTATTAGCTAATTAAGCCTATTTTGCCCTTGATTTGGTCAATATGCCCTAATATTGGCTCAAACCCCTCTTATGACCACTCAAAATCACCCCATTCACCTCCACAACATCTCAGCAAGCTTCAAAATCTTATCCTAGCCTCCTAGTTGACCCTAAGTGGTTGATTAAGGCTTCATACCTCTTAATCACTTGGTAATTCACTAATTGTGATTAACAAGGCCTAATCATGATTAGCAATTCTAATCTAATTTGGGGCTTTTAGTCCCACATGCACCAAAATACAAGTTTCTCCCAAAAGGAAAACTATAAAAAGAGTGCACTCATTCCTTTATACTTTACACCATGCTTTGATTTGCATCTCATATAATAAATATGATATATAGTCAAGTTCAATCCTTGCCTAAAGCCTTCAACAAGGTTAGTAGATGAATAATCTAAAGTGACTTAACAAGTCATTTGGAGAGGTCATTTCACCATTTTTTGGAGTAGCAACCATAACCATTTGATTTCCCTCTTAGGTTTATTTAGGCCAGTGTTAGGTAATTCAAGCATATTAGTAGGCATGTTTAATTAGATTTTGCATTGTTTTCATACTAGTTAAGCATTCTTTTAAGCTTCTATCTTAATGTTACATTCCTAGAATTAGAATCCTTGGCTAGATGAATGGAAATGGTGTTATATTTCCTTGTTTAGTCATGTAATTTTCTTTGTAAAGTTTAGGGTGCTTTAAGACCTGAAAGCCAAAATGTTGTGTGAACCAAGAGAGCATGTTAAAGAAAAGATCTTCAGGAGAAAATTATATGTAGCTGGTGGCCACCCCATGTCATTACAAAGCACATAATTAGTGTTGGATTGTTCCCATCCCTATGAGCCAAAGACCCAAACAATAAGAGCTAACGACAACTTGGTCCTGACAGTGCTTACCCCAAAGGTAATATCTCAAGGCATGCATATTCCAGTTTGAAGCAACATGGTAGTGATCACCTAGGAGGTTGCAACATGAGAGTGGTTTAAGACCAAAACCTACCTTCAAGGAATTTCCCTCAGCTCATGGTTGAAGCAAGGGAGGAATCCCTCTCGTGTGTTCAAGACTCTTTCTCGGAACGAATTCCACGAGAGCTTCTTTGATGTCATCATTCTCCTAAGCTGAGTGATGGGAGAAGAAAGCACAGTGGAATTTCAAGACTGGATGGAATTTTTCATTCTCACAATCCTAGAGGGAAAGCAGATAATTGACTATGAACAAATCATCAACGATATCTTACATCACTGATTACTTCAAGTTCCATCTTCCAAGAAGTTCTTCATGACTTCGTACCTGGTCTACACCTTGGTAAACACAAGACCATTCATGGGCCTAACACAAGCATATAATGTTTCACAAAAATATGTCACTTACAACAAGTATTTACACTTAGTCATGAAAGATATCAATCAACACTTTGGAAAGGTGAATAATGCTTTCACAATGTATGTTGTCAGACTGTTAGAGGGAAACCCACATTTGAGATTGTCTACACATATCGCGGCTCTAGTCAAAAGGTATGGATCGTACTTCATTCAATTTTCAACCTTCTCATATATACGAGTGTTGGGTTTTAAAATTGTTCCGTGAATATTACCATGCTACTTGAGTGAAAGGATCATGCTCATCGAGTTGTATAGACACTTGGTTCATATCAATCAGAAGATGGGGAATAAAAAGAAGAAGTTAATTACTTTCCCTATCTCACTAGGTATTTTCTCTTATAAGAGTGCTCACGAGGCTTCCAACATGGAAGATTCTATGTCTCCTATAAACATGCACTCATACACCTCAAGGGTTTATTTTTACATCCGAGAGGATCTGGACACCTTTCATCTACCTAATATGTATCATGTCCCTCAAATTGAATATTTTTGGGTGAACTGTGTTGATGATTTTGAAGTACAAGAACATGATCACAAGAGGATGGAAATTGAGCAAATGAGAAAATTTAGGTTTGAGTGGTATGAAGATGGTGTTCAAGAGTATGAAACTAAAATATATGATCCAGAGTACCAAACAGTGAAAGCTTCTCCCCTCCCTCAAGTTGTTTGGAGTGTTCACGAGTCCAGAGATATCAAAGAGCACACAAAGGAACTTATCAAAAGGTCAAAGGAATGTTGATCTCATCTCATCTGGAAACTTCCCTTCCCTCTATACGTAGACTTCTTACCATTATTCTTCTAAGGACAAATACAAAGCTACTAGTTTGGCACAATCAAGAAATCTCAAAGTAAAAATTGGTGGAACTTGAGGCTCTTCACTACAAGAGGTTGCATAAGAAAGTGAAAAAAGTTAAGGATCCTATAGTTGATCTAGAATAAGGGGAGAGTGACCCAATGTATCTCTCATCCCCATAGTAATCTCCAAGATTTTGTTCTTCTATTGCTAAACCAACCCCACCTACTCAGGATGTTCCTTCCCATTTGGAGCAAGAGGTTGTAATCTTGCCAACTACAGAGTCGAAAACAAATGAAATATTTCCTTGGGTGCAAGAGATGATCACAACATAAGCTCACATGGTGCAAAATGCAGCCATTCCTAATTTCTCTGCTATCTCATTGATGGTTAAAGGGAAGAAAGGAATATTAGCTCAGGCAGCTTCTCACTTTTTTAGCATTGCCTCAGGTAACCAATATGTAGAGGTAGTCAAGCCGAACATTGTCAATTTTGTATACTCATGAGAGATTAATACTTGTGAAGAAGAAAAATAGATAGCATTTATTCTAATTCCCTCCTTCTATGTTCTTCCATTTTCCTACTATGTACAACTTTGTTAAAACATCAATAAAAGAGAAAGGCATTTCTTTCCTTTTTTGATGAGAAGATTACCGAAACTTTATGTTCTTAATATTGCCTTGTCTTGTTACTAGTAGAATAGTTGTGTTCTTTCCCTCTAGGTGTGTTGAATTATTCTGATTAATGGTTGTAGGAATCTGATTTTCTACCTACAATATTAATCCCCCTCTTTTTTCCCACTCCCTTTCCTACTCTCTCAACAAATTCCTCCCTTACAAGCTTTTGACATAGGTTCAATGGAGTGTTCCTATTGGATCCCTGTCCTCTAAGGCCACCATAAATTTTCATTTCATTCACCCATAATAAATGGAACTACACCATTCAAGAAGAGGGACCTAAAGTCTAAGAGCATTGGTGGATACCCACCAATTTTTTCACTTGATAAATTTTCTCACCAGCACCACCCTGGGTGGTCAAACTCTTAATTTATGAACTAATCCCAATATTGTGCTACATATCTTCATTACAAAAATCAAGTTTCATGTAATTATCTTAAGCATTTATGCAAGTGTGTATAACTAACCAACCACTTGATGGTGCCCTTGTGTCTCTAGAAACTAATATAGTGGTATAAATGTGTAGCATATAATCTACCCAGTGCAATAGTAATGAGATATGGTGTGCCTCAACTATCTGACCTAACCCTTTGTTGATTAAAGCCCTTATGTGATTCCTGGAATAATTTTTCTCTTGTTAGGGCATGTCTCTAGGATATGTGCATGCTTTTAAATGGATGAATCCAGACTCCTTAACTCAGTTGAGTGATTTATACTTGTAGTAAGGACTACCCTAGATGATGTGCAACTGATTTGAGTAAATTTAGGAACCCTTTCAGTACTTTTCGAATTGTGTTTATAATAGGTTCTTATATGAATGTTAAGCATATTATAATGTGCTAATGAATTGCTTATATAGTCTTCCGTAGGTGAGATATTATGATAAGTATGACCTTAAGAAGATGAAATGACCTAAAGAATGATTTAGAATAAAAAGAAAACTCTATGATTATGAAGGGATGCGACCACATAGGTCAGACAAGACTGGACACCACATCACAACCCTTATTGACAATATTAGAGAGGAAATGAAAACATCTAAACTAAAATTCGTGTCATGAATATCAAATGTTTTATGTTGTTTTGATTGAAGAAAATCTCCACAATTGATGACGAAGCATAGTGTAAAGATTAACAATTTGTAGAATGACCAAAGAGATAAGAATATTGGATTTTGAACTGATTATTTTTCTTATCGAGGATAAAAAGTAAAACTTGGAATTACACAAGGAAAAGTTACCAAATTTTAGTTTGTACAATCAAGAGGGATAAGAAAAGTTGCACTAGCCATGGTATTTGCATGTTTATTATCCTTTCAAGGGATATTAGAAATAGAATATGAGTCAAAGGTAGATAGCAATTGTTTAACCAAGTTGTTGTATGGAATTAAATGATCCTTTTTTGTGTGATAAACATATTATACATGAAAAACTAAGCCCATATGCAAAGGGCATGGTTTCACCATGGGCTATAATGAAGACAATTCTTCCTCCCATATTGGTATCACATTTTGATTCGTCAAAGTGCATAATCTAGGCCTCTGTATCGATGTTATATGTCATGAAATCATCATGAAACTCGTCATTTATTGGGGAAGAGTTGAATAATGGTGCATCAATGATTTGATCAGCAATGAACTATCCTTTAACAAACTTTTTATTGATATATTTTAGGTTAAATTTATTTAGAAGCATGAACCATCGAGCTATACGGTCGAATAAGTAAGTACGAGAGAATAAATAGCATCAAGGATCGACCTTGGTGATAACATGGACTTATGTGTTGAGCATATAATTTTATAATTTTTGAGTAACAAAAACCAAACATAAGCATTACTTTTATATATCATTATAGTTATGCTCTTAAGGCAACAAAATGGGACTATATAATACATTACATGTTCACAATTATTATCATATCATATTGTGCAAGTAAGGCTCCAAGTGAATGGTTAGCAGTGGATATGTATAGAAGAAGTGGTTTATCTGGGACATGTGGTATAATCACATGGGATTGAGAAAATATTGTTCAATATCATCAAATGATTTTTCACATGTTGCATCTCATCGGTTTATTGTTCAATTGGAAGATAAAGAACAACCCTTAACATGGTTACTCAAAAAATTCACCTCAACATGGAGAGATATGATCTATTTTAGATTGCATATAGGAGGAATGCCAAAAATATATTAGATCTTTTTGGGGTAAAACTCAAGGTTTTGGTAAGAGATAATGAACCTGAGCCACTTACCCTAAGTTACCTCAAAAACACATTTTTAGGATTCAAACATACATTGTATTGTTGTAACCATTTAAATATTTGGCATAAATCAAATGCATGGTATTGATGATGAATGGATTTTGTTAATAAATCAACATAGTATTTAACAATTTTATGAATATAATAATGAAATATATGTTTCATAGCACATTGATTAGTAGCACCAAAAAAGTTATTATTGATCAGAGTTTCTTTCTTCTTGTCCAAATTAGTGTACGAGAAATCAACAAACACAAAACAATGTCAAGTATGCAAGGGTTTGATACCTTGGAGATGGTGATGGATGATACGGGCACAAAGTTGATGTCGAACTCCTTGTTGTGATCTTGGAAAACCTACAGCTCATAGACACTAGAGAAAGATTGATTAGAGATCTTACATAGGGGCTACCTGACAAAGTAGATATGGGAAGCGTTAACTTCCTCGGTGGCTGTCAACCCCCATGTGATAAAGAATAATGATAAAATACAAGATAAACAAATAACATGTAAGATGATAAACAAAGGAACCTGACGCTGTGGGTATGTAGATGGTGCTATTGATCTGATCCGAACACAACGTGCAACAAGAACCACGCTATGTGAACTAATGAATCATGAGCAGAGCATTGTGGGGATTATAGTGTTGTTACAAGGACATCATGAGGATATAAATGATAAACAAGAAGCTTAGAATTCAAAATAGCATTTTCCCCAAATTTTCTAACTTAACTTTCTGAAGGGGGGAAAGCCCATATTTATAGCCTAATGGTGAGGTTAGACTATAGGTTAAAAGATACTAGGTGTTTAGTAAAGTTACCCTGATTAAAAGAGGTGATGTGATTCAGCGGGGCTCACGATTTGACTTATGGTAAAAAATATAAGGATGTAAAATGGAGTGGGAAAGATGAATGACATTGCTAGGTGAAATAATAGAGTCCATTATTGAAATTAAGAGTGGAGTGTCAGATGGGTGTATTATTGCCCATGAATAATTTGTGAGAGATGCCAAAATTCAATTATTAAATGGATTTATATGGAGCCCATTTAATAATTAATTAAATTTGGGTGAATTATTAACCCATGAATAATTTGTGAGAGATGCCAAAATTCAATTATTAATTGGATTTATATGGAGCCCATTTAATAATGAATTAAATTTGGGTGAATAAAAGGATGAGATTTATTTATATTTAAGAAAAGGAAAAGTGAGAGTGGGAATTGAATGAATGTGAGATGGCGGAGGGTCAGTATACCAAAAATTGGTGTCTACATTTATCCTAAAATTCATAACTGTGACAAAATTTCCCCATGCGGTAGTAAAATATGTCTTTCTCTGATTAATGAGATTGATGTTTATTTCATTGTAACCCGTGAAGCTATCTATAAAAGATAACATGTCATAACCAGTACTGAAATCCACAATCAAATAGATGTATGCCATAGGAAAACTATCCTTGGGAAAAGCCATATTTAAATTTTAAAAATTGGTATAACATCAAAAAAATTCATCAGCTTTGGCCTCTGGGACAATATTTGAAACTCACTCAGGGTATTCAATGGCACACATGAAACCAACATCAAGAAGCTTTTGTATTTCCTTTTTAACCATCAAAGCAACATTTAACCATCAAAAAACATGAGGGTGCAATCATTACATGACTAAATTCCCATATATTTAGTAAAAATATTAAAGGGATGAAATATAAAATAGTGTGTTACCCTTATAAAAATAAATGCGTAAAAGGATAAAGATTTGTAAAAGGAATGATAGTTGATGCAGCCTAGAATTTAGTAATACAAGCCTAATAAGACCATAGGCATGCTAACACATCACTCAGCCTAGACTGAGCACTCACTCGAAGTGTGCAGAGGTACCAGGTCCCTTTTTAGGGTTGTTGTTGCATGATGTTAGCATGATGAAAACTTAACACATGCAATCCCATTATTAATGCGTCATTCTACAAAGCATGCCATATCTATATCTAAGGGAGAACAAAATTAAGTATTAACCATGATGAAATCAAGAACATATTAGATCCAGATACACACAGAACTAACACTTAGATTCAGCCAATATCATCCATTATATTAAATATTGCATAGAAGCTTCTTACATTAATGGCATTCTATGCCCATACGCGCACAGATCTAATACAGTAGTCCAGTCCTGCACACATACATATATTTGTCTCTCTACTCATCCCGTAATAATAATATTTTGTGTGTGTCCCTTCTACTACACAGATCACTACATGCTTATAAGGGTGGGGACTTTCCCTTCACCGCTTATCTAAACCCAAAATAGGTCACATGCTATTATTAGCCATGCGTCGTTACAAAAATAGCCACACATGCAAGTGCGCTAACAATAGACTATCGTTAGTTAACTGACAGTAGTAGATATATTCCTAGCCTATGTCCATGCAAAGTGCTTTGTATTTGATCCTCCAAAAATATCCAATGTGTGATGCACAAGTCTCCAATCAGTTAGAGTGCTCCTCATGCTATCTCCAAAAATAGATCCTTGTCGTAAAAATGGCTAAGTCCTGAACCTGTTTCTATTCTTCACGTGTGATCCTTTCTGATAATTCCATGCCTTTGAATGCACTTTGTTCTCCCACGTGAACCTTCTGTATTTCCTTCGTTAAGTGCCAGAGTATGGCTGATCAATAATAGTAAAAATAATGTGTAAATGAATCCCATAGTATTGGTGAAATAAATATATGTGGGAACATAATAACATGGGTATGAAATCAAATGTAAGGATGTGTCAAAAGTATAGGACCCTTTCACATGTAATAAATAAGTTAAGGGACCCTCGGTGGATGGCATGAAGATATGATAACATATTATGAATGAAATATGTGGTTATGAAATATACATATTAGATATAAAATTTGATAAAGGGTTTATCAAAGGACATCATCAAGTGGGAAGTTGGAGGCAAATACCTTTTGATTTAGATGAGGTGCACAAATTTTATCCAATTAGGGGTACATAGTACACTCAAGATGTCCCCATCTACGGTTAGTCAATTGTATGTACATGTGCTCATGATACAAATTCATCATTGTGCAAGATGTGGTTATGACTATTGTTTCCACTATTAGAGTTGGGTTTCCATCCCGAAGTTCCCTCAAAGATATGTAACCTAAACTCTATGATTTTAATGATAATTAATAGTTTTTATCTGTGTTATTTTATTTATAAATGTTATTGGATTCAATGTTTATTGATGTTTTTATATTGTGTATTTCAATTTAAATTTGTTATGTTCAATTTTTTATTTATGTATAAGTCTTAATCAAATGCCTGGAAAACAAGGACATCACATTTGGTATCAGAGTGTGTGATATTAAAGGGTTTATGGGAAAAGAAAAGGGCATGTGCATATATATATATATATATATATATATATATGATTCTGGCTATGTATAATATCCCTGTGAAAACTCTTATTAAATTCCTGAAAATGGATTATTGTGTGGACACATGTTTCTTGGCTACACCCCTCACATCATCATTGGAAAATCCTAAAACCTATCTCACTATCCTAAACCATGCCTTCACTTGTTTTTTACTCCAATGGGCTATGGCTCGTTGCTCATCCAACTTGATTAAATTTTCAATCCATTCTTCTAATGCTTGCTCATCAGCAAGACCTCCAACATGCACAATACGTAAATAAGGTAACATAAATTCCATAGGAAGAATGGCTTTTGCGCCAAACACTAACTGAAATGGTGTGGCTTTGTTTAACCTTTTATATGTTGTCTGATATGCCCAAATTACTGCAGATACTTTATTATCCCAATCCTTTCGTCCAACATCACATATTTTTGTTAATGTCTAGCTCAAAATTTTGTGAAAGCCTCAGTAGTTCCATTTTCCTGAGGATGATAGGGTGTAGTCTTATGGTGTGCAATCATGAATTCATCCAATAGAATTTTGATTATCTCATTAAGAAAATGTGTGCCCCTATCACTGGTCAAACTTAAAGGACATCCATACCTTTTAATAATATTTTCCCATATAAACATGGTTGTTGTAGCCATTATATAGTCCTTTATAGGTGTTGCTTTTTCCCACCTTGTCAGATAGTCTGTGCAAATTATGATGTAGCACAATCCAGTTCTATGCACAACCAGTGAAATAGGACCCACAAAATCTATAGCCCATTTCTCAAATGGTTCTACACTCATAATAGGTCTTAGAGTCATTTCATCTCATTGACCTGGTTTTCCAAGACGTTGACAATGATCATAGGTCGTACAAAATTCCTTACAATATTTATATAGGGTCTCCCACCATAATCCAGTGAGTAGAATTTTGCATGCAATGGCATCACCTACATAGTGGCCACCTGCAATACCACCATGAGCCTTTTCCATAATATATGTGTGCTCATGTTCCAATACACAATGACGCAATACTTCATCTTGGCCTAATTTGTACAAGTCACCACCGATTAACATATAAGGGGTTACACATATAGACAGATTTTTCTTCTCCAAGGATTTCATTCCTTCCGGTGTCATCCTTGTTTGTAGAAAGACAGCAATGTCCTCCAATTTTGATGGCACTCATTGTAACCAATATAACTATGCATCGAGCATGGTATCTTCAATTACATGTGCTTCTTCTCCAAACTGTATTCTTGATAGATGGTCTACTCCAGAATTACTTTTCCCTAGTTTTACAATAACTGGGAATTAAAATTCTTGAAATGAGAGCATCCATCGACATATGCATCCTTATAGAACATGTTTGTTTACCAAATACTTCAATGCCATGTGATCTATATAAAAGATGAATGGTGTAACTAGTGGGTACTGGTGAAATTTATGTAGCACATATATCATTGACAAAGCTTCGCACTCCGTAGTTGTGTAATTCTGTTCGGTAGGAGTGAAATTTCTACTAGCAAAATAGATAGGATGATCTACAATACCTTCTCCAAGTTGAGTCAACACCATGCCAATGGTCATACTAGAGGCGTCAACATGTACATGAAATGGTTGGTCCCACAAAGGAAAATGTAGAATAAGCACGGTAGTAAGTTTCTCCTTTAACATCTTGAATGCGTGCTACTGTAGTTCTCCCCAGTAGAACGTGTCTTTCCCCTTCAATAACTCTTCTAATGGTGTAGTAATTATGGCATACCCTTTGATAAACTTTCCGTAATATCATGTATGCCCGAAAAATATGCGCACCTCACTCTGACTAGTAGGCTCCCTTAGGCCTATAATGATTTCAACCTTAGCTGGATCGACCAAAAAAACCTTCCTTTTAGATTAGATGTCCTAACAGTATTCCAAATGGTGTAGCAAATATGCACTTCTTGTTGTTCAAAGAGATACTCAACTATCTACATCTTTCAAACACTAAGCACAAATTATTAGAATTATCCTTAAACAATCCATACACCGTCCAATCGTCTAAATAGACCTATAAGAAGTTGTGAATAAATTCTTTGAGGGCTTGAACAACTATGCATGAAAATACAGCTTGCACATTCTTTAGACCAAAAGACATTACAGTATAGGCAAAGCTACCCCATTCAGTAGTAAATGTAGTCTTTTCTTGATCCTCCTGGGCAATCCTAACCTAATGATACCCAAAGAACCCATCTGTAAACGAATAGATTCCGTGCCCTACAATGCCTTCTAGTATTTCCTCAGTGAATGGCGTAGGAAATGGATCAGTTACACATGCAGCATTTAGCTCCCTATAATCCATGCATATTCAAATTCGTTCATCATTCTTGATACTAATCACCATTGGACTAACCCATTCTGACTCATCAAGGGGTTTGATGATTCCAGACTTCAACATATCAATCTCCTCTTTGACCTTTTCACACAAGTTGGGGTTCATTCTATAAGGTCTCTTTCTAATTGAGCATGCACCCTCTTTAAGATTTATCTTCATTTCACCTAATGAGTCATGCACGCCTTTAAGTTCATGGTACCCCTAGGGAATAGGTCTTGGTAATCCCTTAGTAACTCTATGATTTTTTCCACTTCAGAATCTGCCCAATAGTCTCCAATTATGGCTTCCTTAGGCGCAGCCTCTGATCAAATATTCACCCTCTTTGTCTTCATAGGTTCATGATAGGCGCTTGTGGTCTTATTTGTATTGTCTAATACCTCATGCCTCCCTGTTGAATGGTTTGCATCCAGATTTTATACTTCTTCATCATCCACCAAGTAGACCATTTTTCCTTTCTCTTTCTCAAGGTAAGCACATTGAAGTAATGTTGCATCGGCCTCTATTTCTTCCTCAAGACATGCTCCTGAGTCTTCTTTATCTAATAACTCCTAAAGGAGTTCTTGAGCCTTGGCACTATCCCCCATAGTTAAGTGCTTGATAACTTTCAATACTTCTTCCATCGGGGGATTTGTAGAGAAGAAGTCAAATGTCTGGGCCATTTTTGTAATTAAATTATGTCAATTTCCAGTTTCTCTATGGAGTTCTGCATATACATACCAAGCACACGCGCAGCCTTGTAAAGTGGAATAAAACCTATGCACCCATAGCGAAGGTGGTAAATCTTCTTTCCCTTCTATCCAAAGTCTCTCACACTTCTAAACGTGGTGCTAAATAGGTTGATTACCGTGATAAGTACATATTTGAGTAGGTGTATTACTCCTGAAAAACCTAGTAGTAAGAGCAATCCTAATTTCATTCTATCCTATAAGATTATCCATGTAGGCCACCCACTAGCATGTTGTTGTCCCACATAGTATATATGCTAGCATATTTCTTCTTTCCAGTGGGTCTATCCACTATTCTTCTATGGCACGTAGGAATACCATGGGATCTCCTTCTCCTGTGTAACAAGGTACCGAGTTGTTACCTATCCTCCTGACATAATGTGGTTTTGTACCTCTAGGAAATATGCTCTTTACTTCATGCCCTACCAACTCATAAGTGTTGTGAATCCAATTATCACAAGCAACACTTGTAGTATCCCTAATAGATTTTGCATCCTCCCACTAAATTAGTCCTTCTTTGGTTGGCTCAATTATCTCTGGATCTTGGATGATGCGTACATAAATCCTATTTAGATCTTCTTCACTTAAGGGTTCAACATAGTGCACAGATTTCCCATCTGTTAAAGGGATAATAACTCTTTCCTCTTTGTTTTCAAAACTGATATAGCCCTTGTTGAACTGAAGATCAGCATTATTTGCATAGCACCAAGGATGCCCCAATAGAGCTAGGAAGCTATCTGACTCTGTGAGTGCTAAAACTTCAAAGTCTCTAGTGAACTTGGCTCCTTGTATGGTAATGGATGCATCTTTCAAGACTCCGATGGGAGTGGCCTTAGTCTGATTAGCCATGAACAATATATTAGAGGATGACTAAAATGGGGGTCTTCCCATTTGTACCCACACATCTAAGGTAAGAACATTGACTTCTACGTATGTATCAATCAGTATATTACTCAATAGCCACCCATCCACAACAGCATTCAGCGTGATTTCCTTGTCATAATCTATGTTATAAGGGGGAGATTCGCATGTAGGATCTATCATCCAGTCTCAACACTTGCACGCAGTGTTTACTTTTATCCAACTCCCTAACAGTGGAATGATATTTTCCTGACGTAACATTTTGCACACTTCCCTTAAGACATCTATATCAATTTGGACCGTCTCTGATACTTTATTTTTATCCATCTTCTATGATTTCTCTTTTAAGTATTATATCTCACCCTGAAGATTCTTGAGAACTTCCATGGTTTCCTAGTAAACCTCCTTCTGATGGGTAGGATCTGGGTATCATACATGGAGAACTTCCTTTTTAGTGATGGGAGGCTTCTATTTTAATGCTTCTCTAGCACATGTCACCTCAGTACGAGTCATGATCTTCACTTGCAATGCCTCGGACTCTACTCCCAACTTAGGCATCCATTGATTTTCAACAGCATGATGTATCCTAACCATCCCTGCACCTTTGTTTTCTTATTTATGTTGCTTACTTAGATGCTCATATAAGTCTGGGCACTCCTCATAGCTATGATTCTTTCCATAGAAAGAACATGTAATATTCTAGGGACATGCATGCCTATAGTGGTCAGGAGATCTGCATGTATAAAATGTTCCATGAGAAAACTCACCTCTTCCTCCTCCACGGCCTCATCCTCCAAATCCACCTTGATAACTATGTCCTCTTGCATGACCTCCTTCAAAACACCCCTCATTCCTATCATAAAGTGCTTGACTATGATCACAATCCTAGTGCTCATTCTTGTTTTTAGAATTATCAGTTACACTTGTCTTTCGTACACCAATTTCTATGGCATTATGGATCTGACCGATCAATCTACAATCTTCCATATCATGGGTCGAGGACCAGAAAATTTTACAATAGCAGGATACATTCTTCCTTATCACGTGTTGTAACAAAGAGCAGTGGCTAGCATCATGATTTCAAATGACAGATCTCGCAATCTAACAGCAATGAATGTATGGATCTGCGGGGACAACTATCCTTTGTGTGACCTTCTACTTCACAATATTTGCACCAAATCTCTATGCACATCTCATGTGTTGAATTTGCTGATAGTTTCTCCAAATTTTTTTGCCATAGCTGTTATCTGTGCTTCTAAAAATGGGCTCACTCTAGTGTCTATGCTTCAAATTGCCTCAGCGCGTAAATTTTCTTCAAGTGCTTCACGCAGATCAATGTATGTCTTATGTGATAATGCCCTCTTAAAAGGGGTAATCAAGCCCCCAACGAACCATTGTGCATGTTGGCTTACGTGTATGTCATAAGAAATATTAGATAACAATGTTTTAAACCATGTATCATACTCTCTGACACTTTCAGTAGTGCCTTGCTTAATATCCTTGAGCGTACTTATACTCTTCTGTTTAACATCAGGGATGTGAAACTCTGTAAGGAATGCATCTTTTAAGGCTGGATAGTCGACGCAAGTCTGATCAGGATCAAATTTTTTGTACCAGATGTGTGCATGCCCTTGTAATGTAGTAGTAAATTAGATTCCCCTATGCTCAGAAGTTGTGATTCCTTTTGCGCGCCACAGTATTTCACACATCTGCACATGTTAAGCAGCATCTTCTATGCCCCTATACTATAGAAGATGAAGAGACATTTCCAAGTAAATATTCTAGGGTTGGTGTGGACCTTTCCCACCTAATCCAGAACCTCCTGTGTTTTCCCTACCTCCTGAAAGGAACGATAACCAAATCATACCAAGCCAAGAACACATATGCTAATCAAACACCACGATCTATAAGATGAAAGCAATTCACCAAAATAACTTTACATAAAACCTTTGCAAATAAATGAGAAGCAATATCATATATTATTATGGAACTCAATGCAATACATTGAGAATGGGCCTTACTTAAATAGGTAAGGAATAACAATCTAAGAACCAGTCAAGGTCGTAGATCAAGCCATAAATCAAGGAAATAACTAGTCACCAGAGAACTAGTCAAGACCATAGATTTAGGAGAGAACTAGACATCAAGGATCTAGTCAATACCATAGATCAAGGAAAGAACTAGTCAATACCATAGATCAAGGAAAGAACTATACCTAACAACTAGATAATATCTCTTAATATCTAAATAAGATAAAAGAAATATCCACACACATAAGTGGGTGAGGATAAATACAATAAAGGTAAATAAAGTACCTAGGTGAACATGAGCTAAGGTAAATACCTACTCTAACACCCCCCCTCAAGTGAAGCTAGGGGCCAAAATAGAAGTGGCATGCACACAGTATGAGTCCCGGCAACTAGGCCTGATGAGGGTACTCATGTACAATAACTGGGAAAAAAGGAACACCACAAGGTACCCAAAACTAGTAACAACAAAGTAAAGGGAGTAAAGACCCGCTCCAAGACATCCCAAGAATATTGGCTCAAAAAACTCGTACAATGTTGAAGAAGTTTGGTGTGCACTATGGTCTGAATCCACTACTCGATCATAGAACTCAAAAACAACTGACACTAGGCTTCACCAGAATAGCTCCATACAAGGAGACTGTCAACGGAGGGATGTCAAAAGTGCAAAAAAAACACAAAAACATAATTCGATCAACTGCTGCAAATAGGTGTGCCACGATCCAAGCAAGGACACAAACTCCAAAGTGTCATGATCTAAGAAAAACCAAGGTAACAAGGCAAGGACACAAAACCTGAAGAAGCGGGATCAACACCACACCCTCCCATACTACTAAATGGGTGGAGTGATACTACAAATCTATATGATTTGCCCAAAATCAACTACTCGAACACTAGAATTCACCAAAATAGATCCCCCATAAGAGATACTATCAACATGCCAAAAGTGTTGAAAATACAGATACAAAATCTCTCAACAAACAAGAGAGATACACTACACCTGCTAAAGAAAAATGCTAAAAACAAGAAGCATCACAATATAGAAGGTATAGAAAGTGGAGCAAGACGCCGAATGGTGGAGGAGCCATGCCTATAGAGTCCTCTCAATGAATGCCTATGTCACCTCCATGAGTGATTATATATCCACCCCAAATCAACACGGATGGATGAAGAAGATGCCTGCATATGACTTGGTGTAAAATGTACAATGGGGTGCATGTAAAAGAACATCACAATGTGTGTCAGGTTGATCATGTTTGACAACTAAAATCTCATGTTTCTTAATCTTGAGTGAAGGTGCAGAACTCATGTGTTGCTCATGATCCTCAGAAAGACTCGAGTGAATAAAAAAAGGAGCTCTGTCAATGTGTGATCCCAATGAAGTATCTTTTCATAAACCAATGTCATGATGAGAATTCCACTTAACATGTGGAATATAGGAAACAATACCATGTGAATGTCTGCTAATGACTCCGCTAGTGAGACCCATAGAACAGAGCATGCAAGAATTGAATGTAGTGGTATGCTTCTCAAAAAAATCCATGTAGCTGAGCAGAAGTAGGATACACGACATGTGGTACTGTAATAGGAATAGATGTGGAAGAGAATGCAGTAACAAGCCTCACAGGTTTAGAAGCATCAAAACCAGGTTCAGGCTCAAAGACTGGTAGATCAATGTCAATGGGGACAAGAGCAACAGCTGCAAGTGGACTAGGATCATGGATATGGTTGTCCACAATATGATGGTGATGATGTAGGTGTTATCCAAAATTCACCCCCCGGGGTAAATTTTGATAACATGCATTAAATACTCTAAGTCCCAGGAAAGAAAGATTGATTCAGGGAAAAAATCATGTTTCTAGGGTCCCCTCAGATTTTTTCTAACTCCCCTGTCCAGGTTGAAAAGAGAAAGTTCTGAGAAAAGGTGAAAAAGTTGCAAAAAACAAGCTTGGGCCAGAAAAAATCATGAAAAATGGCTAAGTCCTAGTCCTCGCAACAGTCAGGACATTTGGGACATCAGGGCGCGAACCGACCGAAAAGCCTCCAGGCGGCCCAGGCAGCACTTGGAACAGTTGGACTGTGGGGACGCGCGGGACGCGGAAAGCCAGTTCGGCTGAAGGAGAAAAGAAAATCGACTAACTGCTGAGCGGCACAGTTGGGACATTTGGGCCATGAGGATGCGAAGGACGTGAACCGCCCAGATCGGCCGGCGCAAGAGAACTTCAGTTCGGGACATCTGGGACAGAGGGACGCGGAAGACACGGATAGCCGAAGGAGCCGAGAGCCAATCACATTATGCCACATGTCATCGGCGGAAAAGGGACAAGGAAGCCCATTTCAGGTGGATCGGAGGAATTTGTCCCAAGCAGTTTGGGACAGCCGGGCTGTGAGGACGCGAGGGACGCGAAAAGCCGGCAGACCCGGAGACCAATCAAATCACGACACGTGTCACAAGAGGGAAATGTCCAAAAGTTCAAAGGGCGAGGTTTCAAGCGTTGGCCCGAGCCAATAGGAATTGGACATGTGTCCAATGGAATAGGGAAGTGTGGAGCTCGGGGAGGAGTTAGAGAATTTGGCAAAAGTTTCAGCCAAAAAGCTAAAAGTAAAGGAAGACCCCGCGCCCCTGTCCTCCAATCAATGCATGCCACGTGTCCCCAGTGGCGGGGGCGCGGGGGAAAAGTGAAAAATGTTCCAAAATCATCAAAAGTCAAAATTTTCAAGGAAAACCCATGGGTGAGTAGAGGAGAGAGAATTACACATCCAATCAGCACTTGACACGTGTCATCCAGGTGGCAGAGCACGGGAAAAGATTTTCAAAACACATTTTCGCCTGTTTTGTGCCCTAAATCTTCAGATCTCCATATCTTTCAATCCAGAGCTCAGATTTGCACGTTCTTTATATCAACGGAAAGCTTATGAAATTCTCTACATGATTTTGGGGTTAATCTTGAATTTTGGTGCAGTCTGGAGAGAGAAAGTTAAGAAATGGATTTGACGCGTGTTCATGGCCAGAAGTGACATTTCAGCGACCAAATTTAACGCAGAATGGGTCGCATTCTCCTGCAATCTGGTCAAAATGATAGGGTATGGGTTTGTAAGGTCCCCCATGCCGTTTTAATGCATCTGTAGTCAAGGAGGAATGGGCTCTCACGTTTTTGTATGTTTCTGTCTCCTGGGCTCGACCCATGCAATGTAAAAGCCAGATTTGGCTCATTTCTCAAGCGGAGGGAACATTTTTTGGCATAGCAACTTCTTCTTTCACCTCCAGCAAGTGATTGTTTGAAGAATCAGACCTCTCCAAAGACTGTAATATTTTTTTACCTCTCTGAGGTTGTAATGCAGTGATTTTGACACTGGAAATGATAATGCAAGCTTTGTGAATGAGTTTCAGTCCTTTGTTTGTATTATTTGCTTCATTTCAGATCCTAAATTATATCTTATCAGCCTGTGTATGTTTTATGTTGCAATCTTTGGTTTGTGTCTATTTGCATGACAGAAATGTTTCACCACTCCTTTTGGTGCATCACCATCTTTAGTTAGTTTCAATTTTTGCATTTCTATCCCTGTCTCCTTGCAATTTAGAGTAGGATTAGGATCTGAACCTCTGTAGTTTTGCAAAATATAGATCTAAATCAGAGGAGTTTGAGGAACCAGCCTCTAATCTGGAGATTCCTCTCTCAATTTCACAAGTCCCACACTTAGAGAGAGGTTTCCATGTTGTGCAATCACACTGGATGCTAGAGTGATCAACCTAGAAGCCTGATCTGCATCCAGGGGTGCTGTGAGCCCGCTACAACAGTTTTGGCACGCCTGGTGGGACCTAGAGGTCTCATTTTTTATTACAGCAAGGTTGATGTGCATCTGCTATAATTTTCTTGCTTGAAAAGAGCTATTATTTGCATATCTGGCGACTCCAAGGGGAAGAATCAACTGGTTTCAGCAGTGCAGGCCTGAAAACTCATGAGAAGAATCACCACAAGGTCAAGAGTTGGAGAAGAAGAAGTGTTGTTTGAATACCTGTAGTTATCTCCAAGAAGAAGGTAAAGAGGAAGAAGGATTCAAAGGTCTCCATCTCCACCAAACAGAACTCTCTCAACTCCTCCACCTGGTAGGCCTTTCATTCAGTCAACAAGGGTTTTAAGACCGATTAGAATGGCACAAAACAACCCCTATGTCAACTTCACAGGCAGCAGCCCACTTGCCCTCAATGCACAACATCCAATTCCTATTGCAGCCTTGAAGAACATTCCCTACTTCACTGGAGAAAATCAGACTACTCCAGGTGATCATGTTAAAGATATAGCTAACCTTTGTGCAATCCATGAAATCAATGAGATGCAAGTGGCTGTCAAGTTGCTGGCGTCTTCATTCAAGGGTAAAGCATTGCAATGGTTTAGGAGCCTTGGAGCTGGTTCTATCACAAACTGGAATCAGCTATGTATTGCACTTCATGAGCAATTTGGAGAGAAGGGAGACAACTTGTCTCTTTTGGAGCAGCTGACAACCATCAAGAGAGCTCCCAATGAGCAGCTGACTGATTTCAACTTCAGATTTCAAAAGACTTGGGAGAGAATTCCAGTGGCAGTCAGGCCAACAGCAAAAGGTGCTTTTCTCTACTATCTCAAAGCTTTAAATTCTGATATTTCTATGTTAATTCAGTCCATGGGAGGCATAACTATCCCTATGGCTTATAGCATTGCCATTAGGGCTGAAAATTGTTTGATCCAAGCTGGAAAACTTGCCCCTAGACCTCCCATGCCACTGTTTCCAAGTTTAGAGAATCCAAACACCATTCAAGCACCTAATTTGGCTCCTTCTCCCACTCCTAGAAATCAGAGTTCAAACGAAGCATCCACTTCATCTCCAAGTGCCCCAAATGAGCTTCAAGAAGTCATGAAGCAATTGCAAAACCTAGGCAATGAGCTGGTTACTCTCAAAAGGCAGCAAGCCCAAGGTTTCAGACCTTCTTATCAACCCCAAGCTCAGCCTAATAGGCAGCCATACCAACCACAAAGGCCTCCTAATCCAGTTGCAAATATAAATCAAACAAGGCCTCCTGCCAATAGACCATTTCAGCCCTATAATCCAAATGCCATATCTGCCTCTAAGGCATTGGTGCCAACACAAAACAACATTGCTCAGGAGTATGATTGGTGTTTTCCATGCAATGAGCCTCATAACCAATCCATGTGCTTCAATGGTGCTTTGAATCAAGCACTAATGGTGACAACTACTGGTGTGGAGGGTGAGGGCAGTCAAGAAAATAGTCAACAACAAGAAACATTCCAACAGCAATCAGCCCCAAATGACACCACATTGGTAAATTGGCAAGCAGAAGATTTTTGTGGCATGAATCAAGCAGTTTCTCAAGGTGTTGCAGCCAACACAAGGTCAAAAAGGAGGAATTTGGGTGAAGAATAGCCATTAGCCCCAACCAATCCACAACCTTCCATGGCTCCACAAATGGTTGGCAAGCAAAATCCAATTTCAAATGCACAAGGGCAGCCAAGAACAGCTCCTAGGCCAACTCAAATACCAGTTGTTGCTGCCCACATGCAAGGAGTGAATGTGCAAACCAAGGGATAGCAAAGAGATCCTTCATCACCATTCAGTATCATTGATCAGATGAAGAAGACAAACGTCAATATATCAATGTGGGAATCCCTATCTATCCCAGGCCAAAGAGATCTGCTGCAAGCTGCCATGAAGGACTGGCCAACTTCGAATCAGCAAGTTTAGATGCAAGACAAAGTGCTTACAAATGCTACCCAGCCTGAGGGAAATCATGGAGGACAGCAAGGTAAAATGTTGAAGCCCCCTCCTTTCTATGTTTCATTAATCATTGGAAATCAGCTAGTGCACAATTGCATGATAAACTCCGGGGCAAGTAGCTCGGTAATGCCTAAACAAATAGCTGATCAGCTAGGGCTCCAGTATGAAACAATATCCAAAGGGGTAGTGCAGCTAGATGGGACAGCAGTAGCAACAGTTGGAGTGATTAAAAACTTGAGTCTTACCTTGCATGCATGTCCAAATGTTGTTGTTTTACAAGATGTATCAGTCATAGACCTTCCACCACTCTTTGCCCTTTGCTTGTCAAGGGACTTCACAGCCAAGATTGGGGGATATTTGTCTGCTGATTGGTCACACATGCTGTTCAGAACGAGGTATGGAACTAAGGCTACAATCAGGTCAGAACCTATTGCAAACTTTCACATTGAGCCTTACACTCCAAGTCAGATCAATGCCAATTGCTCAGCATTTTATCAGGAAGATCACCCAAGCACTGATGAAGCTGACACCAAGGTTGGAAGCATCCCGGACCTAACTCTTGATGAATGGGCAAGCAAGATACATGCATTCGATCCTTATCAAGAAGTAGAAGAATCTGAGCTAGGGGTCTATTGCATACACGAAGAAAATCGGCCTATTCCTAGCATCACCAAGCCAGACCACAAGGATGACAATGAGGTATGGCAGCTATTTTTTGATGGATCAAGAAGTAGGCAAGGTGCAGGAGGTGGAGCTATGCTCATTTCACCACAAGGTATAAAGTATTACTCAGCTTTCCAGATTTCAGTTTTCTTGCTCAAACAATACAGCTGAGTATGAAGCCTTAATTCATGGGATGCATTGGGCAATAAAGAGAGAAATAAAGAACTTGCAAGTCTTTGGTGACAATGAATTGATTGTAAATCAGGTCAAAGGACAGCATGCTGCCAAAAATGATCTACTCAGGTGCTACAAGAATAGGGTGTGGGACCTCATGGAAGATTTTGAGGGTTTTGGCATCAAATCCATTCCCAGGAAAGACAATCAAGCTGCTGACAGGCTTGCAGCAGTAGGGGTAGCCTTTGACATTATGGAAAGCTTTCAACAAGACAAGGTACAGCCAAACATCCGCGTGATTGTGAGGCCTTCAGTGCCGGATAACAATGTCAGTTGGCAAGTGTTTGAAAATGACCAGTAAATCATCCATTTTTTGCAAGAAGAAGCTGAGTTCTCGGCTAAGAATCAAGAAAAGTTGGAACAGCAGTATGGTGACCAAGTGGTACAGCTAAGAACTAACAAGCTGCCCAAGGGACTTATCACTTTGGAGTCCATTTTTAATCCCAATGACCAGTTTAGAAAGGAGAAAGCAAACATTCAAGTCAAAAGAGAGGATTCAGCATCCATCTTGGCAAAAGAGAGAAAACCATTGCAAATTGGAAGGATGACAACTGAACAAGAAAGGTATGAGTTCATACAGCTGTGTCAAGAGTTCCCTGACGTGTTTACTTGGAGCTATGAAGACTTGAAAGGTTTCAATCCTAACTTAGCTCAGCATACCATCGAATTGGATCCAAATACTAAGCCTGTCAGGCAGAAACAAAGACCAATCAATCCACACATGGAGCCTCTCATGAGGAAAGAATTGGACAAGCTGATTGAGTCAAGGATTATATTCCCAATCAAGCATTCTAGTTGGGTTGCCAACTTAGTTCCAGTCAGAAAGAAAAGTGGAGAGATCAGACTGTGTGTTGACTTCAGAGACTTGAATAGAGCCTCACTCAAGGACCATTACCCACTCCCTTCCATGGAGCAAATATTGCAAGTTGTAGCAGGTTCAGAAAGGTTCTCACTACTTGATGGATACTCAGGCTACAACCAAATTATGGTGAAGGAAGAGGACCAGTTCAAGATAGCCTTCACAACCAAATGGGGAACTTTTGCATACAGGAAAATGCCATTTGGGCTGTCCAACACTGGTGCTACCTTCCAAAGGGCAATGGACATGGCGTTCAAAGGTCTGATTAACAAGATAGTGCTGGTATACCTAGATGATATCACTGTCTTCTCAAAGAATGCAGTAGACCATCTCTTTCACCTCAGGCAAGTGTTTCAGAGGTGTAGAAGGTTCGGAGTGTCCTTGAATCCTAAGAAGTGCATCTTTCTTGCACATGAAGGAAAGCTCCTTGGCCATATTGTCTCCAAGGAAGGATTAGCAATTGATCCAGAGAGGGTTGAAGCCATAAAAGCACTACCATTGCCAAGCCACAAGAAATCCCTTCAGAGTTTCTTGGGGAGGATAAACTTTGTTCGGAGGTTTGTCCAAGATTTTACAGCCCTGGTCAAGCCCATCACCAAAATGTTAAAGAAGATCATGGCTTTCAAGTGGACAGCAGAAGGCAAGGAGATTTTTGAAGCAATCAAAGAAGCTATCTCTCAAGCACCAACTCTCATCAACCCAGACTTCTCCAAGGACTTCATCCTCTATGCATTTGGAGGTAATGACACTATCTCTACCATTTTGGTACAGCAGAATAAGGATAATGATGAGCAACCAATTACCTTCTTCAGCCATAGCCTAGATGACTATGAGGTGAGATACTCTTTTATTGAGAAGCATGTACTTGCAGTAATCAGAAGCTTGAAGAAATTCAAGCATTTAGTCTCAAACAACAAGGTCCAGTTGCTGGTCTCACATGCTGGGGTTAAGGACTTCCTCCTCAACAAGGATTTGAATGAGAAAAGGGTAGGTTGGATCACCTGTGTCATGGAGTATAACATTGAGATCAAGATCACCAAGCTGGTAAGAGGGAAAGGATTGTGTGAGCAGCTAGTTTTGGGGAAGCAAAAAGAAGTATGCATTGAAGAAGAGACTATTTTGACAGTCCAAGACAGCCATGAGCCAAGTGACAAGCAAGAAGAAGACAATGCTGCCCCCACTCCTTGCTGGACCCAAGGTATTATGCACTTCCTAGGCACAGGCCTATGCCCTTTGGAGATGAGCAAGACCCAAAGGAGACACTTCAGATTGTAGGCTGTCCCATATGCCATTGTTGATGGAGTTTTGTTCAAGAAAGATGTGAATGGAGTGCTGCTGAGATGCATTAGCACAAATTAGATTCAAAGGGTGTTGGAAGAGTTTCATGGTGGACCAACTGGTGGTCATTTTACACCAAGAGTGACAACTCTAAAAATCATGAAGGCTGGTTATTATTGGCCTAAGATCTTCAGTGCTTGCTATGCATGGATCAAGAGGTGTACGAATTGTGCATTCTTCACAGGAAAAGAGAAGCTTGCTGCCCTTCCATTGCATCCAATCTCAGTTGACCAGCCATTCATGCAATGGGGTTAGGACTTCATCGGAGTCATTAATCCCAATTCAAGCCAAGGGCACAAATGGATTTTGACAGCCACAGACTACTTCACCAAATGGACAGAAGTAGTAGCACTCAAGGAGGCAAATGAGTCTAGCATCTTAGACTTTTATGAGGGGATAACAACCAGATTTGGTGTACCTGCTACAATAATCTCTGATAATGCATTGGCATTCATTGGATCTAAGGTGACTGAGTGGGCTGTCAAGAACGGTATTTACCTAAGCACTTCATCAAACTATTACCCCCAAGGTAATGGCCAGGCCGAGTCGACAAACAAGAACTTGTTGAGGATCATTAGGAGGACTCTTGACGAGAATCAGAGGTCTTGGCATACCAAACTAAAATCAGCCTTATGGGCTGATAGGATAACTCCTAAAAGATCCACAAGTAACTCTCCATTCAAACTTGTCTATGGAAGAGAGGCAATCTTGCCCATGTCACTGGAGTTGCCAACATTGGAACTCATGAAGCAGCTGGAGTTGCTTGAATTTGTGCCCATGGAGGTGAGGTATGTAGAGTTGATGGAGCTGTAAGAGATCAGAAATCAAGCATCCCAAGCAATGGAAAAGGATCAAGCTTTGATCAAGAAGACCTTTGACAGAAAGGCCAAGGATAGATCTTTTCAAGTTGGAGATCTAGTGTTGAAATGGGATGTGGACAGAGCAAAACCGGGAAGGCATTCAAAATTTGATGCCATTTGGAGTGGCCCATACATGGTCACGAAGTGCAAGAACAGCAATGCTTTCCAATTGGCCTCATTGGATGGTGAAGAACTGCAGATTCCAGTCAATGGAATCTATCTCAAGCGTTGCTTCTAGAGGGAAATTCACTACCTTGTAAATATTAGATTAGATTTTCATTCCTTCAAGTGCTTGTGCACATTGTTTTGCTGTAGGTTAGTTTTGTTTTCCCTAAGTGCTTTGGCACAACTTGCTATCCATGGAGATGTTTTGTAGTCTTTTCTTCCATCAGGTGATATTCCATCTTCCTCCTTACACATTCTGAGTTAGTTGGGGTTCTAAACAGAATATTTGATGACTCCATGCCCAATGGACTGCTTCAGGCAACTGGTATCTTCTACCTAGCAGGAAGGTAACCCCGCTGAGTCGCCAAATTGTATCCAAAATTCACCCCCAACGTAAATTTTGATAACATGCATTAAATACTCTAAGTCCCAGGAAAGAAAGATTGATTCAGGGCAAAAAAAAATCATGTTTCTAGGGTCCCCTCAGATTTTTTCTAACTCCCCTGTCCAGGTTAAAAAGAGCAAGTTCTGAGAAAAGGTGAAAAAGTTGCAAAAAACAAGCTTGGGCTAGAAAAAATCACAAAAATTGGCTAAGTCCTAGTCCTCGCATAGTCGGGACATTTGGGACGTCGGGGCACGAACCGGCCGAAAAGCCTCCAGGCAGCCCAGGCAGCACTTGGAATAGTTGGACCGTGGGGACGCGCGGGATGCGGAAAGCCGGTTCAGCCGAAGGAGAAAAGAAAATCGACTAACTGCTGAGCGGCACAGTTGGGACATTTGGGCCATGAGGATGCGAAGGACGTGAACTGCCTGGACCGGTCGGTGCAGAGAACTTCAGTTCGGGACATCTGGGATAGAGGGACGCAGAGGACGTGGATAGCCGAAGGAGCCGAGAGCCAATCACATTACGCCATGTGTCATCGGCGGAAAAGGGACAAGGAAGCCCATTTCAGGTGGATCAAAGGAATTTTTCCCAAGTATTTTGGGACAGCCGGGCCGTGAGGACGTGAGGGATGCGAAAAGCTGGCAGACCCGAAGACCAATCAAATCATGACACGTGTCACAAGAAGGAAACGTCCAAAAGTTCAAAGGGCGAGGTTTCAAGCGTTGGCCTGAGCCAATAGGAATTGGACACGTGTCCAATGGAACAGGGAAGCACGGAGCTCGGGGAGGAGTTAGAGAATTTGGCAAAAGTTTTGGCCAAAAAGCTAAAAGTAAAGGATGCCCCCGCGCCCCTGTCCTCCAATCAATGCATGCCACGTGTCCCCAAGTGGCGGGGGGACGCGGGGAAAAAGTGAAAAATGTTCCAAAATCATCAAAAGTCAAATTTTTCAAGGAAAACCCATGGGTGAGTAGAGGAGAGAGAATTACACATCCAATCAGTGTTTGACACGTGTCATCCAGGTGGCAGAGCCCGGGAAAAAATTTCAAAACACATTTTTGCCTGTTTTGTGCCCTAAATCTTCAGATCTCCATATCTTTCGATCCAGAGCTCGGATTTGCACGTTCTTTATATCAACGGAAAGCTTATGAAATTCTCTACATGATTCTGGGGTTAATCTTGAATTTTGGTGTAGTTTGGAGAGAGAAAGTTAAGAAACAGATCTGACGCGTGTTCATGGCCAGAAGTGACATTTCAGCGACCAAATTTAACGTAGAATGGGTCGCATTCTCCTGCAATCTGGTCAAAATGATAGGGTATGGGTTTGTAAGGTCCCCCATGCCACTTTAATGCATCTGCAGTCAAGGAGGAATGGGCTCTCATGTTTTTGTACGTTTTTGTCTCCTGGGCTCGACCCATGCAATGTAAAAGCCAGTTTTGGCTCATTTTCAAGCAGGGGGAACATTTTTTGGCATAGCAACTTCTTCTTTCACCTCCAGCAAGTGATTGTTTGAAGAATCAGACCTCTCCAAGGACTATAGTAACAGTTTTTACCTCTCTGAGGTTGTAATGCAGTGATTTTGACACTGGAAATGATAATGCAAGCTTTGTGAATGGGTTTCAGTCCTTTGTTTGTATTATTTGCTTCATTTCAGATCCTAAATTATATCTTATCAGCCTGTGTATGTTTTATGCTGCAATCTATAGTTTGTGTCTATTTACATGACATAAATGTTTCACCACTCCTTTTGGTACATCACCATCTTTAATTAGTTTCAATTTTTGCATTTCTACCCCTGTCTCCTTGCAATTTAGAATAGGATTAGGATCTGAACCTCTGTAGTTTTGTAAAATATAGATCTAAATCAGAGGAGTTTGAGGAACCAGCCTCTAATCTGGAGATTCCTTTCTCAATTTCACAAGTCCCACACTTGGAGAGAGGTTTCCATGTTGTGCAATCACACTAGATGCTAGAGTGATCAACCTAGAAGCCTGATCTGCATCCAGGGGTGTTGTGAGCCCGCTACAACAGTAGGCTAGCAAGGTTGTTCTATAGGAAGCGTATTATTGTATCCTTATCATGAATGAGTGATTGTAGAAGAGAATTCCACTTCTTGAGTGATTTATTTTCTTCCCAAAATTTTACAATATCCTCTTGTAGTCCACATACTTCAGAGAAAAGCATATCATTCTCAGAATCCATGACAGATACAAAATGCAGCTCCCAGAAGTTTAGGACGTCAGGCTCAACCAAAATTCTGTCCACAATTGATTACAACACTCCTCCATATTTGGCACTTTATAATTATAGTGCAAGCCTCAAAATAAATAACTCCCATGGAAAGACATGAAAAAACAAGCACTTTGTAAAAAACAACACTCAAAACTGAGTTACCGATCAAAAGTTACAAGCTTTGCAAGATTATGCTCTACTTATTTATTTTAGTTGCCACTAAAACAAAATAAATTATTGTTGCCTTCATCACACAAATAAGAATAAAGGGGGCTGGAGTTAAGCACCAACTAGTAGGAATCACAATCTTTAAGCCCTCATATGACCATGCCATATGACCAAGGGCTAAGGATAATGCTGAAAATAGCAACCTGCGGTGTTTTGCATATAAATGCACGCAGCAACAAAATACGACCAAATCCCAAATATATGAATATACAAAGATTTTATTTACAAAATAAAACTTACAAATGGATGTCAATAGCAATCTCGAACTCTGATACCATGAAAGGAATGATAGCCAAATTTTCATTATTATGGAACTCAATGCAATACATTGAGAATGGGTCTTGCTTAAATAGGCAAGGAATAACAATCTAAGAACCAGTTAAGGCCGTAGATCAAGCCATAAATCAAGGAAATAACTAGTCATCAGAGAACTAGTCAATACCATAGATCAAGGAAAGAACTAGTCAATACCATAGATCAAGGAAAGAACTATACCTAACAACTAGATGATATCTCCTAATATCTAAATAAGATAAAAGAAATATCCACAATCATAAATGGGTGAGGATAAATACAATAAAGGTAAATAAAGTACCTAGGTGAACATGAGCTAAGGTAAATACCTACTCTAACACCCCTAGAACCACCAAATCCTCCTGAACTAGAGCTACCTATGCCTCCTGATCAAGATATTGTAGCTAGGGTCAAACCAAAAGATGTGCTTCCTTGTGTCTCAATAGTAGAACTAAAATGTACCCCGACAGTCTGTGAAGCGTTGCCACTCCCAGAAGTTAGTCCAAAAATTGGCACGCTTGTATTATGTGTTGATGATACACCCAAAAAGGTACTCCCATATAACAACGAAGCCATTTGTGCTACCATTGTTGTGCCTCTTACAAGACTCACTCCTACTCTCACACTGCTTGAATTAGCTTGTTGATTATTTGATGCTAGAAAACCAAGTGCAAGGGCAAGGTTGCTAGGTGGATTCAGATGCATGCCTGTAGTCCAGGGTGTCTTTACTGGCACACTTCTGTGTGAGGTCAAAGGAAGATCCCTGTCATGTTTTCCAAGATGGGAGAGTTCCTGATGCTCTGGCTCCACGTCTTTTACGTGAGCTTCAAATCCTTCACAATCCAGTTTACTTTCCAAATTTGAAGTTACCATCAAGATCTTAACTTCCAGTGGAATGCCTTGTAAGTTCCCCTTGGATATTGTAAAAACTGGAATTCAACTACCTCTGGGCACGAATAAGTGGAAATTGAGTACTCCAAGATATAACTGTTTAAAACACCCTAGAACCATGTATCCACAGCTCGAGGCCAGATCATATCAGCATCAATAAAGGGCTTGAAATTCTTCATGTGTCCAAACAAGTGCACAGTACCTCCAATTCTACTTAGATGCATACGCAATCAGCCACTCATACAATTCTACTGGGAAGATAGTGAAGAAGCTCTCATATAGACTGTCATACAGGTTTTATTCCACCCATACATATGCATTGAACTTAGATCCAATGTTGAACTGTTGTGCGTATTCTTCTAGATCGTGTATCCACTCTTCAACAATTGCTAAGGTCAACCGGTATGTCTTCATCGTGAACCATCCTGAAAACAACTAAAAAAGAGGTCCCAGAAACGGAACCAATGATGCAACCTAGAATTCAGTAATACAAGCCCAATAAGACCCTAGGCACACTAGCACATCACTCAGCCTAGACTGAGCACTCACCTGAAGTGCGTAAAGGTACCAGATCCCTCTTTAGGGTTGTTGTTGCAGGATGTTAGCATGATGAAAACTTAACACATGCAGTTCCATTATTAATGCATCATTCTACAAAACATGCTAGATCTATATCTAAGGGAGAACAGAATTAAGTATTAACCATGATGAAATCAAGAACATAATAGATCCAGATACAAAAAGAACTAACACTTAGATTCATCTAATATCCTCCATTATATTAAATATTACACAGAAGCTTCTTACAGTAATGGCATTCTATGCACATACGCGCACAAATCTAATAAAGTAGTCCAGTCCTGCACACATACATATATTTGTCTCTCTACTCATCCTGTAATAATAATATTTTGTGTGTGTCCCTTATACTATGTAGTTCACTACATAGTTATAAGGGTGGGGACTTGCCCTTCACCGCTTATCTAAACCCAAAATAGGTCGCATGCTATTATTAGCCATGCACCTTTACAAAAATAGCCACACATGCAAGTGCGCTAACAATAGACTACTGTTAGTTAACTGACAGTAGTAGATCTATTCCTGTCCTATATCCATGTAAAGCGCTTTGTAGTTGATCCTCCAAAAATAGCCAATGCGTTGCACGCAAGTCTCCAATCGGTTTGAGTGCTCTGCATGTTATCTCAAAAAATAGATCATTGTCGTAAAAATGGCTAAGTCCCGAACCTGTTTATGTTCTTCACACGTGATCCTTTCCAATACTTCTGCACCTTTGAATGCACTATTTTCTCCAGCATGAACCTTCTGTATTTCCTTCGCTAAGTGCCAGAGTATGGCTGATCAACAATAGTAAAAATAAAGTCTAAACAAATCCCATAGTATTGGTGAAATAAATATATGTGGGAACATAATAACATGGGTATGAAATCAAATGTAAGGATGTGTCAAAATGATTGGACCCTTTCACATGTAATAAATAAGTTAAGGGACCCTCGGTGGATGGCATGAAGATATGATAACATATGATGAATGAAATATGTGGTTATGAAATATACAAATTGGATATAAAAATTAATAAAGGGTTTATCAAAGGAAAACATCAAATGGGAAGTTGGAGGAAAATACCTTTTGATTGAGATGGGGTGCACAAATTTTATCCAATTGGGGGTACATAGTACACTCAAGATGTCCCTGGCTAGGGTTAGTCAATTGTATGTACATGTGCTCATGATAAAATTCATCATTGTGCAAGATGTGGTTGTGACTATTGTTTCCACTATTAGAGTTGGGTTTCCATCCCGAAGTTCCCTCAAAGATATGTAACCTAAACTCTATGATTTTAATGATAATTAATAGTTTTTATCTGTGTTATTTTATTTATAAATGTTATCAGATTCAATGTTTATTGATGTTTTTATATTGTGTATTTCAATTTAAATTTGTTATGTTCAATTTTTTATTTATGTATAAGTCTTAATCAAATGCCTGGAAAACAAGGACATCACATTTGGTATCAGAGTGTGTGATATTAAAGGGTCTATCGGAAAAGAAAAGGGCATGTGCATATATATATATATATATATATATATATATATATATATATATATATATATAAGTCTGGCTTTGTGTAATATCACTGTGAAAACTCTTATTAAATTCCTAAAAATGGATTATTGTGTGGACACATGTTTCTTGGCTACACCCCTCACATCCTCATTCGAAAATCCTAAAACTTATCTCACTATCCTAAACCATGACTTTGACCCCGCAAAAATCACATTCTACCTCCCCGTAAATCTCATTTACCTATCCAAAACCTCCTTAACCACCTATAACCCATTTTTTACCTATTTTAATCCTAACCATCTAACCTTTTAACTACCTTAACATCCTCAGAACCATTTTAACTTGTCCCTATACCCCAATTTACCCATTTGGAAGTGACTGAAACCACTTCTAAGCGGGTTTCCCCACTTTTCCTGGGCCACCAGTAATTCCTAACCAATCACCGACAATTATATAAGCAACATCAAACTCCTTGAAACAAATCACATGAGCCATTTTAGAGTGAATATCTGATCTAAATACATTTGCAATGAATCTCTAACTCATTGCCAACCTAAACAACATCATTACACTCATCTTGACATATTCAACATCCTTTTCACATGCTTAGAAACTCCATAATATCTGTATGAATCCTACGACATCATTTTCAAGCATTCATCAGTAAAGGTACAATCATGTCACCTTTTTTCATATTCAACTTATTAACAAGTCATATAAAAGGTCATATCAATACTAAAATCTTTTCATTTTGTACCCAATTTACATTTTATCAAAAAATATTCTTTTTCATAGTAATTTCTAGTGATTCATTTGAATCTTTAGCAAACGTGCAGAATCACCAACAATCCCTGTCATTTTAGCATTTTAATCAATTTAATCATATCTGACATCAAATATCAATCTTCTTTTTTGTCTAACCTGTCTGTTTTCAAGTTGTTTATCTCTGTAGATGACTATATTAGGTCAAGCACATCTGATTACAAGTATATACAACCTTCCTATCATCTAACAACCCTTCGTTTGGGAACTGTTGGCGAGGAAATTTGTTCACGCAGAAAAACTTGTGGATTCCTTGCCAACACTCTAGGAATCTAAGTCCCTCTACTTAACTAGTGCAGCTGTTGTGTATGAATGTGTGAGAAAGCGTGGATTTCATGTGGTGGCCTTTCGACCAGGGATCCAACTAGGGGCACTGCACTAAACCGTCATGGACAAATGCTAGAAATCTCTCTGCTAGGGGAATACTTTGCTATGAAGGTGGGAAAGGGAGTGAGAAAAGAGGTAGGAGAACTAATGTTGTAGGTAGAAAATTAGATTCTTACACACATTAGTTAGAAACTTTAACACATGCATTTATGAGAAGAAACAACCCTACAAATGGCAACAAGATGACAAGATAGATTGTAAACTCAAAGTTTCTAAAATATCCTCATCAAAGAAGGCTAGAAAATCCTTCTTCTTGTATTGATGCTTAAACAGAAGTTTTACATAATGTGGGAATGGAAGAAATTTGAGAATGGAGGAAAGTAGAAGAAAATGGCTATCTCCTTTGCTTTCTCTAAGTACAATGCACTCTTGAGTTTACAAGATCAATCACCAACCCCTTACAATGGCATGAAGAAGCCATTAAATATCTTGCAAGAAATAGTTACAACTTCTTCTTTGTTAGCGAAGAAATAGTTTACAATCTTTTCAATCATTCGCATCCATTCAGATTCTTGATTCACGAAGAAACGCCAATGGCAGAGAAAAACAAGAATTTTCATAATGCAGTTGTTACACTCATTTTGTAACTTTGAATTTGAACCATTCATCTTTCCTTTGAAACTTTAAACCAGAGCCATCCACGTGGGAGAAATTTACTGGAGCGGGTAGTGGAGGATTCCTTTTGCATTTTGTGACTTTATAGAGATTTGGCATTTTGGAACATTTTGGTCCACTCACCCACTTTTGATATGGTCTTGACATCGTGGCCTCACTTGAGTGGAGATAGAGTCATGGGCCACTTTTATAATTTTACCTTTTTTCAGAAAATGTATCAATTATCTCCACCGGCCTGCTTCCCTTGCTTTGACCTTTGAACACTCAACATTTGACTTTTTCCCTCATAGCATGATCAGGGCTGCATGGTCACTTTATAACTTTTAGCCCCTTTTGACAAACAAGGCTCAAATTCTCAAAGTTTCCTGACCGAACCTGGTTCCCCGCTTTGACTTTCAACAACGGGCTCAATATTTGACTTTTCCCTTATAGCATGATCGGAGCTGCGGGTCACTTTATGACTTTTAGCCCTTTTTACAAAAAGGCTCAAAAACTCAAATTTCTCCCTAACAGACCTGCTTCCCTGCTTTGACTTTGTGGGCAATGTGGGCTCAAAATTTGACTTTAAGCCTCCTTTAGCATGATCAGGGCTGCGAGGTCACTTTTGACTCTTTTAGCTCAACATTTGAATTTTTCCTCATAGCATGATCGGGGGTTGCGAAACTTTATGACTTTTAGCCTCAAAAACCTCAAAACAAAAAGGACCCGTTCTTTCTGCATCCAATTAGATATGTCCACGTACCCATGGATAATGGGGCCAAAATTTGACGGGGAAGAAAATGCCTGTCATTCACGACTGTGGAAAAATGCAGAGAAGAAGAAAACTCCACCATTTCGCGCCTAATTTTCAAATTTCTTTCGTGAACCAAGGAATTGAAAAACAATACAAGGTTCGATGATCCATGGCCATAGAAAGATTGACAATTTCATTCAAATGAGGACAACAATAAAATTTTCATGTGTCCAGATAGGAAAATGGAAAATTTATCAAAACGTGCAGACTGGAGAGTTTAAACAACTTCAAAGCATGAATTTCTCTATCTTTTAGACTTCCAACTTTACTTGAACACTTTCTGGAGGGCGTGAGCTCAAAATTTTCAAATTTGAACTTTTAAAAATGAGGGGGGGATTTTGAGGGCGACAATAACTAGCTCTAGCTTTGGGACATGACATGGACTGAGCATAGTGAAGACATGACATGGGAATCTAGAATCTCAATCTCTAGACCCTGTAATTCATTGACCGGTGCCTTATCCATTGGGCCTTATAGAGTCAAGTACAACTTCGAGAAAGAAATAAATATCAGAAGAAGGAAACACACAAGCACACAATGGGAAGGAAACACACGAACACACATAATAGAAAGGAAACAAAACCACACAACGGAAAGGGAAACAAACCTATGGTACAAGGTGGGGGAACAACCCACTTTCACTGATGATACAATTTCAAGTATTTCCCACTCTGAGGCAATTCCAGCGGCATTCCATCCAAATATGAGAGAAGAAAAGTGTTCTTGCCACAAGCTTCATGAATCTAGAATGGGCCGAGCCATAATGAATCAAACTTTCCATGGCTGCCTTTTGGTTCTCTTCTCTTGTCCCATAGCAGGATGAAGTCTCCAACTTTGAATTCTCTTGCCTTGGCCTTCTTATCAAAAATATTCTTTACTTTCAATTGGTGCTCCTTAATGTGATCCACCACTTGGAGTCTATTTTCTTCCAGCTTCTCAAGAAAGAGGATCCTCTTGTCAATGGAATCCTTGTACTGACCATCTTCTATTTCCTGTAGCAGCTTGAGAGCTGGCATCTCGATCGTGAGAGGAATTTCTGCTTTGAATCCATACATTAGTTGGAATGGTGACATACCTATTTCCTTCTTGGGAGTGATCCTATCCACCCATAATGTTTCGTACAACCTTTTGTGCCAATTCCTTTGATTCTCATTTACAAGCTTGCAGAAAATGGTCACAATGTTCTTGTTGCTTGATTCATCTTGTTCATTTCCTTGTGGATAGTAGTCAGAAGAATGAGATAGGGAGATTCCATAGCTATAAGAAAAACTCGGTCAGCTCTCTTGAAGAGAAATAGGTAGCATTATCTGCTACAATCTTCTGTGGCACTCTGAAATGGACTATGATATTCTCCTTGATGAAGTTGCATACTGTTTTAGTGTTGGCTTGTTTGGCCGGAATGGCTTCCACCCATTTGGTGAAGTAGTCTATTGTTGTGAGTACATAGGTGTGCCCCGTGCTTGAGTGAGGGTTCAAAAAACCAATGAAGTCCAGCCCCCACTATTGAAATGGTTCTTCAATAACCATAGGCCTGAGTGGTAATGCAACGAGTTGTGGTCTTCCAATGAACTATTGGCATGCTTTGCATTTAGAAACCCAATCTTGAGTGTCTGCAAAGATGGTGGGCTAATAATACCTTCCTCAGAGGATCTTGTGTGCAGTGACCATTGCTGAAAAATTTCCACCACATGCTTGGTCATGGTATGCTTTAAGCAACTTTTCTTGTTGCTCTTTATCTATGCACCTGAGGAAACAACCATCCAGGCCTCTTTTGTAAAGTGCATGATTCCAGATTACAAATTTAGCTTCCTTCAGCTTGAGTGTTCTCCTTTTCTTGTAATCAAGATGGGGGGGAATTCTCCATAAGTTAGGTAATAGGCAATATCAACATACCACTCATCAGTAGTGGTGACAAAGAGAACCTATGGGTTGTCTTCTGAACAAGTTGAGAAAGCACAATTTTCTTCACCATGTTGAACTTTGAGTGTTTCATCTTCAGCAATCAACTTACACAAGCCATTTCCCCTTACTAGATTGGAGGGTCGAATCTCCAAGTCATATTCTTGATTCTTTGCAATCCAATTTCCTCTTTTAGCTCCAGGATCCTGCTATGTCAAGATGGACTTGATTGCACTGCTACCGGGGACCATCACCACCGTATGGGAATTGAGGATGTAAAACCTAAATTTTTTTACAGCCTTGACCACTACATAGGCATGCTTCTCCAATTGGTTGTATTTTAGCTCATGCTTTTTCAAAGGACAACTCATGAAAGCAATAGGTGCTTCCACACCTTCATCATTTTTTTGAATGAGAATGACAGAGAGTGTATGTTCTGATGCATAACAATACATGATGAATTCTTTGTTAAAATATGGAGATACAAGAGTTGGAGCCTTGGCAATGGATTTCTTGATCTCTTTGAATGTTTCCTTCCCTTCATTGTTCCATTTGAATTTTTCTTGTGGTTTCATCATGGAAGTGATGTGCTTCGTCAACTCAGCAAACTCAGGCACAAAATGACGAAGAAAGTTCACCTTTCCAAAGAATGAATGAACTCCTTTCTTGCTTGTGGGTAGGGCTAATGCTTGAATGGATCTAATCCTCTCAGGATCAATGTGTGCTCCATGTTTGTTCACAATGTGCCCCAATAACTTACCTTCTGTGACTCCAAAAATGCACTTTTTGGATTTAGTGATATGCCATGTTTCCTACACCTTGCAAGTACCTGTTCCAAGTGATAGATATGATCTCCCCTCTTCTTTGAAAATATTGTGAGATCATCAAGATATATGACAATGCAATGCTTCAGATCTTTGAAGGCCAAATCCATCACCCTTTGGAATGTAGCTCCTGCATTGATTAGGCCAAAAGGCATTCTGTTGTAGGCAAAAGTGCCCCAAGGTGTTGTAAAGGTTGTCTTGGTGCGGTCCTCCTCTGCCACTTTGATTTGATTATATCCTAAGAATCCATCAAGTAATGAAAGCATTTCAAATCTAGTGACTACTTGCAGGATATGGTCCATGATAGGAAGAGGATAATTTTCCTTTAGTGATGCCTGGTTCAGGTTGCGAAAATCTACACATATCCTTATTTCACCATTCTTCTTCCACATTGGCACAATGTTAGCCACCCATGTTGAATGGTGGATGGGAAAGATGATCCTTGCATTAAGCATATTCATTACCTCCTCCTTGATGGTATCAACAATCTTTGGGTTGTATGGCCTTTGTTTCTTCCTGAAGGGCTTAACACCCTGCTTCAAAGGAATTGAGTGATGCATTTCCTTTGGCTGGAAGGATTTGAGTTCATCATAAGAGTAGGCCAAGACATCTGAGTATTTCTTGAGTAATGCAACAAACCTTCTTTTTTCTTCAGGTGAGCAACATTTTCCAATATTGACCATCCTTGGCTCCTCTGAGGTACCAATGTTTTCTTTATCAAAATCAGCTGGGCACTGAGAAGATTGCTTTTCTTTCTCTTGAATGAATTTGTCATGTTTGTCAAAGAGGTCTTCTAAAGAGACTAGGCCTTTGGGAATTTTGTTCCCTTTCAATTTGATTACTCCCTCATCATCAATCCCTTCAATTCCTTCTTTCTCTTCTTTGGGGACTGCTTCTCAGTGTGGATTTTCACCTCCTTCAAAGAAGAGATTATTGAAATTATCCCTTTGCTCTAAAAAGGCTAGAATTTGGTTATCATCATTGAAGACTTGCCAATGATTTGCATTGTCTGGTACACTAGGCCTGAATACCATTTCAATGGTCACTTTGTCTTTACCAAAAGAAGGATGAGGTGTCACTAGGGAAGATGACACTGCAAGAGAATCAGCCTTTTCATTTTGTTCCCTTGGAATAGCTTCAATGGAAAATGCATCAAAAGATTCAATGCAGTCCCACACTCTATTTTTGTAATGCCGGAGTCTTGGATTCTTCACCTGATATTGTTGGTGGACCTACTTTACTACAACCTCTACATCACCTCGGCATCTTAGTTTCTTGATTCCCATGTCCTCTACTGCACTCATGCCTAAGAGTAGTGCTTCATACTCTGTAGTGTTATTTGTATTATCAAATTGTAGCTTGTAGGTAAATGGGTACAACTCATTGGAAGGAGAGTACAATACTACACCAAGCTCCCAAGCCCACACTGGAATGACTACCATCAAATTCCATTGTCCAAATTTGATCTTCCTCTTCCTCCATGAGAAGTGGAAAGTTCTCCTCTTTTTTTTGATGTGAGGAAGTAGTTTCCTAGCCCACAATCTTGAAAGAGAATGTTTTCTTTTGGATCATCAGACTTTCATACTGTGAACTTCATCTTTCTTACTGGTAGCAACTTCTTCATCTCACCTTTTATTGGGATAGTTGCAGATGACCAATCCATTTTTATCTCTCCACCCAGGTCTCTACAGAAACTCCTACTCAATAGCATACCAAAGGATGCTGGGATGTCTGCTACCAGTATGGTTAGGAGCACCTTCTTGTCTGGAAAATCAGCTAGTGCTACCTGTGCATCTTTGATTCTTCCTACCAATGGCACTTGTTTGGATTCCATTGAGTAGTAGGTTCCATTTACCCAGGTCAAGGTGAGGCCTAGAGCATTTGTAACTTTGGCTGGCATCACATTGTCTGAGGCTCCAGAATCTATGATATAATTATTTAGCTAGAAGCCTTTAATGAGGAGTGACAGGTAGAAAGGTTCAACCTTGTTGGTTTTGGAGGCACTAAGGGCTAGCATGTTTTGGGAAGGTGGTGTGGATGGTGTGGGCAGTAAGCCTTTAGAATTAGGACTTGAGGATATAGGGTTACCACCACAAACTGCATTAATGAACTTGTCAAACTGGGCAGGGTGTGTTTGTAGGTATTCTATTTCTGAGAGCTAGACTTTGGTTTTGCTTGCATGTTCCACAAATTCAAATGGGGTTATGGTGAGTGAGGAAGAGGTTCCAGAAATGGAGGAAGATTTACATGGTAGAGGATTTGCTACTTTGGGTGTTGAATTCTCCTTTTCAAGTGTAGCAATTGGCTTGGAAGGGGGTGAGGGTGTAGCTTTTGATTGAACCTTAGATGTTTTTGCAGGAACAACATTTAAAGGAGAATTGTTCTTAGCAACTTTTGAGCTGGGAGAAGAATTAGATGACTTACTTGGCATAGTAGCATGATCCCTGACAACCAGTGAGTCTGGTTTTTCTTTGGCTGACTCCATATAAGGTGGTAATGGTGATCCTCTGTTGATGATTTTATTTTGTGTGACCTCTGGAGGAGAATCTTCTTTTTTCTTCTTATCCTTTACCACAACCGTTGAGGATGAAGCACCTTTCCTAGATTGTGCATGAGTGAAAACAACACATGAGAAACTTTGGAGCTTCTTCATCATCCTCATCTTCATCATCAACGTACTCAATTAGGCCATTGTGCATATCAACTTCCTCGACCTCAAGATATTTTTCATAGTCTTCCATATTTTCTTCTTCAGTTTCATCAATTTCTGCTTCCTCCTCCGGCTCTTTGGTGTCACAAATGACATTGACTGGTGGTGCTTCAAGAGCAAGCCAATGAGGAGGTGGAGCAATCCTTGGCCTATCTGGAGGGTTTGGTTTCTTTGAAGCATTCCGCATTGTGATCTGAGATAACTGCTTCTTCAAGGAAACCAAGTCATTTTCCATTTTTTGGAACATCAGATATGTGGTGACAAAGTTTGAATTCTAACCCTTTTTCTTTCCATTGGGGCCTTTCACCTTTCTGGAAAGGATTAGATCATCATCAGTTTCTATTACATAGTCCTGGGCTTCCCTCAATGTTCTTGGTTGGGCTCTTCTGAGGAAGAAACCTACTTATGATGGCAAAGCATTAATGAAAAACCTCTTCAAATTATTTTTAGGAGGCACCACATCTTCAGGGATCCTTCTTATCACTCTATCATATCTTGCTACAAAGTCCCTCATTGACTCAGAGGTTTCTTTCTTCATTTGTACCAATTGGACCAAAAGATCCTGACAATCTTTTGTGCTCTTGAACCTATGTTCGAATGCACTTCTTATATCCTCCCAACAGGTGATGAACCTCGGGGTAGCATGTAGAACCATTCGGTAGCTTTCTCTTGAAGTGACTCCACAAAGAGTTAGACTGACACATCTTCATCCTCAACACCCAACACACTACAAGAAGTGATAAATGATGCTACATGCTCTTCAGGGAGTTGAGAACCATCCCCTCTGAATTCATGGGAATTTTTTTCTCGAGCCTCTCGATAGCTCATGGAGTGGTTGAACAAGAGCCAGTGGACCGGTGTTTCCTCCCCATGGTACATTAGGCCTACGGGCCTCATGATCACATTCATGCTCATGATCACGATCCCCCATTCTATTTCTATTTCTAGCTTCCAACCTTGCTAAGGCTATAGCTTCTTTTGTTGCTCTTTCGTCTGCCTTAGCTTGAAGTCTCTCATTTCTTCAAGTTGAGCTCTTATTTCTTCTTCAGCTCTCACCTCTCTTTCTCTAGCTTCTTCTTCGGTCTCTACATGTCAATGAAGTCTACAAGGTTATTTTTGATGTATGGAAATTCACCATCCAAAGGATTGACAACACTTAGGTTCCCAATGCATGACCAATTGCTTGAAAAGGAATCCTCTGGATTCTGAGTAGCTCTTGTCTCCTTTGAAGTTCCTCAAAAATGGGATCAGTTTTTCCTCCTTGTCTATGTTGCTGAGTGTATCTTCTATCCACTAGCTTAAAAATCTATGATATTCTTTGTGGTGCTGGAATTTTTCTTTGCCTCTCCAATTCAGCAGTGCATTCTTCTTCAAGGTCTAGAATTATTGTGGCAATGAAGTAATGATTGGCACTTTGTCTATTATGTCAGATAGCTTCCCTCAAATCTGAAGTAACGTCTTCTTAGATGTGGAAGAGTAATTCAGGTCTTTCAACATGAGGGTTTCCTGGAATAGCCATGATCTGAATCCATGTGGCTCATATAGCCATTCAAATTCTAGAAATTTTCTCTTTTGTGTTTCACCTTTTTCTTAGATTGTTTCTTTGAATTGTTGACGAAACAGATAGGGTAACGGGCGTAGGAGGAATACCTGTTCAAATGTCGGTTGATGGGTTGTTTTGCGCATGTATGACTTCTGAATCCACAGCTGACCGTGAGAGCTTCCTTTTGGCTAGGAGGAACTACCTGTAATGAAAGCAAGACCACCAGAAAGAATTAAACAATATGGGCAGTGAACTGCCTAGCGTGAGCTAGATCCGGGAAGTGTGATACTTCCTAGATGGTTGTCAGTCCACTATTTTAAACAAATTAATGTTGAAAACAAGGTAAATCCTATTGTTATTTTGAAATGATTTAGGTATCTCACTTAAAAACACAATAAGAAAATAGATCTAATCTAACAGGCTAAGCTAGAATAGAATCCACAGGTCAAATGGTTGGTTCTGGGTTCTGTAGGTCTGATAAAGGTCTCGGATAGGTCACAAGTGAGTGAGGGTGAGGTAAAATTAGGTGGATAGGTCTCTGTTTAAGGCTGTGTGGGAAAACACAGAGACTGGCGTCAGTCAGGGGTGACCGACCGCGGTTAGGTATAACCAGCGCCGGTTACTGTGAGATCTGGAAATGTCACAGAACGGGGTTTTTGGTCTCCTTTGTGATTGCACAAAGGATTTGGTTGGTCAGGATGAGGTATTGGGTGACTGGAATAGGTTTTTACAAGGTTTTGATGGGTCTATGGAGGTAAAAAAATGTTGGAGATGGTCAATAGGGAGCAAGATAAACAATGGATGATAAAATAATGATAAAATGAAATAACCAGGAAAGTATGATGTTGTACTTACTTGGATTTCATTTCTGAAAGTCTATGTGTGAAGGATGGAGGTGCTGATGATGGGTTTGAAGGCTACAAGTGATCACCAACTGAAGAAAAGCTTCTGCATGGGCTGCATGCACACTCCCTCCTCTTTTGCTTGGATAGATCAGAATGTGGCTGGGATGGCTATGTGCAGGAGAAGATCCTCAATCTCCTTCCTTGGATGTCAGTTCTTGCTGGAATTGGCTCTCTGAAGATGTGTTATCTCTTTGAGATGTGTTCTTTCTCGTCTAATTTTTCTCCCAATTTTTTCCAACTTCCAAGTTCCAACCTTGAGAATAAGGTTGTTTTGGGTTAAAAGGGGTAACTGACGGCGGTCCGGCTTAACTAGTGACGGTTAGGGGAAACCGACGTCGGTCAAGGCGGGATTTTCTAGGTTTACTAAACTTAGGGAGATCCTCCTGATTTCCTCAGATCTTGTGTCATTATCCCGCGGATTAGACTGGAAGCTTCTTGTGAGCATGCGGGAATGTGGTTAGAGGGAGTGTAGGCATTGATTTTTAGGGTTTGGGTAAGTCTTAGTTAGTTATGGTAACTTGCTAAGAATAGGTCTTAGGTTGAGTTAGCTTGGTGAGGTGTCTAAGTGAACTGTTGTGTGATATTATTTAAATAAGATATTTAAATAATAAATATAGTGAGGATAAAGTAATTAATTTAATTAAATTAATATTAGTAGGGTGAAGGGGGTCATGGCTAGGTAGATGTAATAAAGGGGGGCTTATATGTCGAGGGACGAAGGGGGAGTGTGACCTAATTTTAGTGTCTACATTTTGCCCCTTTTTGTTGTGTAGCTTGTATTGGTAAGCAATGCTAACAAAAATAAGATGTGGTTGGCCCATGTGAGGGTGAAGGTGATCCCCCTCAAACCAGGAATTGACAAGGCAGCAGGCTGAAGTGGTGAGTGGTTTGATAAAAGGTAAATGTGAGAAAAGTAAGTGGGTGTAGGGGAAGAGGGTGAAGGTCTAGGATCTAGGTAATGGGTCAGGGTAAAGGTTTCAGGTCAAACACACGCACAATAAACTGGGCAGCTGTGGGTTGAAGAGGTTAGGCAAAGGCTAGTATAGGTAAGGCATGATGGTTTATAAAGGGTGGGTGATCCGGTATAAGGTTGATAAGGTTCAGGAAAACTCGTAGTGGGTAGGTGTAAGGTCGAGGGTTAGGGTCCAAAGGTAGGGTCAAGATGAATCCGGTATTCAGGGTATAGGTAAGGTCAGGGAAAAACAACGTAAGGTGGCAAGGTACAGGAACTACATATATTGGTAGTGAATGTAGGCTCCAAATGAGTTAGGATCAGGGATGAGAGCAGCTTATATTAATAGAGTTGCATAGGTACGGTGACTTTCAAGGAGTGGAGTCACATTCAATGATGTCAGGTCTGATTGGGATCCGCCAGGTATGGAAAATGGGTTGTGAGAGGTAGAGTTTGATGGTCACACTCATTGAGAGATGGGATTCGGTGACCAACACCTTCCACTGGCCGACAGGGTAAGATGCCATCAGGTAGGGATATATATAAGATATTGAGGCTACCAATTATTGGAGACCAGGTTTACTCAGTGACATCTAAGGGTCATGGTAAGGTGTATAGATGAGGTGTTTGGAGAGAGAGCAAGAGAGCTTGCACTACCACAGGCCAGCTTGAGTTGAGAGTTTATGTACCCATCTGAGTAGATAAGGTAACATTGTTGATGATGGAAGCGATTGGGTGGTACGCATGGTAGTAGGCCAGATTCAGAGGAAGTGGGCAAGGGGAGGTCACCGATGACGGTCGGGTCGGGACATGATGATTGATGGAACCAATTTTGCATGGGCACCGGCTTAGGAAATTGGTGCAGTTATATAAAGAGTTATGGGCCTATGGGCGATTGCAAAATGGAGACAAAGAGAGGGAAAAGATTAGTTTCTTCTGCACTGAGTAGGCCTATGAGCACATTGTGTGTGTGTAACCGACAGGCCTGCCCTGGGTAGATGCATTTGAGTGGGGATTCATTCAAGTTGGTTATAGGTGATGGGTGCTGGAGGGTGGTGTACAGAGAGCCCAGGCTACATACGACGTAGCGTATTATAGACAGAGACTGGAGAGCCTGTCTAGTGTGGATATAGTCTGGAGACCCTATGTGACCTATCCCTCTTACAAAGGGATGTATGCAGAGCTGGAGGGACTACAGTTACAGAGGTGGATAGAGGGATGCCATGTTGGGGAGCACGAGATGATATCTGTCGACCGAGTGAGGTGACATTTTGGTTTAGTGCAGGATGTGCCCCTGCCCTTCCCACAGTATAGGAGAGATGAGGTGGAGAGACCTTTGTCTCCACCCCATCTAGTAGAGTTGACAGGGGAGGAGGAGGATCCCATGGACCATCACATAGATGATGTAGGGGTGACAGTGGCATATAGCCAGTGGTGGGCCGTAGCCCAGAGGTAGGGTTAGGTAGGGACAGCTGGGAGGCAGGGGTCATAGGTAGGCCAGGTGTAGAGGCCAAGAGCTAGTGGTAGATACAGGTAGAGAGGTGAGAGCCTCAGGTACAAGTACAGGAGGAGGAGCCTGAGTTGCTAGATATTAGTAGATGGTGTGATGAGACCACCACGGATAGTCTCGAGTGAGCAGACACAGTCTCACACATATAGTGCTGAGAGTGTAGGTGGCCTGAGCCCAAAGGAGAGAGCAGAGGACATCTATCAGTGCACGGGGGTCAGCATCAGATGTCGGGCCATCTAGTGGTAGATTGAGAGTAGTGAGCCACCGCTCCGGGTCAGAGGGGACTGTCGACACTACAGATGAGGTAGATATGTTATAGCAAATGTGAGACAGTATATCACCTATTTTTGTATTGTTGGATTTTGGATGTATACCGGCCTGCGAGCCGAAGAGATATTGTATTTATTTTTTGTACATGATACCGGCCTGCGAGCCGGCCTGCGAGCCGATGATGATTATTTTGGAGATACACATTTATGTGATATGGGTGTACATTGTATTGATACACACATGTATATATGAGGAGATAGATGATATTAAGGTGATGTTGTTGTGATGTGTATGAGTTTTACTTTATTATGATATGGATGGAAAATAGATGAGCTAGGCATGATAGAGTCAGGTCATAGGCATGGATGAGTCAGGTGATAGGCATGGATTGAAATAGGTCAGTTAGGCATGGATTGAGTCATAGGCATGGATCGAGTTAGGTTGGTGTAGGCATGGATTGAGTCAGGTTGGTTAGGCATGGATCGAGTCAGGTGGTTTAGGCATGGATTGAGTCAGGTTGGTTAGGCATGGATTGAGTTAGGTTGGTTTAGGCATGGATTGAGTCAGGTTGGTTTAGGCATGGATTGAGTCAGGTTGGTTTAGGCATGGATTGAGTCAGGTGATAGGCATGGATTGAGTTAGGTTGGTTTAGGCATGGTGGAGTCAGGTTGTTAGGCATGGATGAGTCAGGTTGGTTTAGGCATGGTTGAGTCAGGTTGGTTTAGGCATGGATGTTCATTTCGGTATTTTGATAACAAATGGCAATATAAATGCATGAGATGGTGTAAAATGTGGAAAATGTTGGTTATGTATGAAAATGTGAAATAATATAAGTGGTAAAAGTCATGTGGTATATGGTTTAGATGTCGAGGTTTTTGATATGAACAGGAAATCAGGTAAAGGTGGGGAAAATGGTTAGGGTAAAGAGTGGCCGAGCTAACCTTCCAGGGCCCCATGCCCTGGAAGTGCTGCCTACATAGTCCTGGTGAAAAGGGACCTCAGACCGATGTAGTTCTCCCATAAGCTAGGGAAGAATATGAGAAGATGAGTAGGTAGGTTTTTGGTCATGTCAAGGTGGATTTGAGGTGGAATTTAAGGTAGGTGATTTTAGGTCAAGGTA